>CM053623.1:29024112-29042898 GCA_028646595.1 Phalanger gymnotis | reverse complement strand
AAGAAGAAGAAATGATCATTAGAGGAAGTTATTAACTCCTTTTCTTTTGGCTAGGCCAGAATTCCAGCAGATAACTGGTTGAAAGAAATCTTCTAATCTGTACATGCCTCAGTGAAAGCTTGTGATCTATTTTCTAAACCAACTCCAGGCAAAATGGCAGGCAGAAGTAGGCAAAGTCTATATTGACTGGTAACAAATTCTCATCTGGACAGTCCCTTGTTTTTTCAGCATCTCCCCCCTACATACTACCTCAGCAACTTGCATCCACACACCGATCCACAGATCTCCGTCTCTCTCCTCCCCTTACCAGTCAGCACACACATAGGTACAGTCACACCCTTTTTCCAATTCCACCCCAATCTACCATCTATGGGAGGTGTGCTATGGACCTTTCGATCTGTTTGTCTTCCTTAGCAATGAAGTAGAAAGAACATCAGATTGTAGCCACAGCAGCTGTGTTCAGATTTTAATTCTACAAATGAACAACATATATGATAACTACGATTCTGCAAATGAAGACAAAAAAAAGAGACAGAGCGTGGGTCAGATGCAATGATCAAGGTTGGTTCCAGATGACTGAGGTTAAAACACATCCTTCCTGCTCTGTTAATAAATGGTTAACTCTTAAAAGTGGAAAGTTATATGTGCTATCTGTTCAAATTGTCACCTTGGATTGTTTTTCTTAGCTCTTGTTTACAGGAAGGGAGGGTGGTTCATTGGGATCTGACTGATGTGTCAAAAAATAGCAATAAAATATTTGTTAAATTCTGGTTCTTTGACTTCCTGTCGGCGTGACTTGAACATCCAACCTTGTCTGGTCTTTTCTCTTTCCTCATCTGAAAAGCGGGATTAGATGAGATGATCTCTCAGGACTCTGGGGTGTATAATTTGGCTAACTAATCTGATCCTCTATGCTAATGTTAGTGGGTGCTTAAGAGATTAAGAGATTCTGAGAAGGGAGTTAGAAATGATTAATCCCAGGATACAGGAGAGGAGACCAGCACCCAGGCCTCCCCACCTGGGACCACTTGGGCAGCCCCAACACTGGCCTTGCTCTTTCTTACACACATGGCTCTTATCTCCCAGATGTGTATTTGTACCAGTTTCTCCCACGCCTGGAATGCTCTTGGCTCCCATTGTGACTCAGCTCAAGTCCTACCTTCTGCAGGAGGCCTTTCCCACTCCCTCTAGTTGCTAGCACCTCCCCCTTCTCAGATTGCCTTCCATTTGGACCATAGTTATCATATATGCTTGCACATTGTCTCTCCCAATAGAAGGTAAGCTCCCTGAGGACAGGGACCATGATTTTGGCTTTCCTTGTATCCCCTAACATATAACACAATACCTGGAGCACATGGACAGTGAGTCCAGCCTGCCCTGGAGCTATATCATGGAATCACAGACACAGCCCTGAGCCCTGCTCCTGGGAGGCCCAGGGGGATTAAGTAACTTGCCCAAAATCACACGCATCATAAGCGACAGAAGCAGGACTTGAACCCTCAGACCCCAGAGCTGGAGCTATCTGTGTGGGACCCGTGTGGCCTCCTCCGTCCTTTAGAGATAGATGCCATGACTGCCTTTGGCCTCCTTTACAGAAGAAATCAAAGTGCTTTCCACATTCATGGTTAAACTAATTCCCACTGGCCTACAGTCATTCAACTCTGAACTCAGCAGAAGGGAGAAAGCAGGAGAGCCACCAAAGGGGCCTGGGATGGGCTAGGCTTCGAGACCTCTTTACCTTGCCAACCCAAGGAGAGAGCGCTGCTTTTCCCCTTGGCCGGCTCCCTGCTGGCTGCCCCTGCTGTTCTGATTACTGAGCAGTCTCTGAATATACAGCCAGAAGGACCCAGTCCAAATTCCTTAGCTTGAAATTCAAGGTCCTTCCCAGCTGGTCCCACCCTGCCTTGATTTACTGCCTTATCTCTTACCAATACTCCCACCTACAAAACACATGGACCCACCCTCAGATCTAGCTACATTAGATGGCCTGTGCTCTCCACCTTTGCTGATGCCATTCTCCCCTCCTGAAGATGCTTTCTCCCTTCCTCTCCCTCTCATTGGTCTATCAACAAGCACCCAGCTGGGGTCAAAGACAGACAAGAAATAATTCTAGAATGTGGAGGAGGCTGGGAAACCTGGGAGGCGGGAGAGGGGAGTGGGCTGGGGAAAGTCCCCAGAAGGTGGTATTTGAGCAGAAGTGGGGAGGGAGAGCATTCCAGGCATGGGGGCGTATGAATGTAAAACCTCTGAAATGGGAATCCAGCACTCTGGGGATCCTAGATGGAGAGCTAGACAGGATCTCAGCCATCTTCCAGTCTGGCCCCTTCATTCACAGGTGAAAAAAGCACCTGCTGTAAAAGCACCTGGGGAAGCTAGGTGGCACCATAGTGCACAGAGCCCTGGAATCAGAATGCAGAAGTCCTTTTCAGTCACGGGTTGGGCCAGATGGCCATGAACAAGACTTAGGTTTTGTGATAGGGTCGTCTTCCCGAGTCTTACTTATTTAACAATGTGTCAAAGAATAGACTTGATGCCAAGCTAAAAAAGTAAATCTAAAAACAAGCTCATGGTGTGTCATCATCTGCAGTGGCTCCACAAGGCTTCTCCTACTCTGGAAGAATGCCATCTTTATGACCTAGAACAGCCACCTTTCTTGGTAGAGATGCAAGGTAATTATTCAGTGACATGAAAATAACACAGTCATACTGGAAACAACAGTGATTGCAGAGTAACTCCTCTCCACTCCCAGAGAGTCCTAGTAATTATCTTCTGCCTTGGATTTGCACAGCCCACCTACCATCCTTGTTCCAGGACACTGAAGTTTATGTAAGCTTCCCCCGCTGGCACAGGCACCCAACCCAGTGGATGGAGGGAAATAACCAATGCCAAGGGAACTAAAGACACTCTTGATAGCACTTGGACCCATTGGTCTTACAGATGTTCCCATTTCAGAAAATGAGAAATACTTCTCTGCTGGCTTTTATGTCATGATTGTCCTTGGTTCTGTACTACTGAAGATTTCTAGGTGGCACAGTGGATAGAGCAGCAGGCCTGGAGTTAGGAAGACCTGAGTTCAAATCCAGCCTCAGACACGTACTAGCCGTGTGACCCTGGGTAAGTCACTTCACCCTATTTGCCTCAGTTTCTCATCTGTGAAACGAGCTGGAGAAAGAAATGGTAAAGCACTCCAGTATCTCTGCTAAGAAAACCCAATGGGATCACAAAGGGTCACACACAACTGAAAAACTACCAAAAAGCAACACCACCAACACCACTGACTTGGAGAACGACTTTGCTGATGACACAAAGCTGGGAGAGGCAGCTGATGATAAAGTTAAGATAAAGAGAGTTACGATGGTAAAGCTGAAATTTTAAAAAGTATTGACAAGCTAGAAATGTAATGGGGACAAAGTCACATACATATATCCAAACAATCAGCTTCCCAGTTACAAATTAGTGAAGGCGTAGCCAGATAACATTTCAGCTGAAAAAGATCTGTGAGTTTTAATGAACCACATGCTCAATGAGTCTGCAGTGTGATACAACCCACAAAACAACCAAAAAACCTAATGCAATCTTAGGTTATATTAAGAAAGGAATATTGGCTAAAATTAGGGAAGTAGTCCTCAGTCCCAGTACTCTCCTCTGGTCAGTCTAGACCAGGGATGGAGAACCTGTGGCTTCAAGGTCACTTCACGAAGTTTGGGTTCAATCAAATGGCCACACTTGAGGACCTAGAAGGCTACATACATGTAGCCTCAAGACCACAGGTTCCCTACCCTGATCTAGACTATTGTATTCAGTTCTAGGCACCTATTGATAATATAGAGAGCGTATAGAGGACAGTGACCAGGATAGTATAGGGTCTTGATATTGTGCCATATGAGTTTGGTTAGTGGAACTAGAGAGAGTAAACCAGAGAAGATTGGGGAAAAGGTGGGGATATAGTAGTTGTCTTTAAGTGTTTGAAATGTTCTTTTGTGGTACAAGTACTACACTGTTTCTTTTTGCTTTGTTCCAGAGGGCAGAACAAGGAACAATGGGTAGAAGTAGCAAGAGACAAATTTAGAATTCATATAAAGAAAGATTTCCCAAGCATCTGAGTTATCCAACAGTAGAAAGGGATTCCTAGAAAGGTAGCTGGTTCCCATTCACTATGGAGGCTATGTGACCACTTGGGTCTGTTCTAGAGAAGACTGATGTTAGGAGAATTGGACAAGACCTCCCTCCAAGGACTCTTCCAAGGCTGAGTTTATGGTTCTATGATTTATCATTGGTCAGACATTTGATAGCAAGATTTGACAGAGATCAGAGCTAGACACAACCCAAATCCAAGAGATGACCAAACCTGCAGGCAGGAGAGCTACGGGAGAGTCCACTTAAGGGCACCGCCTCATCCTCCCTAGCCAAAATAAATCGAGAGTCTGGGGAAGGAGAAGTGCTTGAGGCCTTATATTGGCCAAGCTGAGAAAACTCTCATCTACCAAAACAAAAACCAAAAAACAAACCCTGGATATGGATGAAAACAAACAAATTCAGATGGGCATCATGGAAAAATTTAGCAATCTGTATAATTTAACAGCGTGAGTCATCTCCTCAAAGATTTGGGAAATTGCAAAATTAGAAAATGTGTAGGTTTGGCAATAATTATTTAAATGAGCTACTTACTGGGAAAAAACAGAATACTGTCAAGTGTTGTTTGTTTTTTAATTTAAGTATTAAACTGTGTTGGGATTGGGAGGACTATTCCCTTGAGACTTTAACTAGTTAAAGTAGAAGAGAAGTCTCAGATTATTTCCATCAGCTTCACTTTTAGAATCAATAATGCTTGGAGTTGTTCTGGCCCCACACACAGCTAGAGAGGAGAGAGCGCTGGTCTTGGAGTCAGGAAGACCTGAATTCAAATCTAACCCCAGACACTAATTAGCTGTGTGACCCTGGGCAAGTCGCTTAACTTCTGTCTGCCCCGTTTCCTCATCTGTAAAATGATAGTAACAGCATGTACCTCCCACGATTGTGAGGATAAAGTGAGGTAATATTTGTGAAAGTGATGTGCAAACCTTTGAATACTAAATAAATGCTAGTTATTATTATTAATTTGATTGTGGCACAACCCTCCAATCCTTTAGAAAAACATACAAGCAAAAACTGGCAAAGGAATTTTGTTCTCCCAGAGTCATGAAAAAAGCAGAGTCATCTGCCTTGTCCTAGAACCCGAGACAGGGGTCCAAAAGGAAACATACAGACTCATGATACAGGGCGAAAGGGATCTGGCTCTTTATCAACCCAAAGCCCAGCCCTCCCAATGTGGCAGAAGCAACGGAAAGTTGGCTTTTCTGTAACTGGAAAAGGAGGCATTTGATACTGGTCCTTCTAAGCTGTTGTGGGAAGGACTGAAACGGGCATGGGACTTATGAGTCAGGAAGACCCATGTTCTGTTACTGGCTCCAATATTTACTAGCTGTGTGACCCTGGACTAGTCATGTGCCCCTGAGTGCTTCAGTTTACTCATCTATAAAATGAGAGGACTGGACTTAATGTCCTCCAGGGCTCCTTCCTCTGATAATGGTTTCCAGAAGAGGGAGAGTCCTTTACAGTTTTTCAGTTGCTTTACCCAAGGCCTGCGGCTGCTCATTCTGTACTTTGGTGCCACAAAAGCAACAGCTTTAGCTCGTGGTTGCTTCCTGCCCCCATACTTACTTCTTACTTCAGCATCACAGTGCTTCAGATTTTACTGTTAGACATTCGTTCCCTTGGGATAGACATTGATCAGATCTTGAAATACTATTTAATAATACATTAAAATGCTAGAATATAAGCTCGGTTAGAATGTAACCTCCTTGAAGGCAGGCACTTCATTGGTTTGTGGGCTGTTTTTTGTCTTTGTTCCTTCCAGTGCCTTTCACACAGTAGGTACGTGCTTAATAAAGATAGGGCAAATGGCATTGAATTGGTACCTTAGAGCTAATTTCTTTATCGACTTGCTTTCTTCTCTGAAGGGAAACAACCCGAAGTTCCAAGAAAAGATCCGAGAAATTATCAAGATCGACCAGGATCGTTGATTCAGAGCCATGACGGAGATGGAGGGCACCCAAGAGAATGCCCACCTGTTCCATATGTTAAAGCCAGGTAGAGAGGGGTAGGGGGGACCTTTCCTGGCCCTCTTGGCAGGGTTTATGAAGAGGCGTAGGTATGAATTCAGATGACAGGAAAGCCCTTTACAATGTAGTTCATCGGTCTTATGTAAATCAAGTCCACGCAGGATCCCAGTCGAATGAAGGCTAATAATAATAACGGCTAATATTTATATAATGCTTTGAAGTTTGCAAAGAGCTTCACATGTGAGATCGCATTTGATCTCACAACAACCTTGGGAGGAAGGCGCCGCTATTATCCCCATTTACAGATGAGGAGTGAAGCAGACAGAGGTTAAGCGACTTGCCCAGGGTTACATAAATAGTAAATGTCAGCAGCAGGATTTGAATTCAGGTCTTCGTGACTCCAGGTCCACCGTTCTATCTCCAGAGTGTCACCTAGCTGCCTCTAAAGACCTTTAGACTCCTTTCCAGCTCAGATTCTGTGATTCTTGGGTTCTGAGTGTCTCCTGGGATAGGAACCAACACGGTGGGGGCGGGGGGAGCAGCAAAAATAGGATATCATAGAGTTTGAAAACTAAGCATCTTCTGCTGAGTGCAGTGAGCAGAACCAGGAAAACACTGTAGGCAGTAAGAGCAACCCTGTGCCATGCCCCTGCCTCCCCCCCCCCCGCCCCGGATAAACCTAGCTCCTCTCAGCAATGCAAGGATCTAAGACAACTCCAAAAGACTCAGGATGGAAAAGGCTGTCCACATCCAGAGCACGAACGGTGGAGTCTGAATGCAGACCGAAACATGATATTCTCTCTCTTTTTTTTTCTTTCTCAAGGTTTTTTCCCTTTTGTTCTGATTCTTCTTTTACAATATGACTAACGTGGAAATGTGTTTAATATAGTGACTATATGTGCATAGCCTACATCAGATTGCACTGTGTCTTGGGGAGGAGAGGAGAGGGAGAGAGAGAAAAAAATTGGAACTCGAAATGTTGAAAACTATCTTTACATGTAATTGGAAAAAATAAAATTCTATTAAGCAGGGGGGAAAAGAAATTAAGCATCTTCTAGGTCATGCTCAATGAAGTTTGGCTGAAGAAGCTGGGGATGTGGAGCTAGAGAAGAATTTGAGGGGGGAGGGCAGTAGCAGATCATGGTCATCTTCAAATATCTGAACATACGTCCCTGTGCAAATAGGATCAGACTTGTCTTGCTTAGCCCCAGAAGGTAGAGCTGGAAACAGCAGAAATTTCAGAGGAGCAGATTTCAACTGAGATTTAGATTTAGATCTAGAAGGGTCTCTAGAGACCATCCAGTCCAACTCTCTCATCTTACAAGTAGGGAAACTGAGGTCCAGGGAAATTTAGTGACCTGCCTAAGGTTACATGGGGAATAAGTGATCCAGCAAGGACCAAGGTTCCCTGACTCCAAATACAACTGAGTATTTGAGGAAGAACCAGCAGCCAATGGAGCCACTCTTGCCTAGATATGTATCACTCAAACAGGAGGTCCTTAACCCTCAGGAGACCATGGATGGATTTCAGAGAGTCTATGAATTTTGATGGCCCAAAAAAAAAAACTTTTTAAAAAATATTAATTGATTTATTTTTAGTTTTCAACATTCACTTCCATAAGATTTTGAGTTCCAAATTTTCTCTCCCTTACTCCATTTCCCTCATCCCAAGACAGCATGCTATCTGATATAGGTTCTACATAGAGATTCATAAGAAATCTTTATGTTCACTAGCCTTTTAATGAAATTCAGCATTTCTTTTGAATATGAATTTTAAAAAACCCAACACCATTATTCTGAGAAGGGTTCCATACTGCCACAGGGGTCCACAAAACAAAAAAGGTTAAGAACCTCTGGTCTCCTTGAGGAGATGACATTTCCCAGTAGGGACTCCCTGAAAGGCCCTAATGCCTTAGCATCAGGGCAGTGGCGACCTTTCCCAGGGGAATGGCTGGGGGTCAAGTGACTTCCTCTCAGCAGGGACACTGAGCACAAATGCCAGGCTCCACTTCCCCACAGCTCCCCATGTGATCTATATGAATATTCATTACCACAGAGGCCTGCGGTGCCCAGTCAGCGAATGCCAAGAAAGGAATGTGTGTATGCAGTGCCATTAGAAAGCCACGCAGGGTTTCTGAACAGGATAATAACACTGAAATTTGCCATTAGTTACTCTTCTCAACATGACCTCAAGCTTAGCCAACATGAGAGCAGACCCATAGAGTAGATTGAGGAAACATTAGGTATGGTTTGTCCTATGAATCTTTATTTACCTCTATGTGCAATAGTTCTTAATAATAACAATCCCCTATATATGTAGCCAAGCCTTCCAAGTTACTTGTGTCATTGCTTTCCACTACTACATACTACCAACCAGTCAACAAGCATTTATAAAGCACCTACTGTGTGTCTACCATGTGCTAAAGATATAAAAACAAAAATAAAACAATCTCTGCTCCTTAGGACCTTAAATCATTCACTCAAGCATGAAGGACCTACGATGTACCAAGTACTGTGCTAGGGATACAAAACCAAAAAGGAATCAATCCTGGAGTTGAGAGGACCTGAGTTCAAATTCAGCCTCAGACACTTATTAGCTGTGTGACTCCTAGATAAAAAAAAAGAATCAATCCCTGTCCTCAAGGAACTTAAATTGCTCAATCAATCCAGCTAGATACACTTACTATGTGTCAAGCATTGTGCTGGGTACATCAAGACAAAAATGAAACATCCTTTCACCCAAGGGGGAGAGAGTAGGTACAATCCTCACTCAATCAAGGATTTATGAAGCACCTACCGTGTGCTGGGGCATCGTGCTAGGTATACAAAGACAAAAATTATACATCCCTTCCCTCAAGGAGCTTACATTCTATAGGTGGAGACAGGCGGTCCAATTGCCCAATCAAGCATTTATGAAGCACCTACTATGTGCCATATTGGGGGATACAAGAACGAAGAATGAAACAATTCCTTCCCTCAAGGAGCTTACCTTCTATAGGTGGAGACAGGAGGTCTAATTGCTCAATCAAGTATTTATGAAGCACCTACTATGTGCCATATTGGGGGATACAAGTACAAAGAATGAAACAATAGCTACCCTCAAGGAGCTTACATTCTAATGGGGAGATAAGTACATGTAAAAATGCAGATGGTATAAATATAAAATAAATACAAATGCATACAAAGTAGCAAAATACAAGGTATTTTGGGAGGGAGGGCACCAGCTTTGGGAGGGATAAGAAAAGGTTTCTTGAGGAAGATGGTACTTCAGTGCATCTTGAAGGCAGAGGGGCACTCTGTGAAGCAGGGATAGGAGGTGTATTTCTGGCATGGGGAGCAGCCGGTACAAAGGCAAGGAGGGGGTGGGGGGAGTGTCTTGGGTGAAGAACAGCCAGAAGGTGGGTTTGGCCGGATCCAAGAGCCTGGGAAGGGAAGCAGCATCTAATAAGACTGGAAAGATTGGAGCCAGGTTATGAAGAGCTTTGAATGTCAAACAGAGGACGTTGTGTTTGATCCTGGTGGGTGTAGGCAGCCAACGGCATTCATCGACTCTTGAGCTCCAGGCAGCAAGTCCTTCCATCCCTGAGACAGAGCACATCAGCCCATTGGAGATGGCCAGAGTGCAGGCCCATCACGCATGCCCCAGGACCCAGGCCACCAGATCAGGGTGGATTCCCTGCTTGCTCCATCACAGATACAAGAGTAACCCAAGTCTGGTCTTAAGTCTGTAATTCCCAGAATCTCATGAGAGCAGCAAGAGGCCCCAAGGCAATTGTCCTCTCTGGCTCCCTTATCTATGGGCCAGGCCCTGAGAAGGCTCCGATCTGATCCCCTTGGAGTCTTCTTGGAAGAACAAGGTAAAGCAGAGGCAGATGAGCTTCGGATTCGGCTGGCAGGCTGCCAGGTTGTTCTCCAGGCAGGGAGAGGATCTCCACAAACTGGAAAATGAACATCTGTCACTCTCCTGTGCAGAACATAGTGTGAGCTCAAGAGAGGCTCCGATCCCTTCCCTTTCTTGTCCCTTCTTCTACCTTTCCCAAAATCAAAGGTCATTTCCTGTGCTTCTGTATCTAGGTGACCTCTGAAACTGCCGAGATCAGAGAGGTTAGAGCCTAGAGGGACCTCAGATGTTACCTAGTCTTGTTCCTTTATTTAGTGGTGCAGCAGTTAGAACCCCGGCCCTGGAGTCAGGAAGATCTGAGTTCAAATTTAGCCTCAGACAGTCACTAGCTGTGTGATTAGAGACAAGTCATGCAATCTCTCTTTGCCTCAGTTTTCTCAAGTGTAAAACAGCATCTAGCTCCCAGAGTTGTTGTAAGGATCAAACGAGATAACATTTGTAAAGCACTTAGCACGGTGTCAGCAGCACACAAACAATCACTATCATTATTATTACAAATGAAGAAACTGAGGCCCAAAGAGGCTAAAGACTTGACCAAAGTCACTCAGATATTAAGGCAAAGCTAGGATTTGAATCCAGGTCTTCCGACTGGAGGTTAAGCATCTCTGCTATTTCTCTCTATGATTTTGCACTAGGTGAACAACAACAAAAGGCAATATGACAAGCTCTGAGCAGGTAAAAGACAGAAAGAAAGAAAGGTCCCATATATAACAAAATAATCGTCGTAGAACTTTTAGCGGCAGGAAAAAACTGGAGGAGCCATCGATTAGGGAATGGCTGAGCAAACTGTGGTGCGTGGAATAAAACCTTATGATGGCAAGGATATTATTCACAGTATGATACAGTTATTTTGCCATCAGATATGATGAATATGAACAAATCCAAGACGCATCGGAAGACTTGTATCCAGTGCCATATAAAAAGAATCAGAAGCAAAATATACACAATGACCACGAGGCTGGGAAGGTAGGTTGGAGCCTGAACTCAAACAAACTGCAATAATTAATCCTGAACCTAGAGAAAAGATGATGAAGCCCTGGGGGATCAGAATGTTACGTACACTGTCAGATTCACTGTCAGATGCAGCTAGTTTATTTTGCCTTGCTGTTTTTCTTTGTTACCAGGAACCATTCACTGGGGAAGGATGGGGAGAGCGTGGTCTATTGGGAAATAACCATCAGGTAAAAATGAAAGGGCATCAACCAAAGTCTTTAAAAACATAACGCAATTCCTAAGGACTCATGATGAAAAATGCTCTCCACCTCCAGAGAAAGACGTCATACAGTCTGAATGCAGATCAAAGCATACTTTTTTTCACTTTCTTTCTTTTTCTTGTTTTTTTATCTGTGTTTTCTTTTACAACATGACTAATATGGAAATATATATTGCATGACTGCACATGTATAACCGATATCAAATTGCTTGCCTTCTCAATAAGGGGGGGAAGGGAAGGAGAGAGGAAGAGAATTTGGAACTCAACATTTTAAAAAACAAATGTTAAAATCTTATGCATTTAATGGGGGAAAAAATTTAAGCAAAAAAAAAAAAAACAACTACAATGCAAAGCTTTAATAATAAAAAAGAACCCCATACAAATGGATGGATCATTTTCCCCAAAGACTCACCTCAGGTTTCTTTAGAGTTTTGCTCTATTATCGGCAGTCACCCTTCTATTGTCCATGGGGACAGACATAAGAAAGGATCCCTCTCTGGGGATCCTGTGGGAGGAGCTGTCAGGAAATTAAGTGGGACGTGTCACTCTAAAGAGATCCTCTTTGGAGCTGCTAATCATGGCGAAAGGCCCAAGCCACAGGACCATGTGCCCTCCCACCTCATTCCTGCCCCCACCCTTGACCAGTTGTTCCTACAATTTGGCCCCCAGAGAGGCAAGGGCAGATTCCAGGCCCTTGCCCATTGATAGCAGAAGGCCCTTCACCATCAGCCTGGTGACCAGAGGGCATTCTGGACACTGCACCATCCCTAGCACATGACAGAGACCACAGATTACAACAAGGGGGTTTTTACCCTGCTTGTCATTTTGACAGGGCAATCATTCCTCTTTGAGATGAATCCTAGGATTTAGAACAAGAAAGGGGTCTTATACCTCTTCTTGTGCAGCCCCCTCATTTTACAGAACAGGAAATGCACATAGTCCCAGAAAACACAGGAGGGATGGTTGTGGTGACTTTGACGTAACTGTTAGAGTCAGAGCCACTACCAGGAATCTTGGCACCCAGGGCAAACTGAGTTGGTGCTCGGTAGCAGAAAGGCACAGGGATACCCACTGGGACACAGCCACTGATCTCAGGAAATCTCTGTGAAAGTTGAGTTGTGGGTCCCAGGCCTGGCAGAGGTAGACCTGGCCCCGGTTGGGTGTAATCATACCAGGAATAGAGCGATGCTCAATTCCAGAAGTTCCACCCACCTGACCCCATGGCACCATTGACAATTCTCAATTCCCAACTTTCTAAACCCCAGGAGCAGGTGGGGAACAATGCAGTGGGTGTGGGGAGGGCAAGTAAGCCCCAGGAACAGGATGTTTGACAGAAATGGAACCCTAGAAGTGGTAGCCTAGAGGTGGATGAGAAAGTAGGAGCAGCCAAGTGTCTATACTACATATCGTGGAGCTAACAGGCTAGAGGAGTGTAATGGGGAGGATATATGCTGCCCCCCTGGCATGATGGCTCCTTATGGCAAAGTCCTGATCATCCCAGCCTAATTAGGGCTCTGCCTACTGGAGGCTGCTTGGTATACTCAGGAGAATGATAGACTTGGAGTCAGGGAGACCTACGTTCAAATCCTTCCTTTCACACTTACCAGGTATATGGTCACAGTATATGACCATAATCTCTCTGAGACTCAGTTTCTTCATCTGTGAAATGGTAGTGACCTAACATGCTTGTTGTGAAGCCCAAATAAGATAATGTATATAAAGTGCTCTGCAGACATTAAAGTACTGTGTACATGTCAGTAATTGCATTATTATACCCTGCTCAAAGCCAACGTGGCCAGTGATAATGTTAGGGCTATCTCTATGGAAAATAGGACTGGGGCCCAAATTATACTGTGCACTCTCCCTACCCTACCCTACTTGGAACATTTCCATTTGGGTGAAGTCAAGCTAAGATGAACATTAAGGGCAGCAGCGAAGAGAAAAGTCACAAAGAAACAACATTCAATTTGGGGAGTTACAGGGGTCTGGTGGGATGGAGAAGTCCACGGCAGAAGATTCTCTGCTCACTGCATCCAAGAAAAGAGCCGACGGGTAGCTAAAGAACCAGGGTCCCACAATGTTGAGAGATCTGGAGCCATGTGAACGTGATAGCTTGGTACGGTGTCTGGACGGTCAGGTGGGAAATTGGGAGAGTTGAGTTTGAATCTCAGCTCCGACCCCTACAAGATGTGAGCTGAATGGCAAGCCAGTTAACCTACCTCCCCCCCACCCTCCGTCCCTCAGCACCCTCATGTGCATGGAGATGGTATTTGGACAAACAGTGCAGGTAGGAAAAGCAGGAAGACACAAGGCTGTACTGCATTGAGGAAATTGTTCAGTGCTTTAAGTGACTGGAATGATAACAATGGCTAGCATTTACATAGTACTTGAAGGTTGCAAAGTACTTTACCTATTATCTTGTTTAATCCTTACACAACACGGTCAGTTAGATACTATTATTATCCCTGTTTTACCGATGAGGAAACTGAGGCTGAGAGGTGTTAAGTGACTCATCCAGAACCACACAGCCAGTAAGTGTTTGAGGCCACATCATGTTGATGTAACAGTCCCATTAGTAGGCTCCAAGCACACAGTGCAGGGGAGTACTGGCCAGACTCCCCAATCTACCTGGGAGTGATGAAGAGAACTGGAACAGGGTTTAGGGAAACGGCGCTCAGGTTTGTGATGGCCCATGTGTTCTCTTCAATGACAATTTTGGCAGGACTGTGTTGCCCTGGCCATTTACCTCCCATGGGGGAAATGTCATCAGACTTGTCTGGTACTTAAAGGGGCAGAGATTCAGATAAATGCAGGCACTTTTTTTTTTTTTTTAGCACACAAGTAGTAACTCACTACTTGGTAAGTTTTGAACCCAGGTCCTTGACAGTCAATGATCTTTCTGCTGTACCATATTGCTTCTCCAAAGAGGAAATCAGAAAACAGACTGCCTGAAAGCAAAGCGATCTGTGAGATTGCAAAATGGCTGCTGCGACACAAATGATAATCCCTGGTGATCTGGGAGGGGAGAACCCTGAGGGAAAGTTCTTGATTTCTCCCTACAGGGACTTGAACGTCAGGACTTCCATCCTGTTTAATGCTTTGGGGAGGGGAGGGAGTAAGGAGGTTGATAGGGAGCCAGAAAGATCACAGGCTGGGAACGCTAGTGCAGTGGGCAACGATATTCACCTGCCATTCTACCATTACCATCAAAGCAGGGCTCCTTAACCTGGGGTCTAGGAACTGGTATGGATTCATTTATTCATTTATTTCTATGTATGTATATGTGTGTATACACACACATACATGTATGTACATCAAACTACTTCAATATAATTGGTTTCTTTTGTAATTGTCGGTATTTGATTTCACGCATTTACAAATATTATCCTAAGGAAGGTCTAAAGAGCCTATGATACAAAAAGTTAAGAACCCCTGCATTACAGCTGACTTTAAGGAAAATGCTTCGACGAAAGACAGATCTGAGCAGTGGGGATGGGGGACATAAATCCTGACATATGATCAGAGGATGAAGACGTGGCCCCTAGCCAACCAACAGCCACGAAAGGATGGAGCCAAGGAGTGCATGTCTGTCGATGGCTCTGGGAGCCCGAGAGAGTGGGAACTTGGTGGATGCCCCAGAGCGCCCTCTGCTGTTTGGTACTGCTCATGGTATTAGCATCAATATTCAGCTCCTCACGGTCTACAGAGGCAATTCATTGAATCGTTTCATTTATAAAAATCCGATAGATCCATAATTACAAGTAATTAACGTTGCATATTATCCAAAAGGCAATGGTGATAAACATAGGATGGGTGGGAGTACACTGCGGCATGCTGCCAACAAATAATCGCGCAGGAGATGAAGCAACATAGCGTGACTGATAGAGAACGGGAGGAGGACTTGGATTTGAATTCTGCCCTCAGACACTAGCTGTGTGATTCAGAGCAAGTCACTCAGCCTCTCTGGGCCTCGGTTTCCTCATCTGTAAAATAAAGGGGCCAGATTAAAGGATCCCTTCCAGCTCTAAGTCAATGATCCTATGATAAATGGGAGAGCAGATTCTATCTAAGAGACACAATCCCAGAAAAGGAGGTGATATGACCACGTAGCTAGAGCTCTTGACAAATGATGCCCAAGCTGAGCATTGCATTCATGCCTGAGTAATATCAAGTGATCATTCTAGAGGAAGTGCCCAAGCATGGTGGGTGGACAGGAGGATACTCACAAGAGTCATGTATATGAATGGGCTCTATTCTGCCCCCTGGAAGAAGTGCCCATCAAAGCATCCAATATTTGTACCTCCTACATGACAGTGAGTAAAATGCCTCATAAATGTATCATTTATTTAATTTGTTAGCATTTGTTGGTAGAATTGCCTCCTTCCCTACCTGCTGCTTCTAGGTAGTAGGAGGGAACACAGAGGTTCCCTGAACTCTAGGGAAAGCTTAGTCCTGCTAGGTATAGGTTGGAAATCCACCTGCCCGCTTCTCTTCTCTCTATGTACTGTTTCACTTGGTGATCTCATCAGCTCCTAGGGATTCCACAATCATCTCTCTAAAGATAACTTTCAGATCTATTTATCCAACCTTCACCTCTGCCTTGACTTCCAGTCTCCAACTGCCTATTAGACACCTTGAATTGGATGCCCCATAGAGTAAGACATCTTAAACTGAACTCATCATCTTTTTTTCAAAAAGCCAACTTCCCTGTTACTGCTGAGTATACCCACATCCTCCCAGGATCACAAGTAGGCACTATACTCAGTTCCCAATTTCCTCTCACTCTCACCCCTTGTCTGTCAAGTCCTACCATTTCTACATTTGCAACATGTCTTGTATAAGCTCCTTTTTCTCCTCCGACATTGCCATGTCTCTGGTGTAGCCCCTTATCACCTCACACCCAGACCATGGCAGAAGCCTGCCACAAGTCTCTCTCCACTTCAGTCCACCCTCTATTCCACTGTCAAACTGATCCTAAAGCACAGATGTCACCATATCACCTCCATGATCAAATACGAAATCTTTTGTTTGGCTTTTAAAAGCTCTTTATACTTTTTATAATCCTTCCTACCTTTCTAGTCTTACACTTACTCCCTTCAATGTATTCTGCAATCAAGTGGTTCTCTCCTCCTAGACACTCTACTGTCCAACTCTGCATTTTCACTGGCTATCCTTCATGTCTGGAATTCTCTCTGTCTTCTGGCTTCCTTCAAATCCCACTTTCCTATATTCCCCAAATCCTACTTTCTTTAAGAAGCCTTTCCCAATCCTCCTTCAATGCTAGTGCCTTCCCTCTGAGATTTTTTCCAATTTATTCTGCATTTATCTTGTACATAGTTATTGGCATACTGTCTCCCTTATTAGAATGTAAGTTTCTTGAGGGCAAGGATTACATTTGCCTTTCTTTAAATCTCTAGCACCTAGCATAATGCCTGGCACAGAGTAGGCACTTAATAAATGCTTATTAACTTGACATAAAGTGTTGTAGAAATAAGAGCTTTTGACATCATTCATGAATGCGATACTGCTTCAAAGAAAGGTGGGAAAAGTGGGCGGCTACCTATGTATGATACAACACACCCACATGTAGGGAGTAGTACATGGTGAGGCACAATGGACTCTTTCTGAGCAAACTTTTGATGCTAGAAAATTCTTCTTTCCATGGCATAGTGGTATTTATTTATGCTAAGTCAAGTCATGTGAATTATTGTAATGAAGAAGTCCCACATATTGTGAAGACCACATGTGACCAGCGGCTGTCCTCCACCTGTGGCATGGGGGTGTCTGTGCATGGCCTAAGGGAGGCAGAACAGCCACCTCTAGCACCATCTTATCTCTCCCCGCCCTTCTCTCATGGAAGCTTTAATTCCTACCAGGAGAGGAAGCTTTGCTTTCCTCAAAGAGATGGGCTTCTGGGCTAGCATTATATCTATCTGCTCCCTTACGCAAACTTAGTCTAGTCACAGGGGTGGGGAACCTGAGGCCTTGAGGTCCCATGCGGCCCTGCAGGGTACAGCCCTTTGACTGAATCCAAACTTCATAGCACTGGATGTATATGGCCACACATGGCCTCGAGGCCACAGATTCCCCAGCCCTGGTAGGAGATTGATCAGGTTCAATTTCTGATCACTGTTCCTCATTATTAGGAGGACTCAATCAGTAAACATTTATTAGGTGTCTATTATATGTCAGCTACTGTGCTAAGTTTCGGGGGATAAGGGAACCTATATCCAAGCTCTATATTCAAAGCTTGACCCTTTCCCCACCAAGTACTATGAATACACATAAATAGCAAAGAAATCCATTTATCCAAATCATAGCAAAATAGAAATCAGAGTGTGTATATATATGTGTGTGTGTGTATACACATACATACATACACACGCACACAGACACACATATGAACATGGCACCAGACAACCCAGAGCAGGGGAGTCCCGTTGGAACTGAGGTAACTCAGCTCACTCAAGGGAGAGAGAGAGAGTTCCAGGTCTCACCCAAGGGGAAAGTCCCTGAAGTCTCTACCCTAGCAAGTTTTAAATGTTGTAAAGACCGAGCAGCCGCAGGAGAGTATCCTTGAATGAAACCTGGAGTTGGATATTTTTCTTCCCTGACGGAAAGGAAATGCCATCATCTGCCCTGTTTGGGTTTGGTCGGCTCCCAATCCCCTCCCTCTTTTAGTCAGTCGCTCAGTTCAATAACTGGGGTCCTGTAGCGATCAACATTGCACTGAGTGTTAAAGAAGTTACAAACCCAGGGCGTGCTTCCTTGGGGTCCTTGGAGAGATTGAAGCAATTAGAGAACAATGCAGACAAGACAAGAAAATTAATCTGGATCAATGGGCAAGAAAAAAAAATGGATTTTAGAGCTGGAAAGGTGCAAGTGAAGAAGGCAAAGATACCAAGCCCAAGAAACTCTCAGAAGAAGACGGCCTTGAACCCAAGACTACCAGTTGCAGAGCCAAGGCCCTCGCCACTACACCACCTATGTGGTAGACATACAGCCCTTCTATAATCTTTGTCTTCTTCACCACAGCCTGGGAATTTAGGATTTAACTTCAGAATGATTTCCCACAGTCGGCCTCAGCTGGTGTATTCTCCCAAATGGCTTTTCCCCTGGAGTTACCGGGTCTTTTGGAACAAAGAGAGAATTTGAAGCATTTTTTAAAATGACAGATGGGACATGGAAGGCAGGGGAGCCCTGTGAAAGAGTAGAAGGTGGACACGTTCAGGCAGTTGGGGGCCAAAGAGAAAGAAAGAGGAAGAAAGGGCCATTCAGATCATCTCCCTTAGTTACAAAAAAAAAAAAAAAGATACTCATTTTTCAGCGACTTTCTTCTCCCGGTGCTAATTAAAATGAAGAAAAAATAAAAAGTATTTCTGTTATGTACGTTGTACGCATGGGGAGGCTGTTTCTAAGATTTCGAATGTATGTTTAATTTTTAAAATTCACATATCAGTGAACACAAATCCTTTTTGTAAAGTCACGGAATGACCCACTCCGGGTCGGTGTGAACACCGGGCTCTAGAGCACCCCGAGAAAACAAAGACAAAGTCCGTCCCCACCCCCAC
>CM053623.1:28997196-29024012 GCA_028646595.1 Phalanger gymnotis | reverse complement strand
ACGCTATGTCACGGTAGGGTAAAGGTCCTCCTGGGAATCGTTAAGGTGAGGTGGGGGCAGTCGGCTCCATTTCTAGAAGGCTGGCAGCCCTGCGGCGTTCTCAAGCATTCCCTCCTCCTGCTCCAGCATCCCAAGGGCAAAGGGCCGGGTCAGTGAGAAGTTTCCCAGCCCACAGCCATCTCTTCTCTAGTATCTGGAACCCTCCCCGCAGACCCTGGGCAAACGATGTTTTCACTGCCTTCCATTTCCTACGACTTCTACGTGCTCAGACCGTGACTGCCAACGACTATCCTTTTGTCCCATAAGTTTTACCTACTTTTCTCCCACCCACCACCCGCCCTAGAAATACTAGCTGGAACCTCGCCCCATAGCTGAGTCACCTCACCTAGATATAAGCCTAGGCACTCTCTAGTCGTTGTCTCTTCCCACTCAGGCAAGCGATCCATCAGTAAGCAATGATTAAGTCCCTCTGGGGCACTGGCCTAAGAGTCGGGAAGCCCTGGGTTCAGGTCCTATCCGGAACATCTACTAGCTGTTTGACTCTGGCAAGTTAATTAACCTCCGTGCCTCAGTGTCCTTATCTGTAAAAGTAGGAAGTTGGACCCGATGGCCTCGAAGATCTGTTCCAGTTCTAAACCTACCATCCAATTAATACCCAATGTGCTCGGCTATAGGGACACGAAGATAATGGATTGACATCT
The DNA here is from genome assembly GCA_028646595.1 of Phalanger gymnotis. Taxonomy (NCBI): domain Eukaryota; kingdom Metazoa; phylum Chordata; class Mammalia; order Diprotodontia; family Phalangeridae; genus Phalanger; species Phalanger gymnotis. The sequence goes on along the minus strand of CM053623.1, from coordinate 29,023,311 downwards.
ACAAGATATATATAAATTACAGACATAAATAAATATAAGGTAATTTCTGGGGGAAGCCCTAGCGAAAGGGGCAGGAGAGCTCTCCCTTAGGCTTTGAAGGGAGCCGCTGGGCAGACCCAGTGGAAAACAGTGTAAAATATTAGCACCTCTGCAATTCGATTACTCTGGCTCCAGCAATATCGGGGGTTCTTTCGGTCAAATCATCAGGCTTCTATTAAATGAATGAAAAAGGCATTTAGATAACAAGTATTAAGAATTTTCTATGTACCAGGTACTTCATGATTACTATCTCATTTTGCCCTCACAACAACCCCAGGAGGTGGGGGCTATTATTACCCCCATTTTACAGATGAGGAGACTGAGACGGACAGCAGTTAAATGGCTTGCCTAACGTCACACAGCTAGGAAGTGTCTGAAACCAGATTTGAATTCAGACCTCTTCAATGCAGGGCTCTATACACTGGACAATCCAGCAGCCGCTTGTGCCCCTCACGGTTCTAAGAGCACATGATGTGAGTCTCTGGTTTGGTGGAGCTAACATTTTAACCTGGTCCCTTCCTAGAATGCTCTCTCCTTCCTCTGCTCTGACTACTGACCTCCTCAGCTTCCTTTAAGTCCCAGCTAAAATCCCACCTCCTATAGGAAGCCTTCCTCCCCCCCCCCCATCCTAATGCCCTCCTGCTGTCGGTTTTTCCCATTTATCCTGTGTATATCTTGCTTTGTATATACTGGCTTGCATGTTGTTTCCACCATCAGATTGTGAGCTCCGTGAGGCCAAGGACTTTCTTTGCCTCTTTTTGTATCCCCAGTGCTTTCCACAATGCATGGCTCTTAGTAGGTGCTTAATCAGTGTTGATTGATTGACGGACTAATTGGAGAGACCCTTAAAGATACTTGAAGGGGTATTTTTGGTTCAGAAGCTTACAGGAATGACAAGGGTAGCAATTCTTCCTACTAGACTGTGAACTCTTTGATAGAATCAAAAATTACTTTCTTGATAGGATTATGTAGATTTAGAAATAGAAGGGACCTCAAAGCCTCTCTAGGAGACAGCTAGGTGACTCAATGGATAGAATACTAGGCCTGGAGTCAGGGAGACCTAGTTCAAACCCAGCCTCAGACACTTATTAGCTGTGTGACCCTGGGCCAGTCACTCAACCCTGTGTGCCTTAATTTGCTGGAGAAGAAAATGACAAACCACTCTAGTATCTTTGCCACATGGCCCACAGGGTCACAAAGAGTCAGACATGATTGAACTAGAAGAAAGCCTATCTAGCCTAGTTCCTTCACTTCCCAGAGGGCCTGAGTGACTCGCCCACAGACACCCAGCTGGCAAGCGCAGGCCTCAAACCTAGGTCCTCTTAAACTCCAAATTCAACGTTTGAATCAGTGTATCCCGGAGCCTCAGTTTCTAGGCACACTCTCTTGAACGCAATAGGCATGTTTACTGAATTGCTGAATGGGGATTTTTTTTAAGACAAAAAAAGTTTATTGAACTGAAAGTAACAACAGGACACGTGATTTAGGTAACAGGGTGCAAACCACAGAAAACAAAGCTTATTTTTTACTATTCCACTCAATTTCTCTAGATCTTAGAAGAGGAGGTTCAGTTCAATTTAACTGAAGCATTTATTCAGAACCTGTTCTATGTTAAGCAAGTACTGAGGGTTATAATGACAGCAAGGCAAAGCAGCCCCTGTCCCGAAGGAACATACATTCTGGGGTGTGGGTGGCGGGGAGGGGAGGTGAGAGAAAACATGTACTGGTGAAATGGATGCAAGATATATGCAAAATAATACAAAGTCATTTCTAGTGGCAGAAACCAATTGCTAATTGGTGGCTTGGTGGTTGTTGCTTAGTTGTCAGACTGTGACCCCATGGACCATACTGTTCATGGGGTTTTCTTGGCAAAGATCCTGGAGTGCTTTGCCATTTCCTTCTCCAGAGAATTAAGGTAAATAGAGATTAAGTGACTTGTCCAGGGTCCCAGAGCTAGTTGAACTCAGGTCTTCCTGACTCCAGCCCCAGCAACTCCATCATTTAGCCACCTAGCTGCCTCCAAGGCAAACAGAGGTTAAGTGACTTGTCCAAGGTCACATAGCTAGCAAGTATCTGAGGTGCTCTATCCACACCACCTAGTTGCTCCACGGTGTTGTGGTCCTGGTGGTGATGAGGAAAAGCCTCTGGAAGTAGGCAGCACCTGTAACCGTGTCTTCTTAAAAGTTCCAGCTCCAGGTGTTGCATTTTTCTTCTCAATTCTATTTTTAATTCCTCCAGTCACATTTTGAACTTTAAAATCTTTGATTTTGACAAAGTCTCTCAGTATAACTCTATAAGAAAAAACAACGAGACAAAGTAAACGAGTAAAATAAAGTAAAAGAGACAAAACAATTATGAACAGGACAGAAGAGGGAAGACAAACTAATGTGTTGGCAGCTATTTTGAAAGAAAATGTTTGGTCACATTTGTTGAGTTATTTCGGTTGTGTGACTCTTTGTGACCCCGTTTGGGGTTTTCTTGGTAAAGATACTGGAATGGTTTGCCATTTTCTTCTCCAGCTCATTTTACAGATGAGGAAACTGAGGCAAACAGGATTAGGTAACTTAGCCAGGGTCACACAACTTGCGGCTGAGGTCAAATATGAACTAAGATCTTCCTGACTCCAGGCCAGAGTGCTGTCTGGCCACTTACAGATGTCTTATTTATCCCTTCCTGGGTTATTGTCACCTTGATGTCCTGCCCTCCTAACTGGTGAGTCTCCAGTCCTGACCATGATGTCATAAGAGGCCTCAGCAAAGCTCACCTCACTGTGGGCTTTGTGCTGTGGGCTGCCTAATGAAGTCACAAGAACTGGAGCAGTAAGGAGCCAACAATCTGCATTTGGGAGAGGCACTGGCCCATTCAAACGTGCACCAAACACTGACTTTTCCACATACCCACCAAGGGTTATAGGAGGATTTAATAAAGTTTGCAAAGCCTTTGGACTTTTACTTTAAGTTGATTAAACTTGACTCACTCTTCTGACTTCCCCATCTCCTTGGCATCAGCCATGCTGCCTACCCCACCCCCAATGTAAGCCCCTCCCCCCAGCATATTGTCTTCCCTCATTAGACTATAAACTACTGGAGGGCAAAGATTGTTTTGCTTGCCCGTATATATACCTGACACCTGGCCTATAGGGCTCTGAACATACTAACCCCTTCGAATGGCCCTACTAATCTGTCTCTCCATTCCTCCAACCATCTATCATAGAAATGGAATTAAAGGCAATTTCTTCAATTCATCTTCCCCACAGACTTTTTTTTTCCTCCTTCAGAAACTGAGTTGCTTAAATGAACAATGTGCCCCCTGCAAGTCTGGAAAAGTGAATCTTCGTTGCCTCATTCAAACATACACCCTCTGAAACTCAGAAGACCTGAGTACTACAGACAAGGAGATCCTTCAGGACAAGTAGGTAGCAGATGGAGCACTCTTGTACCATCCAGTAGAGTGGTTTGATGAAAAGAGACTGCCCCAACAGTTACTTCAAGAATTGTGTGCCATTGGTTTCCATGGCTTCCCAGTGGGGCATACTGGAGGTTGGCATTCCATCTGCCACTCTCCCATTTTCACAGAATCTTAAGAGCTGGAAGAGCTTTCACTACTCAGCCAGTCTAACCCATACCTGAACAAGAAACCTCTCTATGACATCCACTGACAAGTGGCCTCGTTTTAGGGTCTCCAGTGTATGGGGAACCCAGTCTATCCCCAGCCCACTCTCTTGTGACTTAGCTTTAATTGATGGGAATATTCTCCTTATATGAAGGTAACATTTGCACCACGGTAACTTCTCATTATTCCCAGTTTGGCCCTCTGAGGCCACCAGGAAGTCTAACCTCTTCCATGACATCCCTTCAGGTTCATGAAAAGCACCCTTATATCTCCCTGACTCAACCCTCACAAACCTGGTAATATGTCAATGCTTATGCTCAGTTGTTGTGGCTATTGTTTTGAATGCTGCTTTACATAAAAGAGCTAAGGCTAAAAGAATATTACCCCCTATACTCTGGGGAGCCCTCCTCAGACTATGTTTGGAGTATTCAGTCCTACCTGCAACGTTTGATGGGGACAATGAAAAGCCACACCATGTCTCCATCATGTTCCTGTCCTGTTTGCTACCCTACAGACTCTAGGGAACTTCCCCTTGGGTGAGATCTGGGACTCTCTTTTGGTTGAGTTGAGTAACGTGTTCTCAATGGGAAAGCTCCTTCACTGGGCATTGTCTGGTATATATTCTCACATGCATACTTCCTTTGATTTCTGTTTCTTGCTTTGCGCCTTGGATAACAGATGTCTTCACTAATTACTGTATGTGTGTTCATTGTAGAAGTAGTGTTTGGTGGGAAGTGAGTCTGCCTTGGATATATAGCTTGGAATCCTCCTTTCTCCCAATAGTGACACAGTGATCAGAAGTTACATTGAAGTCAATTGTACTCCATAGGCTAATAATATTTAAGGGAACAGATATATACTTCTAGTCCAGCACCCTCCCTCTCTGAGGGAAGCAAAGTGGCCTTTTGCCCCAATTTCTTGCTCCTCCTGGTAAGAATGAAAGCCTCCCTTGAGAAAGGTGGGGGAGGAGAGGCTAGAGAGGTCCCTTCTATGACCCTTTGAGTCACACACACAAAGATAGCCCTCATGATGCGTGAGCTTCCCTACACATCTTGAAAATAAAGGAGTTGAGGTCAACGATGTTGAAAGATCCTTCCAGTTCTAAATCTATGATTATATTCTCCATAGCGCCCAAAAGTGTGCCCTGTATATTCCTTTAGTACTACTTGCTGATTTGATTTCATCAAACCCAACATATTGACAAGAGGTGAAAGCCCCCGAAATGCACAATTTTTAACCAGAAATTTTTTTTTATCAACGGAGGTTCTTCAAGTATTCATGAAAAAAGGTCACAATTTCTATCATGGCTCCAAATGATTTATTCTATAATCTTCTCTTCCCTGACCAGGAACTGTGAAAGAGAAGCAAATCTTGCCTGAGATAAAAATGACTAATGTGTGAGGGAGGTATGTAACCAGACTGCAGACCCTCTGGAATCTTTGCTTGAACTACCTAAGCTGTAAAAATTGAATCTATACATGGAGAGTAAATGTGTTTTCTTTCCAAGAAAAGAAACCTGTATCTCAGAAGGCAATATTCTCATAAGACTGAGTCTACAGCAATGCCAAGCCCCCCCTCCTCCCCCAACATATATTGGTCTCAGAAAATAATAGCAGCTGGGGTTTATATATGACTGGACTGAAGATACAGCTGTTTGCTGTTCAGAGGGTTTGTTTTCAGTTCTAAATTGGCCTGTGCCTTAAAAGGAACAGACCACCCCCCTTCCTCCAACACACACACCCAGTAACCTCTGAACCTGGCATATAACTTGAAATGCAAAACTTTTAATTTTGCCTCCAATTCCCAGGAAAGGTGGAGGAGTCTATTATGATCCTCACAAAAGAGAACATGATTGATTACCTATCACTTGACTAGACCAGAGGTAGGGGAAGTGTTTTAGGGAAGATGCACAAAACACTGTCTCTCGCCTTTCTTTTTCAGCAGCTCAGTCATTCCTTTCTCTTGGGGACCCTCTATTCTTGCTGTCCACAAGTCACACAGCTGCTTTTTTTCTGGTATCATCCCCCTCTTTCTACCTGTGTGACTTCACACCAAGCAAGTCTAATGGACTCATGGAGGTATTTAGAATCTAATTCCATTCTGTTTGCAAGAATGCTTGGATATCTGCATAGTTAAGATTATCATTAATAATTATGTCTTCAATTTAGAGAACTCATTTTGGAACGATTTATATGTTTCTATTGAGTTAAGAATTTTCCTGGAAGTCCACAAACATGTAAGTGCCCCTTCTCTCTTGGTAACAGACTGGAGAAGATAATCACGTCTGTTTTATTGAGTGGGATTCGACTCGACATAACAGCATACTATTTACTAAAAAGTCCCAAGAACCACAGGCTGGGTAGGGAATTCTTGCCCATTTCTGAGCAACACTCATAAAGGGGTAAAGGGGAGATAGGAAGCAGTGTTGGTAGCAGACTGGGAAAGGAATGTGGCTAACATAGGTTAATATTCAGATTGGTTAAGAAGGTAACAAATGGCACTGAAATTCAATGGAAAACAAATCACAGAAGCCTTGGGTGGGTTAGGTGGCCTCAGTTTTGTGAAAAGAAGCCCTCTCTGTTTTGTTGGTGCCTACACAACAGTCAGTTGCCAGGTCAAAAGCATTACAGTAATTTCCCAGTGACAGGAGACAGTAAACCCAGTCAAAGGTTTTGCTGGCACATATTTTCTGTATCGTTACCATAGAAATGGATGATGGTGTTTGTTATAATGATGACTGAGGATGGAAGGGAAATGAGAGCGACTGGCCTCTACTGCCACCTGGTGAACACAACATCAACACAACTCATTTCTTTGATTTCAATGTTTTTCAAGCCCTCCCTGGGACATCTTTGCAGCCTTAGAAGGAATCCCGGGGTCCAATCCCTTGGCCAAGGGTGAGTAACTCAAACTTGCCATACCTTCTCTAACTGGCCTGGCTCCAGGACTCCCTAGCCTGAAAGGACTAGACTGGACTTCTGCCTTACAAGCCTTCTCCACCCCTTCCCAGCTTTTCCCCAAGCAAGGCTTGTTAATTCAGTCAGCAGTGAACATCTGCTGCCTTGTGGCGCTACTCAGAATCCCCGAGTCTGAGATGTAGACTCTATACCAAAGCTTCTCTTTGTGGTCACCACGGTCAGCATCCTTGCACTCATCCACGTCATATCTCACTCCCCCACCCCAACCCCAGGGTTCCTAGCCCACTCCTGCCTATTCTGGAAGTCTTGTTCTACTGACTTTGTCCAAGAAATCATGTTCCATGTCTACTGTGATTACTTATATGTGTGTCTTCCTCCCAGTAGATTATAAGCTCCTTGAGGTTGGGGTTTATTTTATATTGTTTTTGTATCCCTAATACTTAGCATCATGCCTGGCACATAGTAGGTACTTAACAAACACTTAATGAAATTCTTTAAAAAGTCTAACATGACCAACATTAATAGTTCAGGGCGGTAAAACACTCTGTGGTTTGTCTTTCTCTCACAATGATCCTGTAGTACAGGTACCAGCACGAGAAAGAAGTGGTGTCCAGCAATGTTCTCTAAAAGCATCACAGAACACACTTCATACCTTCTTCTCAGCAGTCTTTTTTCTTCATGTGGGTCTGTGGACTCTCACTGTGGTCTGGTGGATAGAATTGGAATTAGGAAGAATTGGGTTCAAAGTCCGTTTTTGACAATTCCTAGCTTTGTGGACCTGGGTAAGCGAGTCACTGGCCTTCTCTGGGCCTCAGTTTCCACACCTATTAAATGGAATGGTTGGAGTAGGTGGCCTGTACTATGCCTTCCAGCTCCAAATGTGGGATCCAGGAGAGAAATTTTCCTGTGAACTCTTTCCACTATTTGGATACAATGATGGATGGTTATTTCCTCTGGGTAGAGCTGCAATTAGGATTATGCTAGACAAGCAAGAAGGGAAGGGGATGCTTGACTGCATGAAAAAGCCTTTACTCAGTGTCAGGCCCTGTACTAAGTGTGGGGAATACAAATACAAAAAGCCCAACGGTCTCTACCCCCAAGGAGCTTCATATCCTTATGGGGGGAAACAACACATAGAAAGGAATGATGTTTGGGTCTGGGAGGTCATAGTGGCAACACAGGACAGGTATGTTTGGAGAAGGGACAAGAAAAGTACATTTAAATATTTAAATGCCTGTGTATTTTATGCCAGATAAGCTTGTTCTCTCTGCCATGGATTCATCTTGTGGTAAGTCAAATCCCATGACTAAGAGGGAAGGCTCCAGGCTTCAGAAATGTATGAGCACAGTTCTCCAAAGCAGGTGGGAGGGGGCCACAATCTGTCCTAGCTCTAACCCTGGAACATTCACTGTTTTTAACCAATGTCTCATTTCTCTGTCAGCTCTGGGTTTTTCTGCCTCTCCATGAAGACAAGTCAATGTTGCTCCAATCTCTTCTGACCATCTTTTCTCACCTGGGACTGGAGCTTTGTCACTGGATTATCCAGGAGTATCCTGGACTTCCAAGAGGGCCCTGATGTCCCCTGGGTATTTAGTCTGTGAGATCAACTGTGCATCTGTCGTCTTGCCTTTGACTAAGCCTTACTACGATTGCCAAAATAAGCACTGGTTCAAGTAGCTGGGTCCTACAACCATCACAGCAGACATAATGAAAATCAGGCAGTAGAGTGAAAAGAGAGTGAATGCATTCTGCCTTTATTCTGTTCCCTTTTAGACTTTTCTTGAAGCATCTGTGTTTGTGGCCAAACACTGTATTTGCTGGAGGCAGATACATCTGTTCCTAGCCCGAGGATGTGGGGAGCAATGGAGAGAACACACTTTCGTGCTTACCAGCAAAAGAACAAATGACAATGACAAGATGCAGAAAACACCTACAATTCCCCATGCTGAAACATGCCCTCTGAGGGTTTTCCCCCCAAATGTGTTCCTTCCTCTTCCTCCCATTCCCATAAAAATTCACAGAAAATCCCAAAATATGTTTATTAAAAATCTCCCTTTACTTTTAACAAAAATATAAAAAAAAAACCCCTCTACCTTTCTCTTGGCTTGTTTTAAAATAATGCTTAGCAATAACCATTTCTGGGACATCCTAGTGTCCGGTGACAGACAGGACTTGGGAGCCTGAAGTTGACTGTGAAGAACAGAACAATGGCTATTCAAACTGAGATGCTGATACCATGCTCTTTAATAATCTCTGTCCTTCGCGCACAACCTTCCACTGAGGTCTCTTCTTGAGGGATCATCCCGTCACCTGTTGGGCAGGTCCATATTTGTGGTAAAATCGAGATGTAATGGGATCCCCTTCCACTTGTCTCTCCTAATAGTCCATCTTTGGAACTCAAGTTACCGAAATCCTGTCTTTTGGGATAAGAGCTCTCGGAGGTTGTGGGCCAAGACTTCCTATATTTCCCTCACCACGTGTATGCCCTCTGACCAGATTTTCTGAAACAAAATTGAGGTATGTGGCTTCCTCTCTCCTTGGACTTGGGAAATGGGACAAAGCCCCATTTCTTTTGTTCTTCATGGCTTCCGGGACAGCCTTGGTGTCTCTTGTTGGTACACACACCTTGTTGTACTGCGTTCCTGACGGTTAGACACCCCGACGTGCCAGTGCACTGGCATCACATGATTCCCACCCCCCTCCCCGTCCTTGAGTGGTGTAAACTTATGAGGGAAGATGTGGAGGCTGACAAAGGTGAACATAACGCCAGAACGTTGTAACTTAACTTTTCTAAGTCTCAAGTTGCCACCCATCAGGTATGAAAAGTATTCTCTAGAAGAGGCCTGAACAAGGAGATGGGCCAGCTGCACGATAAAGTGGGAGGGTTAACAAACCTCACGGGCACCTATGGAATGTCAAAAGACCTGGAAGCAGGGGTCCCAAACCTCTGTCTGTGTCTCTGACCCCTTTGGGACTCTGGTGAAACCTAAACACCTGTTCTCAGAATCATGTTTTTAAATGCATACAATACATAGGATTACAAAGGAGACCAATTGTACTGAAATACAGTTATTGAAATACTAACGAAAAAAGTCCACAGATACAGGGTTAATTAAAGTCGAGTCGAGTCTGACCCAGAAGAAGGCCCCCAGTGTTCAGCAGGGACCCCCTGTAAAGGACACATATAAGAAAGGAGAAGAATGAGGTGTCGATGGTCTGTGCTCTGTACCACTGGAAGAAAGATCCCCATTTGTGAGATAATGGATCCCCTGAAGAAGTGAATTCCTAAACTGTGACAAAAATATTGGTTTTTAACCGTGCGTCTCTGCCCCAAACTGTTTATTCTGTGAAGGGTTGAGACGTGTGATCGCAGTAGTGAGAATCACGGTGTCCTTGGAGGTTTCCGAAATTTGCTCTGAAGAAAAACTCGAGGCACACACAAACCTTCTTTCTTATTCACAGTTTCTCGAAGCACATACTCATTGACCACTTCTTCATATCCTGTTGCCCTGAAAAGCTGAGCCAGGAATACTAGAAGAGAGAAAGGTAAATGGCACCAATAATCTCTCTGGAGAGCTTTTCTATCACCTCACCAAGTCAAGGCGGCCAGGAAGCTAAGATCATGTTTTTGTTTTAAACAAATAAATGCACAAACACATATGGAGCAGAGATAAATGCGATCTAAACAAGAGCAACCCCCACATCAAATCTCTTCTAAGGTGAATCTTGAAGTTTTCAGACTCCTATTGGTTGTCAGATACCAGGTGCCTCTCACTTGGGCTCGAACTACCCACCTAATCAGTCACTGTCCTCAGGACAGGCAAAGATCTCCTCATGCCATTGGTGCCTTACTGTACCCAGGGCCTGACCCCTTGATGAACCTGTCCCACTACCCTCTGTTCTCCAGGTCCCCTTTCCTATGGCCCATCATGCCCTGCCAAGCCTCTCAGCCTTCACTCACAGCCACCATCTGCCACCCTTACTCCTTTTCTCATGCTGCTAAAGAGAAAGTTACAGGATAGGGCCATCTGGGTCCACTACATGGTTATGTGATGGCAGCTCACTGGGATTTTCACTACCTTTTATGCCTCCCCGACTCAGTCTCCCACTCCCCACAGTGGCCCTTCCAAGCCTTCTCACTGCTCCTCAAAATTCCCATGGATCTCCCTGCCTTCCTCCCCTCTCTCTGGCCAAGGCCTTGCCTCATGCTTCATTAAAACAATGGAGGCCACTTGCTGAGAGCCTCTTCCTCTCAGCCTCATGCTGCATCACTAAGATGCCTCCCAAGACGGCCTCCTCTTTCACCCCTTCTCACACGAAGGTGGCTCTTCCCATTGACCAGGCAAAGCTCTTGACATGCATGAGTGACCCCATTCTATCCCTTCTTCTCCAGCAAGCTGCGCCATCTATCACCTCCATTCTCTCCCCAATCACTGTTCGCTCCTAGGCTGCTTCCCCACTGCCAGAGACATGCCCACATCTCCTCCATCTTCCAAAAACCCCTGACCCACTCCGGGTTCATTCATCCCTTTTCTTTACAGCTCATTCTATCCAATCTGTCATTGGGTGCGGCTGACTCCTCCCTAGACACCTCTCCTGGTCATCCCTCGTTCTCCATTCTTGCTGCAGGCCTAGTCTATCAATCAGTCATATAAGCAAGCATCTATTAGGCACCTACTGCGTGCTAGGCACTAGCAATACAAGGACAACAGTAAGCATGCCCTCATACAGGTCCCTGTCTGGCTCTTATTATACCTGAATGATTTCAAGACGACGAACGCTGGCTCCAACTCAAAGTGCTGGGCCCCACAGAAGCCATTAAATAACTACTTCTTCTTTGATTGCCTTTGGATTGTTCAGGCCTACATGCCCTGCCTACATACAGAGCAGTCAAGAACTGAGGATTTTTCGTGCATAACGTCTGGCTTTTGTTTCTACCACTATGCAAAACAGTAACGTGTCTAGGGGCGCCCCTGTGAGGGCAAGGGATACATTTCAGACCCTCGATTGACGAGCCATAAAATTTGTTGAGGTCCATTCCATGTAAATTCCAAACGCTTATTCCTCACTGCCTTCTCTTGCCTTCAAAGTCCAGAGCTCAGTTAAGCATGTAAATGCTCTGTCTCCTGCTTTGTTCTGAAACATGAAAATCTGAACCATTGCTCTGTACCGACCATGTCATGATCTACCTAAATACCAGAGCAGAAAGGTGGAAAAGGGTTGTACAAACCTCTCACACACAGTGTCAGCCGCATCAGAATTAAATATAATGCAATGAACAACTGAAAATTGACAAAAAGCACTTTAAAGGGAAATAGCCCTTTCATTTCTCTTACCATCAGTAAAGAAATAAGCCCTGGTTCCATCTTGTCGAACGTAAAAGTTTTCTCCCAGCTTGTTGCCGGCCTTAAACCGAAGCATCGCGTGATCATTCAGCCCATAGTCTCGAAACAAGACACATTTACCTGGCTTTAATACCTAGTGAATACAAACATATTGCACGTTATTTCCATGTATTAAGTAAAGGCTCAATAAAAATCGCATGTCAACTGAAATCTCCTTAGTTCAGACACCGCTAATTAAAGCTTGGGAAAGTTCTAGGCTGAGCTAAACTGGATTATTGACGTGATGTGGGGCACAGCAATCAAACGACTGGAAAAAAGGAGACTGCTGCCTCAGCGATTTAAGAGGATGAGCTTGGAACATGCCTTTTAGTGTTGTATCCATTCCTGCAAATATCTAAGAAGCGACAAACCGCAATGCTGAAAAAGTCTAGATTCAGGGCTTTGCCAGGAACACAGTTTTCCTCTGCATAGCTATTTCTAAAAAGAAAGAATCTCTCTTTTTTTCAAAAGCCGCACTCCCCCAACAGTCACTATAGAGTCCATTCATCTGCAGGTTGGCCTAAAGCTGACCAGCTTCATCTTCCATGGACCAAAAGGCGTGGGACACCCATTTACTAGTCATGCAACCTTCCTTTTAAATTCCTGAAATTTGTTACTCTACGTCCACATGGGAAATAGTTTAATTCTTCTTCAAAGTTTATCTTTCAGAACTACGAAGTAATTATCTGAATCAATTTACAACAATTTTTCTATTTACATCATCTCCCGAGCAAAGTCAAAGACAGTTTCTGATCTCTAACATATACACAGTACGATGGACCAAAGGAAAAGGTGGTCCCCAACGGCTGTCCAGGGAGCATGATTTCAAAGCCACTTCCCCTCCACCCCCAATCAGGCTCTCACCTACCTTGTAAACATTTTGCAAGACCAGGTGCATCTTGTCAGGGTGAATAGCAGAAAGCACAAATATCAAGGTGACAACATCGATAGAGGCTGCTGGGACATGTTCCAGGAGATCATCTTGGGTGAGGTCACAATGGAACACCTTGCACCGCTCAGCATCATACAGAGGGTTTTGCTATTCAGCAGGGAAAGGAAGAAAACGTGACAAATGGGTTCATAATTAAATCATGCCAACATTGAAATAATTCAAATTCAACATTATTGTGTCTACTATATGTAAGACACTGTATTAGGAGCTGGGGGAACAAAGTTAAAAATTATATTGTCCTTGTCTTTATTCTACTGGTAAGGCTATGAGCTGAATTAGCCCAACAGCATGAATTAATTTCATGAAAACATGGTGTCAGGTGAAGCTTTTTGACAGAGGGCTTTTTGAAATGGACAAGACAGCAGAGGTTCCAGACCTTCAGGCTCTGGGAAGGCCTCAGGGTGAAGTTTCCTCCCCGACACAGTTCTCTGAATGCTCTTGGTCTACCCTAAGGCCATCCTTTCATTCTCTTTGAAGCATCTGGGATTGGCCATCCTACAGAGGATCTTTTCCTTCTAAGAGTAAAAGGCTTTTCAATGTGTTAGAATCCCATGGAACTCCAACATTGCTTTCCAACTGTCAATAACGTATCCCAGGACTGTATGTCTGCACTCTGACAGTATGGCTGTAACTCCAGGAATGGGAGTTCGCATGGGAGTCCCAAACTCATAAAATATTTGGACTCATTTCCAGAAACCTATTTTATTGATTCTCACATCTATACATTCATTCAACACTGACCAAGATGGAGCAAAAGTCCTCTGCTGGGATGGTCAGATAAGACTAATAAGATGAAAACTAACAGGGAAAAAAGGAGAATCTTAAGACCCGAGTCAAGAAAAATCAGCTAAGGGGAGAAGCTTGGGTCAGCCAGGTGGTGCAGTGGATGAAGTGTTGGGCCTGGAGTTGAGGATAGTCAACTTTGTGAGTTCAAACACTTCTTGCCTGTGAGACCCCAGGCAAGTCACTTAACCCTGTTTGCCTCAGTTCCTCTTCTGCAAAATGAGCTGGAGAAGGAAATGGGAAAACACTCCAGTATCTCTGCCTGGCTTTTGGAGCCCCTTTTTAAAAGGTCCACTGGATGATGCCAGCTAGTCCTAGGACAATGGCTTCGATTCTGTAGAACCTGGTACCACTTGGGTCAAAAGAAAGCAGCTGAAGGAAGTGGGATGTTTAGTTGAGGAAAGTGAAGACTCCCCTGGGGACTCAAGAGCTGCCTGCAAAGTTCCAAAACCTGTCACATAGCTTTGTCATGCAGGCTGGGCCTGCTTGGCCCTCAGAGACATATGGAAATTGCAGGAAGGCAGATTTCAATGCAACATAAGGAAAGATGTTTCACAATCAGTGCTGACCTAAAACAGGTGAGGATCACTGAGAGTCTTCATAATTCACTTGAGGGTATCCTCTATGCACTTTGTGCTTTGGGGAGGAGTAAGGCAAAAATGACTTTGAAAGTCTCTCCTCTCCACCACTTTATGCTTCCAGTCATGAGAGTGACAATGTGGGTGAATGAACCTGTCACCTTCATTCTGCCAGTTACCAAAAGGAGTCGCTACCTAAAAGATGCTGGTGAGAGAACTTAACTTTGCAGTTCCAGTATAGCCACATAACCAATTTATATTCCCTTTCACAATCAGCCCTGATCGGTAACATCAACTAAGAGAGCAAAGGATTAATTTAGCCTCAATTGTGCCACATCAAACTTGAACATAAACGGGTCATCACACGCCTACTAGACCAACCTTAACATACTCCACGGCCCGGGGTGAGAAGTCACAGGCGTAAGCAAAGATATTTAGATCTTCTTCGAGAAGTGGGAATAAACAGTTTCCAACCCCACAGCCAGCTTCGAGGATAGTCAACTTCTGATCATCAAACTGGGGGGCGGGGGAAGAAAAGAACGGATGTTGTATTTGTATGATCAGCAAATAAAACTGCTAATTCTCACCTATTCAAAATCCAGGTCTTAATGCTGAACAGAAAGCATGTGATAATTCTACATTCTATTTCTGTTGTCTTAATTTGTGCTGGATTAAGTTTCACTAGAAGCTTCGAGTAACTGGTTTGCTGGCCAGCTGTATTTTCCACATCGCGAGCACCAAAAAAGCTCGGTAAGATGACCAGAGCTTAGGACATCCTTGAACCAAGCTCAGAAGAGCAGAAAAGACACCCCCAAGTAGACTGCTAAGCTTTTAATGAATCTCCAAAACCTGGAAGCCATTCATTGGTATTTACTCAACGCCCACAAGGCCATAGTCATTAAGTGCTTACTAGGCGCTAAGTGCTGGTACTTCTGGGCAAGAGCTGGCCTCAGAAGTCAGGGGAACCTGGTTAAGTCCCATTTCTGACACCCGAAGGTTTAATGACCTGGATAAGTAATTTAACCACTAATACCGTTACAGAGAAGATGTTGATCAGCGCTGGTATCCTCCCTGGGAGTCCCCTCCACCCATTCAGGCCTTATCTTTCCTATAGGAGTCAGCTGCCTTACCTCCCTACATGCCCTCAGTTCCTCAAACTCTCTGGTGGTCCAGTGTCTATCTTTGAAGAAATTGGTACTATTTCTCTTGTAAAACAGGTCCCAATTCTTCTGAGCCTCCTTTTCCAGTTTTGCCTGTTTAAAGGCAGACATGACCGCAACATCTCTGTTCTGAGGCCCGGTCTCTTGTTCTTTCTCCCGAAGCGGACCCTCTCCACTGGTGGACATTCCCACATGGAACCCTGTTAAAGAATCTTCATCCTTGAAATTCCCAGATGAATTCACCTTCCTGCAGCTCTTTGGAGGATAATTTTTTTTTAGTTGTGTTTCCCCATACTCATTTTCAGGCTGCCAATTCCCGTAACTCAAGCAGGATCAGGAACTAAAAAAGGAATGAAAACGAGAATACAATAAGCCGAACATTTTCAGGTAGGTAAGGTGAAATGAGATAGTATTTGTAAAGCTGTATTTGTATGACCAACAAATCAAGTGGGGAAATCCCACTTTGCAAAAATCTAGGTCTTACTGCTGAACGAATGCATGGGGTCATTTTATATCCTGTTTCTGTTGTCTTAATTTATGTTAGATTAGAAACCACATAGTGACTAGTCTATTGTCTGGCTGTAGTTTTACATGTCACAAGTACACAGTGCCTGCACACAGTAGGCATGATATAAATGTTTATTCAAATGAGATGATGACGGTAAAGCACATAGCACAGTGGCTGGCACACAGTAGGCACTATATAAATATAAGCAATTGTTATATTTTCTTCCCTTCCCCCGAGGATGGTTTAGCACACACAGAATTCCTGAAAAATCAAACATAAGAGCCCACTGTGTGCCAGGCACTTGTCTATGTGGCTTTCTTTACACCCACTGAATGAGAACAAGAAGGAGATGGCTGCTAATGTTAGGGGAGGGGGGGGTGTAATGTCAACACCACCCCCGCTCAGGCCACCCCCCCCCACCAAATCCCTCTCTGCACTCCATACCCCAGGCCTGCACAGCCATGAGACCAAGTACCCAGGACTGTAGGTGGACCGCAGGACCACCATGGCCTGTCCTGGCTGCAGAGCAGGGCGTGCAGAGCCAGACTGGGGGCTCTAAGGCCACTCTGCCCCTTCCTCATTTACTCTGGGGTGGAGCCCAAGTTTTTAATGGGAAGGATTCAGGGGTTGCTCCCCCGGGAGGTCCCTCAGCCTGTGGCCCCTTCCTCAGGTGGGTCCATTCCTCCCAGAACCCCCATTTTAAGAGGTCTGGCTCAGGCCCTTTTGGTGGGTGGTCATTTCCTTTAGCGTGTAAGCCCCCGGCGGGCAGGCCTGTCTTTGTATTTCCAGGGCTGGGTACTAGGTGCACGCCGGGGACTAGACGGCCCCCACCCCCACCTTGGCCAGGCCTGGGGGAGGCACAGCTGGAAGGGGCCTTGGATCCAGCCCCCTCGTTTTTACAGATGAGGAAACTAAGGCCCAAGGAGGTTGGGTAGAGCTTACCTAAGGGGACACTGCTAGTAAGAGTCCGAGGTAGGATTTGAACCCGGTTCCTTCCACTCCAGGGTCTGGGGCTCTTTCCACTCTGATCTTGGAATGCAATTTTTACAAACAGGGAAACTGAAGCGGGGGAAGAGGGCTTGCGTGTCGCCATAGAGCCGGTAAGTGGAGGGGCGGGGATGAGGACTCTGGGTCTCGAGGGCCTCAGTTTCCTCACCTGTAGAATGGGCACAACCTCCCTCACTGGCATTACCTACCTCTTTGGCTGGTGGCAAAAAAGGAGTTTGAAGGCCTGGAGCGGCCGAGCCTAGGCCGGGGCCGGGACTGGCTGAGACGGGGCGCTCCCCTCGCTCTCCTCCCCCAGAGCAGCGCTGTCCCGACCCTCTCTGGCGCACTCCACTTTAGCCCGCGGGGCGGACCGGAAGTACGATCAGTCACGGGCCTCGATCGGAACGCTTTTTCTGTAGCACTTCTCCGCCCCACTTCCGGTAGGGGCGCCACGCCGGAAGCTCCCTCCCCCTGCCCCTCAGACCCCGCCCCCGACGCGGCGGAAGGGCAGAAGGCGATTCCGGCCTCTGTTGGGGGTCGCGCCCGCCCCTCCTCAGCCTCGGAGCGGAGCGGTGTCTCTGTTGCACAGTTCCCCCCCGGCCTCCGCCGGAAGAGCCGGCCGGCCTTCGGGGCGGGGGCGGCGCTGAGGAAGCCGGCGCAGGGGTCGGACCGGGCGGTGACTGTAGGCCGCTTCCCCCGGCGGGGAGAGGGCCATGAACGGCACCGCGAATCCGCTGCTGGACCGCGAGGAGCACGGCCTGAAGCTCGGCGAGAGCTTCGAGAAGAGGCCCAAGTCCTCCTTCCACACCATCCGCTGTGAGTACCGGCCGGGGGATCCCCCAAAGACCCCCCCCCCAGCCCTGGTCGAATTCTTCGCCCCGCTCTCCGGCTACCCTCGAAAGTCCCCGGGATCTTCCAAGGGCCCCCCCGTTCCTCTCGGCGCCCCCCGCACCGCCCTCCCACCCCCTTCAGGGCTCAGGGCGGCGCAGACTCTCCCTCCTCCCGCCTTGAACGTGGGGACTCGAGCCCCGGAGTCCGGAGCAGTCGCGCGTGGCCGTGGACGGGCAGGGGGAAGGGGGGCCGAGAAACAAACTAGTAGGAAAGCGCCATGATGAGATTAATCTTATTTTTCCCGAGCGAGACAGACGCTTTGGAGGGAGGCGTTTCCCTCTGCCTCCCCCGCAAAGGTCTGGCAGCTGGAAACGAGCTGACGCCGCAGTCTGCTTCCCCAGCCACACCGGCCCAGGCTTGTTTTTGCCAGGAAAGCAGAACGGCCGTGACTCAGGCGGGGGGCCTGGATCTGGGGTAGCGCCGGCTTAGCCCGGCTCGGTCTATGGGGCGTCGAGCCGCGTGGAGTTGGAGGCAGGCGGCAATCCAGGCTAAGTGACTCGCCCACGGTCACCCAGCTCGGCAGTGGCTGGCTTTGAACTCGGGTCCTCTGGTCTGTAGGAGCAGTGACCCGCACCCCCCAGCCACCCCGAGAAGCCCCTTAAAGGAGAGGAATTGAACGAGGGCGAGGCTTTGGGGTGCGGGGTGATGGTCGGGGCCGAGGGGCGGGCTGGGGGTCCGGCTGTGTGCTGTGAAGCGGGAGGGACCTTTGGGATCCTCCAGTTCATCCCTCACTTTACAAAGGAGGAAACTGAGGCCCGGCTTTCAGCGACCCTGCCGGGATCGCGGAGCTCAGACTGCCGCTTTCAGCGTTAGATCGGCCGATGTGGGCAGAGAAGTCTTATCGAGTCCAAAAAGCATGGTTGCGGCAGCTCCTGCCCTCCTCACCCCCGAGAGGCGCGCCCTTTGTCGTGGCTCCTGTGCTGGACTAACGGAGGCCACGTTTAAAACGACTTTAAAAGTCTGCATCGGGAACAGTTTGGTGTTTTTGTAGTTAGCGGATTGGCTTCGTTCATATGGGATAGTTATCTCACTAAGAAAAGCATGACGTTCAAGGAAGCTGTAGGTCTGAGCAGCCGTCCCCCTAATCAGTCTTCTCTTTTTCAGATGATTTTAAACCAGCGTCCATAGACACGTCATGTGAGGGAGAGCTCCAGGTTGGCAAAGGCGATGAGGTCACAATCACACTGCCGCACATTCCTGTAAGTTGAGCGTGTGTAGTCTTTGAAAACCTTAGGCTTGCTCAGACGTGCCTGATTTGTATAAAGATATTTACTGTTTCTCTATCCTTAAATTTTTATGATGATGATGATGACCTACTAAGGGTCAGCAACTTATAGGAAAAGTAGTTTTTCTGTAACTTTCTCAGAGATGCTCCATTAAAGTCAGACTGTTGTATTAGCTGCTGAGTGACGAGTATCTCCTTCACAAACCCGTGGCTTCCCTGAGACTCGAGATGCAGGAGGCGGGCCAGATTGACCAGGAGTGTGCAGCAGGGTCCAAGGGGCCTCCCGGTGCTGTGAGTCACTTAGTCTGATAGTAATCACCTAAAGCCTGTGCCCTGCCTGGGTCCAGAATTAAGGGTGATCTGCAAAGATCTCAGGCCCGAGGCCAGAGAGTCTGGGCAACAGGGATTGAAGCAGGAGGTCTCAGTAAGAGGAGCCCTGCCTTGTTAGAACAAACAGCATGAAGTCAGGAGATCCTTACACGCTGCCCAAAGCAGAATTGGTCCACAGAGGTTTGAGCCCAAGATGACTAAAACATGTGCACATTAAGGTTCCTTGCGAAGGAAGAGACTTTTTTTTTGCCTCTGAATCTCCAGGCCCACCCTGGGGCTCTGTGTGATGTCATTGGGGTAGGGAATTCTTGGGGAGGAAGCTCTTCAGTTTCAGGGGATGGACCAGAGCAGGGAAAGATCTGACTCAGTAAGATAATGGAGATAAACAGCTTTGGCAACTACAAAGCATGTTACCAACATCCATTGTTACTGTCTCTGATTATGAGACAACATACCAAAATTTATGGGATGCAGCCAAAGCAGTTCTTAAGGGAGGTTTTATATCTCTGATTGGTTCTATGAATAAAATAGAGAAAGAAGAGATTAATGACTTGGGCATGCAACTAAAAACACCAGAAAAAGAACCAATTAAAAATCCTCAATTAAATGCCAAATTAGAAAGTCTGAAAATCAAAGAGAGATTAATAAAATTAAGAAAACTGTTTGAACTAATGAATAAACTTAAGAGCTGGTTTTATGAAAAAAACAATACAGTAGATAAACTTTGAGTTAATTTGATTAAAAAAAGAAAACCAAATTACCAGTATCAAAAATGAAAAGGGTGAATTCGCCACTAATGAAGAAGAAATTAAAATAATAATTAGGAGCTCTTTTGCCCAGCTGTATGCCAATAAACGTGACAATCCAAGTGAAATGGATGAATTTTTACAAAAATATAAATTGCTCAGATTGACAGAAAAGGAAATAAAATACTTCAATTATTACTGTCTTTGGTTTAGGATCATTTGGTTCACTCTGGGATAATAAACACCATATTGCTGCTTGTGTTGATCCCTAGGGAGATCCAAAAGCTAAATCAGAAATCGGTCCACTTTGTTGTATATTCACAACTTTAACTGGTAAGAAATTCAAATTAGTTGAGAGAGTTTTAAAAATGAGTTTCAGTTATTCGTGCTGCCTGACCATTTTAAAGACAGTCACCTTTTTTCCTAGTTAGCGGCATGTTCCACGTGTGATTTAAGATTGCTGTCTTGTACTTTTACTTTAAACAGGGATCCACACCTCCAATGACTGTGTTCAAAGGAAACAAAAGACCATATCAGAAAGACTGTGTTCTCATCATTAATCATGACACTGGTGAATATGTGTTGGAAAAACTCAGTAGCAGCATTCAGGTCAAGAAGACCAGGTGAGCATATGATGAATCCACACCTGTACACATCTGCCGTTGGCAAAGCCCATCCCAGGATCTCTGATATCATCAGTGGGAGGAGCTCCCAGCAGAAATGATGGTTTAGTAGATAATTCTTAGCGAGTTCCCTGAAGCCCACAGAGGTTAGTGACCTTCCCAGGGGCACACAGCTAGAAAGCGCTGGGTCGTCTTGACTCCAGCACTCAGTCCATGGCTGTGCTGCCTCCGTGAGGGGTACCAGTGAAGAGCCCGAAGCCCAGAGGGCCTAAGTTGAGACTGGCTCAGGGTCATAGGGTGCATAAGGGCAGAGAAGGGCCTCAAACCCAGCTTATCTCATGCCAAGCCCTGTGCTCTACCAGGAAAAATGCTTACCTTTCCCTTGGTTACTTCAATTCAGTAGGCAGGTTCATTTATTCATATATTTTTGAGTGTCAGTTACTGCTTTAGGCATAGCTTTCTCTAAACAAAATCTGGACTACACAGGGAAGAATTTTCTGAATTGTCATTTTGTTGACCTGTACGAGAAAGCAAACCATCTTCATTTTCAGAAAGATTGTGTGTTCCAAAGATGACTGATGCTTCATTGATAATGTGATTTTTGAAACAGGAAAATCTGAGACAAGAGATTTGGGCACCTGAAGTTCTAATTGCAAAATAGAATTGATTATTATAGAGACTGTTTCACTGGGGTGAAAGCACAAACTCCAAGCGTGATGTAGTCTAGACTATGATACCATGAAAATAAAACTTCACTGACTTTTTTTGAGTAGTGAACACCATTTCACATGAAACCGGAAGTTTTATGAACACGCTATTTAAAATGCATAATTTAGTCTTTACGTGTGGAAAAAAAAACCCAGGGAGCTTTAGTTCATTGTAACGTAAGACCACATTCCTGGTCTAAAATGTATAATCTAGTCCCGTTAAATATTTTTGCCCTTGTTTCAGAGCTGAGGGAAGCAGCAAAATCCAGGCTCGAATGGAACAGCCCCCTGCTCGGGCGCCACCAGCACCAGCACCACCACCACCACCTCCTCCTCCCATACCATTTAGAGCCCCAATGAAACCACCAGTTGGACCAAAAACCTCTCCTGTGAAAGATAACCCTTCACCTGAACCCCAATTGGATGACATCAAGAGAGGTAAATAACAGTTTGTAGAATCTTTCTCCTTAAGAAAGATAGACAAGAACAGCAGTAACCACTAAGGGGTTTTATAAGTATCTGTGAGTCTATACTTGGAATTTCCACCTAAAGATTCTGCTTCATAGGAGATGCAGCTGTGTTTGTTCCTCTTGGGGGCCTCCCAGGATGCCTAGGAAGATTGTGAAATTAGTGGCTTCAAATCGGGCCTCTTGGAAGGTCAGAATTTGAACACATACCATGGACATGAAACATAAGGCAGTGTTAAAGCTCTGTGGGCATTTGGGAAGCCTGAATCCCCTGCTGTTTCTTCTTTTGCATAGGGTGGCCTTGGGAATAAAAGGCCATCAGAAATGTTGATTGGTTGGTTAGTTCATTTACACTTCCCTTATTCTTTGTTGAGGAACGGGTGTGAGAGAGAGCAGGAGAGTCAGCGTTAGTAAGCCCTGGTGAATGAGACCCATTAAAATATAAACTCTTTGAGGGGAGGGACTGTTTTACTTTTGCCTTTCTAAGGAGGTGGTTGATAGATGGTAATTTGGGGTAACTCTCCCCAATTCATGACCCTCACGTGCTTCCTCTGGAAAATATGGGCTTTTAGCACCCTCCAATTGGAGGGATATTTCAAGATTGAGCCACACTCGTGTGAAATGGTTTAAACCCTGCAGATACCAGTGGGCCAGTGGATAGGAGGAGAGTTGATAAATAGCCTCTTCTGGACAATATCCCCCCTGGCTCCACCAGTCAGATAGTGAATGTAAAAAACCCAGTGCCCCAGTGCTCAGCTTCTAGCCTCCAGGATCCCTCCATGATATTTTCCACTGCAGGCATTAGCACCCTAAAAAAATATGTTCCTCATTCTGTTTTTCTGCCTTATTGGTGTGTTAAGGACTCGCTGTATTTACTTGGATGAGCGTTATAGACCATGACTGCCTAGTCAGTTCTGGTTGTACAAAGGTGTGTTGGAAATAAGTGAATGGATTGTACTGTGTGCCCATAGGAAGGCGTGTTTTATATGTGAATGTCTGCAGATAGATCTCAGCAATGGATAATGTGTTTGCAAGAAGACTTCAAATACATTTTTAATTTTAAATCATACAGAATAAGGAATCCTATGATTAAATTTTAGCCAAATCTGTCAGCAACACGTGGTTTATAAAATGGTCAAGCATCTTCCTGGAGATGTTCTTAGCAGTGGAGTTAGTGGACTCACAGATCTAGGACTGCTCGTGACTTCAGAGGCCGTCTGCATCTAGTCCAACCAAGAGGTGCAAACTGAGTCCAAGGGAGTTTAAAAGACTCACTTGATATCACCCTGGTGTAAGCATCAGAGGCGGGATTTGAACCCAGGTCCTTGGACTCCAGCACCAGTGTGCCAGGCTGGCTCAGTAGTCTGGCATTTTCTTCTTCGTGTATTCAGTGTCATTTACTTCTCAGTTCTTTCTATTGCTAGAACCTCAAAATGCTGTGAGAAGATTCATTCGTGCCCGTGAAAAGCAACATTGTATATTGGTGTGTTTTGAGACTAGGACTTTTTTGGCCCACGCTTCGAATTCTTTCTCCTTTTTAATAAATTCAGAAACCTGTAGTTTGCAAAAATTTTAAATATTATGCTTTAAGCCAAGAATGTAGCTTGACCTAGGCTCTCTCCTGACTCACAAATTGCCATCTTGTTCCAGAGCTGAGAGCAGAGGTCGAGATCATTGAACAGATGAGCAGCAGCAGCGGGAGCAGCTCATCAGACTCCGAGAGCTCCTCGGGCAGCGATGACGACAGCTCTAGCAGTGAAGGGGACGAGCCGGCCGCCCGGGCCTCCCCGTCCCAGCCTCCTCCCCAGCAGTTCAGTCACAGAAACCCTGTGGCCAATGGCACAAGCCGGCCCCCAGGAAACAACCAGCTGATGAACACCCTACGTAAGTGGGGAGCGTCTGGGGGCCATTGCTCCCTCGTCTGTGACGTCCGTGTGGCCCCAGTTAAGGTCCCAGCCCAAGTCCGTTCTGTTTTGTGATTGCAGTTCACACTGTTGACTGGTCCTGAGGCTCAGGGACATCGGGATTCAAAGGAATATTCTTGTTCTTCACTGTACCTGAAGGCTTATCATGGCATACAACAGTTCTGTGTGAACTGGAGGAACTTGGGGCTTGTGGGAGAATCTGGTCACCAAAAAGAACCGATTATTGACCCAGACTGTCAGTGTGAACAAAGAGCACGAACTGGTATTTAGCATTCCTTCCGTGCACACACAGCTGAATTCCAGTGTTTGCACAGCCAAGCTTAGGGTCAGTCTGACCTAGACTTGGCCTTTTGGGCTTTTCCCCATTTCCTCAAGGGCCCCAGTTGTTCAGCTCAGTAGATGCTGTGGCCTCTTCAGTGCTCATCTCAGAGGGTGCCTCCTCCCTGAGGCTGCCAGAGCCTGTCTTGAGTTTCTTGTGGCTGTCTCCTGACAGAGCGTGGGGACTTCCTCCTTTTTGTGTGCTTAGGCCACCAGAATGTCCCCCAGCAGCTGGCATATTGTTTAGTCATGACTTTTTCTTTCATTGGCACGCCAGCCAGTGCAAAGCAATAATTGTTCTAGTGTGCTGGGACACAGCCCGCAAGACTAGAATGTAGGTCTTCCAGCACACACTGATGCCTCCTCGGTGGAGGGGCACCTTCCTTGGCCCAGCGGGCTCTGGCCATTAGGAGTAGACACAGGCTGGTGAGGCATTCACATGTTTGGCAGCATTTGCTGCAGCCAATTAAAAAGAAGAGCAGGAGGAAGAATGGTCTGGGGGTTGGGGGGAGGATGTTGGGTCTCTCTGTGCCCCTAACCTGGTTATATTGCTTGTCTTTACTGATGAATGTCCTTCCCTGGTGTGTTTAAGCTGCGGAGGAATTGGAAACTCTGACAGTAGCAGTGGAGAAAGTAATTGAGTTACCTCTGCTCCTGTTATATGAATTGGTGGTCCAACTGAGTTAACGCATCACAAGCAAACACAAATTAAGTGTAATGTCTCTGCCTGCCCAATGCTCATCGCTGATCCAAAGGTGTAATTAGAGGCTTTTTACAGTCTCAGCATTGCTGAAACCAAGCCCAAGAGTATCTGTACTAAATTAATACGATTTTGGGATGTGTCATAACAGTAGCCAAAATGATATATAAAAAGTGTCCTCGTAAGGTTTAGAAGAGAATTCTTGGTGATGCTGAATGCTGTCAGCCAAAGAATTTTAAGGCACTAACTTAATTCTGTGATTTTGTTTTGATTTATTCTTACAGGAAGTGACTTACAGTTGAGTGAGTCTGGCAGTGACAGTGATGACTAGCCTCAGAGCTTCCTGCCTCTGTCTCTCTGGAAGGAGATCATGTGGTGGTAGCAAGACACAGCACCAAGGAGAGCGCCTGGGGATTAGTGAGCACTGAGGGGCTGTCGCCCAGCACCAGTGCTCTTGTATATACTATGTGAATACAGTTTTAAAAGTTTTACCTAGGTCTGTAGAGTAAATAACTAGGAGGGCTGTTTTTGGTTAATGTTGTGGATAGAAACCTGAACAGTTGGGGGAGAGGGGATCTTGGTCATTCAAAGATTGAGTGATAGACGTCCTTGGCAGTCATGAGTTTAGACGTGTCATCTTCATTGCTGAAGCAAATTATTTGGCCTTTGCAGGGAAAGCAGCACCCCTAAAGTGTGTTCAAGCCTCTTCTAATTATTGCCCATGTGGAGATGAAGGCTATAGCCTTCCTTGCCTAATTTATAGACCTGACCTGATAGGCCAGTGGAGACAGACTTAGGCATAGACTTTCAGAAGTAGAGAGAACATTGTATGTGATCCAGTCCAAGCAGGGAGGCTTAGAGAGGCAGATGCACACAGGTAGTTAATTAACAGAGTAAAACCCAAGGCTCCAGCACTTTCTGTATTGTACCATAATGCCTCCCATTATATTTAATCAAATATTTATTCAACACCTACTGTGTGCAGAGCTTAGGTATGGAGCAAAACCAATGATCTGTGTACATAGACCAATCAGATGCATGTTGGAGCTTTGTGCCTAGACTGTGAAAGTCAAGACTACCATTTTACTTCTAGTTTGAATGTGGGCCAGTAGAAGTTGGCTCTATCCAGGACAGAAGAACCCCATATGTAGGCGCAGTGACTGAATGAAAAAGGAGCTTTGAGTACTGAGTTGATATGGGAAAACCATGAGCCCATGTTCAGCGTTCATTGGATATAATTGATTCAGTGGATTTTAAAAGGA
>CM053623.1:28977694-28997096 GCA_028646595.1 Phalanger gymnotis | reverse complement strand
TGAGTTTTTTAAAAATATCCCAGGAGGAGTTAAGAGAGTACATGAGAGGAACGTGACTCCTTAAATTGGGGTCTAGCCTCCTCTTCCCCCTGTGCTTGTATACAACTGTTTAAATTACAGGTTGTATTTTTCTATAGCTAGAAGCAAGACAAAATAGGCCCTGTTTTGTACAGATCTGCAAAATGCCTAAAATACTGACAAAATGAAAATGTTCTGGGACAGCAATCCTAAGTTCAAACTAAGTGTACCTTATTAAGTGTCCATGCAGTAGGTCTCCATACAGTCTAAGTGAACATCCCATTGCCTATAATTAGCATACTGGCCATATAGGTTTTAAATTAATTTCTGGCCTGTTGCCTCCCTGGCTCATGCCTCCTTTTCACCCCCACCATTCCTCTGCCTATCAGCTCTTCACCAGTTCTGTAGTAGGAGAATTTGAATCCAGACATGGGATACAAGACACATGGGGGAAGCTCAAAAGAATACAATTAAGTGGAGCCATAGTTAGGGGGTAGAAGGAAGGGGAGAAAAACTCTGCTTTCGCCTTACAAATTGTCCAAAGAGAGCCGGGAGTTCAAGTAAGGGAGAATAAACCTCATTGCCTTGTGACCTTTTAAGTACTTTTTGGTTCTTACCCAAATCTCAGGCTTTTAGATTGAATTTAATGGAGTATAAGAATTTATTTATAATGAATTGATAATTTATTTATAATCTTTTGGTAGTGTTGACATTAGAGGCGGACAATACCATTATCAGTTTGTATTGTTGCTGGAAATAAGGAATATTTAAATATTTCACTGCTATTATTAACTTGCCCAATTCTTTGAGCCAGATTTCAGTCGTTTGAACTAAGGTTTCCTGTATAAGCTTTTAAATTTTAAGTAAAAACAAATGCTAAAGGAAACAGGCAGGGCCTTGGTTTTGACATCTCCAAGTCAAGGTTCATTTGCTAATCGTCAAAAAGGATTGTGTAAACGCATTATTTGCACATAGCACTATGGTTAGTTATTCAGATGTAGTAGACTGGCAGGGGAAACACGGAGGGGAGGACGTTCCAAGAATACGCACACTTTGGCGACAACTTGGACATGGCAGCCATGGATGCTTTCAACATTTTGAAGCATCTTATGGAATTATTCAAATTTTCTTTTATTTGTTATTTGTCTCCCATGCTTTTGTTTTTGTTTAGAGACTGGTGGTCATAGCGGATGGTCAGAAATCTCAGAGCCCTGCCTTTTGGAAATACTCGTTGGACAGTGCTTACATTTTACATCTAACGTCATAGTAGGATTTGGGTGCTGCAAACTCGAGAGTTTTAGCTGAAACCAAGACTACTTATTCTTTGCCTTTTGTCTGTAATCTCCTGTTTTTCTGTGTGTGGTGTTTATATTTGCTTGTCTTTGGTGGTGGGAAAACTTAAGACTCCAGAATCCCTTTTCCTCGATTAAGATAACAGATTCAGTAGGATGTGGATGTGTGTGTGTTTGTGATGTATTTATATGTGGTTTGAAAGAAATGATTCTCATGTGGATGTATATTAGACTAGAGTAAAAATGGAATTATTCCAATGTGGTGTGGTAAGTGGAAACTCATTTTGGAAACTCAGGTGTAGGTTGAAGTAAAAGACCAGTAGAATAGTGATCATCACTTGCCGTTGCCATTGCCATTTCCCCATCATCACTTTTGTCCCAAGTTCATTTTAACAAGTTAACTTAAAGTTGTCTGGCTCTGTGATTACAGTTTTTAAAAATCCTATGCCTAGAGTTTATTTTCATAGCTGCTTTACTATAGGGTAGAAATATGCATGTTTACATTTATGTAAAATATTTGCAGTGTAAAATTTTATAGTTTACTCTTTTAAAAAAGTCACTATATTTAAATGAGAAATTAAAGTCAGCAATTCTTCTTTTGTTGTCTTGTTTTTGTTTTTCTTAAGGTAGACATAATGGAAATAATTTCTTACAGTAACCCTTCGTGCTTGGATCTAATGATAATGGAATCTTAAAAATGATTCTTAAAACTGAAAGTCATTAAGTTTAGAAAGTTTACAAGGCTAAAATTTGAAAATGAATTATTAAAGGAATGACTTAGGAGCACTCTGAAACGAAGAAGGGGATGGCTGAGAGCCAGCATGGGTTCACCAGGAACAAGTTATACCAGACTAATTGCATTTCTTTTTTGACAGTGACCCTAGAGTAGAAAGCCAGGGAACTCCTATGGACACATAGGTATTAGCAGCTCATTCACCGGAGTTAGTCTCCTTATGAACAAGACAAAAGGTTATGCATTGGATGGAAAATAGTGTGAGTGGGTTGGAACAAGTTGATCGACTAAACCCAGAGAGTGGGAGAGGCCAGCAGGAGGTAGTAGAAGGAGTGCTGGACTTCGGGTCGTTCAGAGCACTTACCAGGATGTGAGGCACGCCATCTCTTTGGTGAGGGGGCTGGATCAGGTGATTTCCAAGGTCAGGAAGGGCAGTTAATGAATGCCGCTGAATGGCAGTCAGATTGGACAGAGCTCTAGTGGAGAGCCACACGGTTCTTTTCCTTGAACACCTTAAAAAAATCAGTGACTTGAATGACTTGATTTTTATGCTTTTTAAATGACATAAAACTATAATTCAAAAAGATCTTGATGAGCTGGAATGTTAGCAAAAGCCAACAAGGTGAAACTAAATAGGGACAAGGATGAAGTCATTTACTTAGGTTAAGAAAAATCAAATGTCCAAGTGCAGAATGAAGCAAATGAAGTTAACGAAGTTAAAAAGCAATTCATGAGGGGAAAAGGTGGGGGAAGGGAGTTTAGTAGATTGAAAACTCAAGTCAAGGGGTTTAACAGTCAAGGAGGTGATAATGTTACTTCTTTTCCTGTGTCAGCCTAAATATGATCAATTGTGGCCATTTCCAGGCAAGTTTGTTCTAAGGATCATTGACAAGTTAGAACATGTGCAAAGAAGAGACATCAGGATGGTTTGGAGGCTTGAAACCATGACATAGACAAGTGCTACAACAGGATGATAAGTGGAAGAAGAGAAGACTTGGTAGGGAGAGGATTGTTCTCTTCAAACATTCGAAGAGTTGTTACATGGAAGGAGGATCAGATCCATAGGACAGAACTGTGACTAATAAATGGGAAATTAACAGACAGATTTAGGGTCAACAATAAAATCTTCCTAATTAGAGGCATGCATATAAAATTAGCTATCTCAAAAAAGTAGAGAATTCCTCTTCACTGCAGGTCCTCATGTAGGGGCTGTATGCCTTCTTACTGGATATGGTAGAAAAGATTCTTATTTCAGCTAATGGTCAAATCTCTGAGGTTCCTTCCGACTCTGGTGCTATGATTTTAAAAAGGACAGCTGCAATCTATGACTTCATCTGTTTCACTCATCTCTGCCAAACAGGCACTGCCCTTGGCCTGAGCCTGAGTTTTGGGGATTCCGTGAGGGCTTTCTGGCAAGTTGACCATTTTCCTATGAAGGTAGGCACCTGTCCTCAAGCAACCACATCACTGGGGGGACTTGTTCTTCCTTCACTCAAAGGGCAATGGAGAGGCACATAGTAGATAGACTTACAATCCATTACCAACAAGGACTTTCAGATTTCTGGTTAAGAGGGTGATTCTCCCATAAACATTCCAGCAAAGATCCCTAAGTGCACCAGATTGAAAAATGATCCAGAGACCAAAGAGAAACACTAGTAAACTCTCCCATCCTGTCCAGGACTGTCCAAGAAGGTGACCAAAAGCCTGCAGGTGCTGAGGGGAGGTAGAAGCCAATACGAACTACTGTAAGGAGATCCTGAAATCTGTGGGAGCTCCAAGCTAGGAAGCACCAGGGAATCAGAAGCAGGCCAATCTCTAGCATACTGGTATTTTACTTTTCAGGTATTATGAAAAAAGTAGTTCCCAAAGACAAGGGGATCACAGCTCTAACCTGTTGGAGAAGCAGGTGGGGACAGAGCTAACTTTTTGATAGGTCAGTGTACAGGGAGACAGAGCCAGGGAATGAACCCCTAAGAGAACAAGGAGCCACAGAGGGACTTTTGCAGGAGGCCTGAGACTGGCATGTCAACAGCATTTGACTGGAGCCCGACTATAGCAAGTGATAGAACCAAATCGTAGGTAGAGATGGTACAAGGAAAGAAATGAGGCAGAGGCCAACATCTGAACTGAACCACCAGGAAAGGGAGAGGACCAGAAGACAGAAGCTTGTACCAGCTACCTCACCTAAAACTGCAGCAGAAGTGGCATTCGGACTGCTGAAGAGACGGGACCAAAGAAGGGCTTGCCCATCCCATCCAAGAGTGCAGGATAGGGAGGAGTCTGATCCTGGCATAAAGTCCCCGTCCACGAACTGAGATTGGAGATAGGAGTAAATGAAAGAAAACTCGACACAATGAAGAAATGCTATGGGTCAAGGGAAGTCAGGCAGCAAACAGAAGAGTAATTCCATAGCAAATACAGAGCCTGGTGGAAAAGAATGACTTGGACACAGGGGCTCCCAAGAGTGACTAAAAGAAATGAAGAAATTTTTAAAATGAAATAACATGAAACAACAGCTACTGAGGAAAAAATAAGGAGAATAAATAGCTTAGAAGAGAAGGTTGAAAAGCTCACACAAGTAGTGG
The DNA here is from genome assembly GCA_028646595.1 of Phalanger gymnotis. Lineage (NCBI taxonomy): Eukaryota > Metazoa > Chordata > Mammalia > Diprotodontia > Phalangeridae > Phalanger > Phalanger gymnotis. Next base: position 28,992,468 of record CM053623.1, on the reverse strand, counting down.
ACTCCTTGAAAAATAGAGTGGAGCAAACAGAACTTGATTTCACAAGTATTTCTTGTCTCGGGGTCACTGATCTCTGTCAATGCAATCTGATTGTCAGGTAATCTACTCGAGTTAGATTTTATATCCCGTACTATAGCTGTTTATCCTTCATTTCTTTCCTCAAGAGTTCTTGTTTCTTTTTCCATGTTTCATCTAGAGCTCATGTTTCATTTATATCATTTTAAAGATCCTGCTTCATTTCAGCAAAGAATTCTAGTACAGTTTATGGCAAATATGTGATTTCCTTTAAGAGCTCGTTTGTAGGTGATGTGGGTTTGAGTCTTGGGCATCCCAGGCTCCAAGAGATTTCCTTATCGGTGTTTTCTTCTGTTTATTCATTTTCCAGCCTTACTTTCTGCATTGGGACTTTAGTTTGGGGCCAGGCTTCATGTACTTCTGGAAGGATTGGAAGTACCGAGTCTTACCTGGGTAATGAGTGCTGTGTTCTTTAGGGGTTTCAAGAGCCTCTGGACAGCAAGGGCAGTCTATGTTGTGCAAGGAGGAGGAGACAAAAGATGTGGCAGAGGCTGAATTGGACCCCTGGGAGAGGGAGATGGTAGCGTGGGTGGTCTGATCCCTTCCCACCGCTGTTCCTATTCTGTGCTTCCATGGACGCTGTGATCCAGTGACACTGAACTTGATGTTCCACGAACAGAAGACTCCATCTCCCAGTGCTAGTGTTTTCATTAGCTGTTGCCCGTGCCTGGAATCCTCTTCCTCTTAGCTCATCTGGCTTCTTCCAAGGTCTAAAGCATCACCCTCTACCAGAAGCCTTTCCCAGTCCTCTTAATCCTAGTTCCGTCTTTCTGAGATGATGGCTCCCAATTTATCCAATACATATTTTGCTTTACATAAGAGTTGTTTGTATGTTTTCTCTCCATTAGACTGTGGACTCCTTGAAGGCAAGGACTGGTTTTTGGGTTTTTTGCCTGTTCTTGCACATTTGTTGTTGTTGTTCAGTTGTCTTAGTTATGTCTGATTCTTTGTAATCTCTTTTGGGGTTTTCTTGGGAAAGATACTGGAGGGGTTTGCAAGGTCCTTCTCCAGCTCATTTGACAGATGAGGAAAGAGGCAGACAGGGTGAAGTGACTTGTCCAGGGTGACACAGCTATTAAGTGTCTAAGGCTGGATCTGAATTCAGGAGGATGAGATTCCCTGACTGTAAAACCAGGACTGTATCCACTATGCCATCTGGCTGTGCACTGGTTGTGGGAGAACTTGGCTATTTTGTTTCTACTTAGTCTGCCATCTTGAGGAGACTGACCAACAATTCCATGAGAAGAAAAACACTAGAACAAAATCAAGACTCAAAGATTAAAATGTATAAGGTATGTATTATCAAGGACAGCAGACATTAAAAACAGTTTGAGGAGAGATAATTTTAAGTGTCACCAATTCTGAAGTTTGTGGCCAAAAAAACCTGGATATATTTCAGAAGAAGACAACTTCCCAGTTCTGCTGGGAAGGGCAGGGCAAAGTAAAAATAGAAACCACCAATCACCTCCAGAAAGAAACCTCAAATTGAATACACCCAGAACCAATATCCAGAGTATCCAAGTCAAAGAAAAAAAAATGCAGCAAACAGCCAGAAGTAGAGTTCAAGAACCAAGGAAGCACAGTCAGGATCACACAGGCCTGCTGTACCTACCAACATAGGAGAGAGATTCGATCTTCTAAAAGGCAAAAGAAGAGGCTTTTTATCAGGAATTACTTACCTGCAAAACTAAGCATCATCTTACAGAGGAGAAAAATTAGACCTTTAGTGTGCCTTGAAAGAATTTACAAGCATTCCTGATGAAAAGGCTAGGGACAAATAGAATTTTTGAACCGTACAGGGGACAAGAGAGACCCAGAAAAATCAGTATATTTGAGCATTTGGAAGGGGCTTGATGATCATGAAACACGTACTAATAGAGGAGAAGAGTGTCTTCGTTTGGACCCCACTGTCTTTACAGATCACAGGGAACAAAAGAAAAAAAAAACAGGGTCTGGGAGTGGTTTTTGTTCTGTCTTCTCAGTGTTAAGGTAAGAAGGGGGGTGGGTGGGAGGAATACACTAAGGAAGAAATGAGGAAGGGGAAGGAAGGAACTTTTGCTTAACTGAGGTATATGAGCAGAAGGCACTGAGGGCAAGAGGACCAGGCATCTCATGAACCTCCTGCTACCTGATTTGGCCAATGAGGGTTCATCATAAACACTGTTTGGCATAGAAATACATTACATTCAAGAGGGAAAGGGACTGGGACAAGAAAAAGGAAGGGGATGGGTTAAGAGAGGGTAATTGGAGAGGGAATAATCAGTTCAGCAAACCAGCATTAGAAAGGTCATTAAAGTGGAGGATTAAAAGAAGAGAGAAGAACCAGCCCTTAGGGTCTGGGCCAGGGGAGGCAGAGGAGTGGCATCAGAACATTTTAGTATAGCTTACTAGGATTGACCAAATTCCTTCTCTTTCACTACCATTTCTCTTGGTAAAGAGGGGGTTGGGAGGCAAAGAGAAGAAAAGGTAGGAGAGGTTTTGATGGAAAACAATCACTGCAAAGAATGTGGATGGAATAAACTCATCTGTCAAAAGGTAGCAGAATAGATCAAAAACATGTTTATAAGAAACACTCAAAGAATCACAGTGTTGGAGCTGAATTCATTATGCTTTGAGTGAATTTTAAAAACCAGGGAATGACAATTATGTTCTTGTGAGTAAAAATAAACATGGTTAATAGAGATAAGCAGGGAAGTTTTGTTATATTTAAAGGTACAGCAGGTAATTAAATAATATCAATAATTTATATGCACTGAATATGTCATCTAAGTGAAGAGTGGGGAACCTGTGGCCTTGAGGCCACATGTGGTCCTCTAGGTCCTCAAGTGCCACCCTTTGACTGAATCCAAACTTCACAGAACAAATCCCCTTAATAAAAGGATTTGTTCTGTAAAACTTGGACACAGTCAAAAGGCCACACCTAAGAACCTAGAAGGCCATGTGTGGCCTCCAGGCCACAGGTTCCCCACCCCTAAGTACTCAAAGGAAAAAGTTAACCAAATGACTACAAAATTACAATAGTTGCCTACCTCAATGTGACCCTTTCAGATTTGGACACATATAACAAAAAGATAAATAAGAAAGTTAAGGACCTGAAAAGAATTTTTAAAAATAGGATATTATTTATTCTTGGCAATTACTGAATGGGAATAGAAAGAATTATACATATCACTCAGCTGTATATGGCACATTTACAAAAATCAAACTGCTGTGGTATTAAAAAAAACTCCAAAATTCAGAGAAACAGAAGTATTTTAAGTAAATTTTTATTTTTATCTTTGTTTTTACATCACCCACATTTCCTCCTACAATCCTTCCCTCCCCCCAGTCAGAGAACCATCCCTTATTTAAAAAAAAAAATCCTTTTAAAAGGAAGAAAAATGCAGCAAAAGCAATTAACACATTTTTTAAAAAATATTATATGTGATGTCCTACACCTGTGCCCCCCTTCTACAAAAGAGCCAGGGGATATATCTTTTTGTATTTTTTTTTTTTAGACTATGGTTGGAGCAATATCTAACCTATCACTCCTATACAAATTTTTTTTTCCTTAAAGGGTACTGAAACCACCCTCCGAGACTTAATTGTTCAGGGGACTAAGGGTCAAGGCTGGTCACTTGAGTACAAAACAGCTAGGAGGAGCTCCAGGAGCTGTAGGGCATCATGGGCAAGTTAAACTCCAGAGGAGAGTTTCATTCAAAATGAATCAACTTGATCTTTCAATTATATGCCTTTGTGGAATATCCCTCTGCTATGGCTGAATCTCCTTTTGTTAACCATTAAGAGCCTATGAGTGTCTCCTGTCATTCCATTATCCCACCAAAATGACCAGGGGCCTGGCCTGAGGAAAGGGCCTGGGTGCAGTCTTTGCAATTTCACCATACACAAGTTCATGTGATTTAAGGTTGTTCTTTCCATTTACTGACATTATGCTGTTTCCTCTGTTCTTTTTACTTCACTTTGTATCAGTTCCCATCAGTAACAGTAACATTTTATTGCATTCATGAAGTATAATTTATATAGCCATTCCCCAACTCATGGTCATCTACTTTGTTTCCAGTTCTTTGTTAGCATAAAAAGTGCTGATAGAAACATTTTAGTGTATATGGAGCCCTTTGTAAGACTATTTGCATACTTCCAAATTGGAAAAATGAAGTATTAGACATTCCTTATTCTCCCATAACACAGTAAAAACATATAATCAATAAAGAGCATTTGAAGAAGGGAGTCAAACTTAAATAGAGACTAATTAATCCTATTAAATCCTAAAGGATTAAGTGGATCAAAGAGCAAATCATAAAGACAATAGCTAATTTCATAAAATAAAACAGACAATGAAACAACACATAAACACTTTTGGGATGCAGCCCCAATATGGTCCTTGGGGAGAAGTTTCTATCTTGAAACACTTATCAACAAAAGAAAAATAATAGATCTGGGCATGCAACTTTAAAAAAAAAACAACTAGAAAAGCAACAAATCAGAAAACCTCAACTGAGTACAGAAATAAAACTTCTGAAAATCAAAAATGGTGGAGAAATGAAGAGAAAAACATGTTGAGTTGATAAATAAGGCCAGGAGCTAGTATTTTGGAAAAAAAAAAAGCCTAATAAATAGTTTTAAAATTTAATTTAAAAATAGAGGAAACCTAGATGGGCAAAAACATAAACAAAAAAAGCCATAAAAATAAAGAAAATTATGAACTATTCTGCTCAGTTTTATGCCAACAAAAATTATAAATGAAAAGTATTAATATATATAGAAGTATAAAATGCCCAGGTTAACATAACAAGAAACAATTTAAACTTAAATAATCAAAAAAATTATAAGAAGATATTTCCTTAATTTTGGTAAGCAGTATCTATGTAAAACCAAAAGCTAACATGTATAATGGAGAAAGGCTAGATGCCATTCCAATAATATCACACTTCAAACAAAGATGTCCACTGTCATCGCTATTATCTGCTATAGTTCTAGAAATTCTAGTTTTAGCAATAAGACAAGAAAAACTGAGGGACTAAGCACAGACAAAGAAGAAAACAACATTATCACTTTTTCTAATGATATTTTAGTTAGAAAACCCTAGAGATTCAATTCGAACTGATTGAAACAATAACCAGCAAAACATAGGGATATAACATAAGCCCACAAAAATCATCAGCCTTTCTATATATTACCAATAAAACCCAAAAACATAGGAAAAGAAATTCAATTCAAAATTACTATATAGTGTATAAAACATTTCAAATTCCACTTACCAAAACACATAGAGGAATTATATTAACGTAATTACAAGACACTTTCCAGAAATACAAGAAGACTTAAATATAGAGATACTAATTGTTCATTGTTGAATCAGGCCAATATAATAAAAACGACGGTACTACCCAAATTAATTTATAGATTTAATGACATGGTAATCAAACTACCAAATAATTATTTTATATAACTATACATAATAATAGCAAAATTAATCTGTAGGTACAAAATATCAAGCAGCTCAAGATAAATAATGAAAGAATGGGAATGAAGGAGGCTTCGGATATTAGATCTCAAACTGTACTATAAAGCAGTAATCATCAAAACAATCTGGTACTGGTTAAAAAATAGAAAAGTTGATCTATGGAACAGATTAGGTACAAAAGCCCCAGAAGCAAACAACATAGCATAGTATTTGACAAACCCCAGGACACAACTATTGGGATAAGAACTCATTATGAGACAAAGACTGCTGAGAAAATTAGAAAGTAGTATGGGAGAAATTAGATTCAAACTGGCATCTCACACCATACACCACAATAAACTCCAAAAGTATTCCTGACCTAGATGTAAAAGGTCATGTAAACAAATGAGAAGGAAGGAGGTAACTATAATAGCTATCGAGAGAGTTCTTGATCAAACGGAATAGGGATGTTCATAAGAGATAAAACAACAATTTTGATTTTGTAAAATCAAAAAGGTTTTGTACAAAATGAATGCAGTTAGAACTTGAAAGGAAACACTTGGGAAAAATCTTTGCAGCAAATTCTCTGATAAAAAAAGTTAATACCCAAGGTACAGGGAACTTACACAAATATCTAAGGACAAGAGCCATTCCCCAACAGATTTAATAAATTATCAGAGAATGTGAACAGGCATATCTCAAAAGAGGAAATGTAAGCTATCAACAACACATGGGGGAAAATGGTCTAAATCATGAATAATAAGAGACATGCAAATTAAAATGACAGTTTCTACTTTACCTTCATCAGATTGGTAAAGCTGGATTAAAAAAAAGGCAAATGACAATTGTGGGAAAATTGACACCTCACAGACCGCCTGTGCTGTTGAGGAAGGTATGAATTAGTCCAACTAGACTGGAAAGCAATTTGGAACTATATCCCCAAATTCATTAAACTACATACCCTCTGGCCTATTTCTAGGCATATATCCTAGAGAGGCTAAAAATAGATGGAAAGGACCCATATATACACAAAAATATTTATAGCAATACTTTTTGTAGTAACAAAGAACTGGAAACAAAGTCTGAACAAATTATGGCATTGGAATGTAACATATTATTGTACCTTAAGAAATGACAAAAAAAAAAAGACAGATTTGGGGACTTGCATAAACTGATGTGCCAAGTGAAATGAACAGAACTAGAACAATTTCTACAATGACCACAGTCTTGTAAAGGAAAACAACTCTGAAAAGCTTAAGAACTAATCACAACTTTATGTGGCTGATGGTCAACGATTCTTCCTACCTGTTGGCAGGGAGGTGACAGTCTGTTGGTGCAGAATGAAACATTTTCAGATACAGCCAATGAATAAGTTTGTTTTATTTAACTACACTTTTAATTATGTAGATAATTGGACAGAGGGGTTAGTGATAATAAAATTAAAGAGAAACATCAATGGAAGACTTGAAAAATAGAAGAAATCAGAAATGTGCAGAAGGAGAAAGGGAAAAGCAGGACAGTGTTGATATCACCATATTGAGTATGTCCTATGCTTTAAAAAAAAAAACAAATGTGATAGAAATTAAGAGTTTTATATACCAACTTTTGCTTCTCTTTGTATATGAAAATATTCGCGTCTGTCAAATTTATGAAAAGGGAAAGACAAGACCCCTCGAATTATAAAAGAGTAGCTAATTCAGCAAGCCTCGATACACTCAAACAAAAACCCAACAGACACATTTTCTAGATGATGGCACTGAGGATTCACACTGCACAGGGCTGCAGGGGCCAGAAGAGTCCCACTGATGAATTTATCTCCAGCCCTACTTCCCAACCTTCTGGTTCCATTTCACACTGGGTTCTGAACAACAGCATGAGGAACGCTGGATTTGGAGTCGGGAGACAGGGATTTTCTGTGTCCAAAGCTCTTCCTCTCTCTGGACCCATTTCTTCTAACGGGTTGTTATGAGGAAATGTTAAGAAGCTCGGATATTTCTATGGCAAGTTAAAGTTGACAGTGTTTTTTTGCTCACTTTCTCATTTGAGTCTCTTAGCCATGCTTGGGGCTGGGTACTATAGCCATTATTCACTCCACTTTGCAGTGAGGAAATTGAAATTAAGGGGTTACTTGCCTTGCCCATGGGTATACAGCTATTAACAGGCAAAGGCAGTACTTCAACCCAGATCTTTTTGACTGTGTTGTATCCATTACAACAAAGGAAACCTTAAAGAATTTTTATAAATGTACTTTTATAACAAACACAGGTAGCCCAAGAGAACAAAAATTTGCTGTATCTGACAAAGGAGAATAGAGATTAGGAAGGAGACCCATATTTCAAAGAAATGGATTTTATTGTGTGTAGGTTGTGCAATATGGTCAGTTCCAAAATCTATATGGTAGATATATTAAATGTGTATTACAAGATTACATGACTCATAGGGAACAGCACATTTAAAGGGAGGATGTAATACACTGCACAAGTCAGCTCTCGAAAAACATGTCCTCCTAGAGGAGGCCAGATTCCTTTGCTCCAGAGGCATGGAAGAAAAGCCAACAGAGGGGAAAGAAAACAGGCCTCCAGGGACATTCCAGTGCAGAGATGGAGCATCCAGTAATAAGCACACGCTTATGGACCCCCATGGCAGCAACGTGATTAGCAGCAGAAGCCGTTTGATGGGGCAACAAAAACCCAGGATGGTAGACAAAGTGAATGGCTGTCTGTGAGGAAGTCCTGCTGCATGTACAGTGTGAACATTTTTATCCATCCGTATCTCCCATAAAGGATCCACCCAACAGAACGTGCTGGAGGCTTTCCTCTGATTCATTCTCTGTCCGAGAGGGAGCAAAAACACAGATGTGTCATTAAATCATGATTTTAAAAAATCTCTATAGATCTGCCCACGGTTGCTGAGCATGCAGGTCTTGTCTGTAATCATTTAAGAAGATGGTCATCGCTATGAAAACAACTCATAATGCCCATGCTGCCAAGGATTGGACAGTAGTCATAGACAGTGTCAAAGGATGTTAGAGGTGGAAGGCCTTTGAAGTCAGCATGTTCACCCCATCACTTTAGCGATAAAGAAGATAAGTCCCAGAGAGATGGACAGGCTGACACAAGACCACTAACTTGCTCCACACCACTCCCCAGCCAATCTTTGCTCTGGTTGCCTCTGTCCTGCCAAAGTGCTATATGCTGTTTAAGTTAAAAAAGAACTGAAATCCTTTTTTTTTAAATCTCCTTAAAAAAAGAATTTCGAATCACCCCTTTAACATAACAGGAGCTGACTTGTGCCAACATAGAAGGTCAATAAAACAGATTTAAATCCAGACTGTTAACACCCTTTCAGGAGTATTTAGCAACACTGAACTGGTTACAAACCACTAAGCAAAAGCAAGTCACTGAGAGTAAATGAACTGCCTTTATTCCATCTGCACCCATGAATCCCCATGTCAGGGGAAGCAATAGCTCCTCCCCACTTGATGAAAAGGAAAAGCATTTTGTTCATTGACATGAGTCAGGGGTTTTCTTGTTTGCATCCAGTCTTTAGGGAGACATCGACAAGACTGAGTCTAGCCCTGCTGAATCCAGCCCCAGCAATGCACGTATCTGACGTCTTCATTTGGAGTCCGGGTCATAAACTGGGATACCAATTGCATCAGCGTGCAGGCTACAGACATGTGCACTGTATGGCACATTCCTTGCCCTATTTGTGATATGTTTGCATGAAACGTACAGAACACTCATCCTCTTGCACAGAAAAAGCCATTTGGTAGTTCTAGTAAGAAGAGACATTGTTAATGCCACAGGGACAGAGAGCAGATCGCATTTGACCCTTCTTTACAGGACAGAACAAAGACCTCTCTAGTCAGACTGACTGCAGGATGACTCACAGGCCTGGTGGACTCACATGTAAAGAAATAAGAAGCTCCCATCTGCAGACACAACAATAAGATCCATGCATGAGTCATACACCTGGAGAGGTGTCACAAAGAATTCACTCAGGAAGGATGAGACGCATGGAGACATCATTTTCGGTGGCGAAACCCTATACAGTTAAGACTGGGGACCAGGTTTCCTGAAGGGCTGAGAGAAGAAGACAGATTGCACCCAGGTGGAAAACCACATCTGTGAACTTTACAAGAGAATGGTGTGGAGGTGTGGTTATTGAAATTGTATAATGAAGCTCAGCTCAGATAAATGGAACGAATAGAGAGAAAAGAAAGCCTGAGACGCAGAAATGGACTCCCCCTTCAAGGGAATGCCAAGAAAATGGACGCCAACCTCCAGGACAGTTTTTCCAGCTAATCTAAAAAATTCTCAGTAAGCCTCTGTTCTCATAGGGGCCAGAATGGGAGCTGACCCTCCATCTCTCTTTGGAAGCTTCTCTCTATGCTGCTCAGTGTGGGGCTGAAGCAGCATCTCCCCAGGGAGGGGTCCTCTGCATGCCCTCTGCAGATTCACTGTATTTCAAGAGTCCCCTGGGGCTTACAGTGGCCAAGGGTCCCTTCCATGGTGGCACAGGAGAATTACTCCATCAGTTATTGGCATCCTTGGCACTTCAAGTCACTGATGCTGAAGTCTGTACTGTTGTGTGGTCCTGACGCTGCTCAAAGTCAGAGGAGGATAGAAGAGCGTTGTTGTGACCTCCACGCCTGGGCTACCCAGAGACAGTCGAAAACTGCAGATCAAAACTCAATTCAAACAACACCCCCAAAAGTCTGTGTATAGATAGTGCTAAACTGAGGTATCATTGTCTTATCAAGTAGTTTTCTGGGACATGGAGATTTGTTACTGTTTTCCAGTTAATTTGCCTTTACAGTTGAACAGCAGACCAGCTCCCACGAGTGAGTCTATGAGATGCCATCTACATTTTGGATTAAGACAAGGATACAGTGGTCCATTTTTCTTCCAGTCACAACTAATTAAGCATACATCTCCAATAGCCGTCAGCAGCAAGATGGTTGGTTTTTGTTTTCTTCATGCAGAGATTTGGCATGACTATGCCGGTCTGAATTAGTGTCATGGCGGCTGCTGTCCATTCCACAGGGGATACTGTCTACTTTGCATCACTTCATGTGAAATAGCGACACGGTGTGGAGTCAATGTAGCAGTGTGAAGTACATCTCAATTCCCCATAGGACCTGAGGGGAGAAAGAGAACCTGGGGTCAGAAAGAATTCCCTGGGTACCACAGAACCTTAGGATTTGCGAGTTGGAAGGAACCTGGATAACAGCACATATTAAGAGCTTTACAAAGACCATCTCACTTCATCCTCAGGACAACGCAGGGAGGCAGGTACTACTACTATCTCCACTTTATATAAGAGGAAACTGAGTTTGACTTGCCAGGTCTACACAGCCCGGATTTGAACCCCTGAGTCTGAGCCCAGCACTCTATGCACGGAACCACTTGGAAACTTCCTTAGAGACCATCTAGTTCAAGTGCTCTTAACCCTTTTTCTGTCATGGACCCTTCTGGCAGTGTCCAGTGAACCCTATAATCCCCTTGTCAAATCCTGACTTCAAATGTGTAAAATAAAATACAGAGGATTGCAAAAGAAACCAATTATATTGAAATTCAGTTAGCTAAATATTAAAAACAAGTTCATTGAGTTCCCAGAAATTTATCCACATCCCTCTTAGAAATCCGTGGACCCCAAATTAAGGACTCCTGGTCTAGTGCAATGATGAGGAAAAACCAGCCCAAACAAGAGAAGCTGAAGAACTGGGATTTGAATCTGAACTTTTGGATTCAGTGCCCATGAAGCTCCCTCTTGACAAGGGAGTTGTTATAACTAATCAAGCAAGCAAAAGCATTCATTAAGCATCTAGTATGTGCCAGTCCCTGTGCTAAGTGCTGGGGACACGAAAAGAGGCAAAAGACAAGGAGTTTACAATCTAACGGAACTATTCATCTCAGTCCATCATCCCGACCTTGGCTTCTCTTCATTCCCTTCTGTAGTTCAGCAGTCCAGCAGGGCACTGGCCTCCTTCTTTGAATCCCTTCCCTCCTTGTTGCCTTGTTCCACTGTTCATGCCTGGCAACTCTTAATCCTGGCTGCCCCCAGCTGAGCAGCACTGGAGGAAACTACCCAAGCGAGTAGCCTGGTCCCCTGCGGATTCTCGCCTTGCCTCACTGCTCACCTGTTCTCCCGGTCCTTTTCTCCTGCTTTGGCTGACATTCTATTGCACATCCACAATGGCCTTTCTCTCTTCTGAGGCTCCTGACTGCACCCCCTGCACTCTGTCTTGCACCCAGGACCTTGGCTCCTGCTCTAGTGAGTAACTGAGGTCCTCCACAGGGACTTCCCTTCACCTCCGCCTTCCCTCTGTTACTCCAGCCTCAGAAGAAGCAGCTCTTCCCCTTTTTTAAAGATACTAGTTCATTAACAGAGTCAGCAGGTAAATACCTCTACCTTGCACCCTCAATCCCATCTCAACTTCTGGGAGTTTGCCTCACTGATTATTCCATCTCATATCTTCCATCTCTCCCCATCTAAGGAGGCCTTCCTTGCTGCCTGACCATGTGATGAGGTCTCCTCATCCTTAAAAGACAAACACCTTTCACTTGATGGTACGGTGCACCCCCTCAAGCCCTCTCACTGCCATACTCCTGGAGAAACATCATCTACCCTCACTGTTTCCATTTTCTCACAAGTCACCCCATCTCTTCACCCCCTACAATCTGGCTTCTGACCCCATCGTTCTGCAGAAGCCACTTCCAAATGTTACCAACGGTCATTCATCTCCCAATCCTCATCCTCACTGGCCTCTCCCCAGTTCTGGACATTGTCGACCACCCACTCTCTCTGGATACTCTCTCTTAGCTTTTAGGGAGCTGAGCCTTCTTGCTTCTCCTAAAGACTCATGGGACTACTCTTCTCAGTCTTTGCTGCACCACCCATCTCTTGCCCCCCAAAACAATGTCACAAGCCATCTTCTCTATCTACTCTTCCTTTGGCTCCCATGGATTCAGTTACCCTCATGCTGAGGATTTCCAAACATTCAGCCTCTCCATACATAATCTCTCAAACTCTAGTCCCGCCTTTCCACCCAGGCATTCTGTTGCTACCTCAAACTCCACATCTCCAAATGGGAGGTCCCATCTTCCCCCATACCTGTGCTCCACACCTCCCTGTTTCTGATGGCTGCATCCGTGTTCATGCTCACCCAGGCTTACAGCCTCGGAGTCCTCTGCAGCTCTGCTCTTCTTCTTCAGCGCCCACAGAGCCAATCCTTTTACCAAGTCTTGTTCATTTGAACTCCACACATCATGTGACCATCACCTACCTCAGACCCTTATCACTACTCCCCTCCGCATTGTAAGAGCCCTCTGATTGGTTTCCACAATTCTAGCCTCTGCCCTTTTAAGGCACGAGGGATCCTCCTAGAACACAGGTCTGAGTGTGTTACTCCCTTGCTCAAATACATCCAATGGCTCTCTATGGCTTCTAGAATAGAATACACGTTTCCTATCCTGGAGCTGCCAGTTCTTAACAGTCTGGTTCCACTTGACAGCCTCATGTTAAACACTCTACATTCCTGTCCACCTGGAAGAGGAGCTTTCCCTGCCCTGAGCATTCTATCACCTCAGGCTCCTCCAATCCCAACAGACCATTTCCCATTTCTGTGACATATTCCCTGCTCATCTCTGCCTTTGGCTTCCAGGAAGCCTTCTCTGATCTCAACGAGAATGGAGCCCTCTCCCACCTCCACTTTTCCTGGGTTTATCCCAAGCCAGTCTTCTATCATGTGTGTACGGAGATATGCTTGGCCCCTCTCCAGCCCGGCAGAACGGGGCTCCTGGAGAGCAGGCACAGTTTTGTTTCAGTGTTGGCATCTTTAGTATCAGCACAGCGCCTTGCATAGAGCAAGCACTTGATCACAGTTTGCGGATCTGGAGTTTGGAATGGAATCCCAACCTTGCCCACTTTCCCACAATCCACCTGCAAGTTCTGCAATCTGGCTCAGGAGTAGCTCTTGCCGGCTCACTCTTCCACAGGAATGATGGCTGACAGGAAACAGAAGGTCAGACTGGAGAAGGAGGAATGTTGATGAGGGGACAAAAGAGGCCAGTCAATAATCAGGAGATAATGTGGTATGCGGCTCTGGCCTGGTATACCCAACCTCACCCAGCAGACTCCCTAGAATGGCAGTGTTCCAGCGAAAGCCATGTGCTGCCCTGGGAGAGTCAGGAGAGCCACGTTTCAGGAACACGGCTGCCATACTCAATAGCTGGGCTACTGTGGGCAGGTCTTTAACCTTCTACAAGAACCTTGGCCCCTTCAACCACAAAGACAGGAACGGAGCCTCAACAGCCTCCAGGCCTCCTCTCTGCTCTCATTCTATACAGCCCACTTCTTTCCTTGTCTCTGTGAGAGTGGTGATGTTTTTCTAGTGTAGAAAACCCAAAGGGGGCAGAGCCAAGATGGTGGCTGGAAAGCAGGGACTAGCATGAGCTCCCCACCAAGTTCCTCCAAAAACCTATAAAAAATGGCTTTCAACCAATTCTAGAACTGCAGAACCCACAGGGTAGCAGAGGGAAGCAGGACTCTAGCCCAAGACAGCCTGGATAGTCTCTGGGTAAGGTCTATCCAGCACGGAGCTGAGAGCAGAAGGAAGCGGAGCAGAGCCAAGCGTGGGCGGCATGGACCAACCAGACCAGGAGGCAGGTGGAGCGGGCCCTAGTGCCCTGAATCAGTGAGCTGCAGCAGTTACCAGACTTCTCAACCCACAAACACCAAAGACAACAGAGTAGGTTAGTGGGAAAAGCTTCTGGGGTCAGGGAGTTTGCAGTTCGGCCACCACCCCAGGGCTGCGGAGGTGGGGCAGCTACAGAACTACAGCTGCAGTTACTTCCAGCCCCAGGCCCACCTGGTGGGAGGAATTAAGTGGTGGATCAGAGCAGGAATGAAGAGCCTGCTGAAGATCTAAGTCCAGTCCTGGTTGGGGGTTCTTGGGGAAGGAGGAGTGCTGGTGAGGCAGAGCTGGCACATCCCCCCAAGCTTGGAACATAGAACTCTTTAGTCTACAAGCAGTCATACTCCTCTGAAAAACTCAAGGGTCAAGTAAGTTGGCTGGTAACATGGCCAGGCAGCAAAAACCCACCCAGATTCAGTCTCGGACTTTGGAATCCTTCTTTGGTGACAAAGAAGACAAAAACATACAGCCAGAAGAAGTCAACAAACTCAAAGAGCCTACAACAAAAGCCTCCAAGAAAAACATGAACTGGTCTCAGGCCATGGAAGAGCTCAA
>CM053623.1:28961613-28977194 GCA_028646595.1 Phalanger gymnotis | reverse complement strand
TAGAAATTTATCTTGCCCTACAAGAAAGGAAGGGAAAAGGGGATGGGAGGGAAGTGGGGTGACAGAAGGGAGGGCTGACTGGGGAACAGGACAACCAGAATATATGCCATCTTGGAGTGGGGGGGAGGGTAGAAAAGGGGAGAAAATTTGTAATTCAAACTCTTGTGAAAATCAATGCTGAAAACTAAATATATTAAAGAAAAAAAAGATTAAAAAAAAAGAAATCTAAAAAACAAAAGTCAGAAGATCTGGACTGAAGCCCTTGCTCCCACATTTATGAAGAGGATGACCTTAAGCAAACCTCGTGACCTTGGTTTACCCGTCTGCAAAATGGTGGCTTTAATACTTGTCTTGCTCAGTTTCATGAGAAAAGCATTTTATAAACCTTTAAATGCTACTATACACATAAGCTAGTACAAGATGGGAGGGTATAGTGCAATGGGGGAAGAGAACTGCATTTATTAAGTACCTACTATATATCAGGCACTAAGCTAGTACTTTACCTTTTAGCCTCATCCATGAGTCTGAATGCGCACAGAGTCAAAAGATCTGGATTCCTATTTGAGATTTCCTACTCAATACTGACTTACAGAGATGATCTTGGGCAAGTCACTGCCTGCTTTAAGTCCTAGGATTTGTAATCCTATTCTTGGACTCTAAAAGAAGCTTAGAAAGCACCTAGTAAAACCCTTCACAAAACATTATTTAATGGATCAGCCAGAGAGCAGCAGGCCCCAGATTAAGCCTGTGAGCTCATTCCTGTAGAATGGACAGCAGCAATGGAAACCTTCAAGGCGGCCTAGGCCAGCCTGTGCAAAAAGGAGACACACCCCTTCCCCTCTCTTCAAAAATGTCCTCCCTTCAAATCTGAAGGGCAGGCTCTTGGTGGCTTCTGCCATAGCTATATAGTGGCAAAAATGTAACACCTCCACAGCCTATTCTGAATGGCTCATCCTCAGAGCCAGCTGGGCCAAATAATGACTAAGAACGAATGTTTCTCTCTTGCCCTTGATAAGGAGAGTGAGAGAGATAGAGAGCCAGAGACAGAGTAGGACAGAGAAAGAGAAATAGGGTGACATAGAGGAAGAAGACAGGTGGACACACAGACAGAAATACAGATGGAGAGTGACAGAAGAGAGAAACAGAAAAATACTGGGAGAGACAGAGGGGGAGACAAAGAGAGAGAGACATCCATGTAGTTACATACTAGGGTACTGTAAAAAATGCAGTAGGGGAGGAGTTTTGTTTCCACCACCCCAGCTTTAGCAGAAACCAGGCCTTAGGTGGGTCCAGGTGAAAGGTCAGAGGCTTGCACACATGATCAAACAAGCCATTTGAAGAGGGCATGATGTAGGCAGTCAGGGGGTTGTATCTGGCCAATGAAGGTCCTGGTGGAAGATTTAAGGTGAGGATCAATAAAAGGACTGGTGTTCATCTGAGTCAATCGTACTTTCTCCTGTACTCTGTTCAAGCGAGGTACCCGTTTATTCAGGGGGAATAAATGTAAATTATAATTAAAACATTCCTGGCTTCCCAATGAGTCTTGTTTATTCCTAGACAACGTATGTTTCTAACAGTACGTAAGCATAAACAATCCCAATGACCTCATGCACTTGCAGAGAGAGACCTGCCCCACCCAGCTGCCATTGCCAGTGGACCCTCCATTCTGGTTCTTGGGGATAGAGGATGAGGAGGAGATATAATCAGTTTTCTGAGTCTTTGATGAATTGTAAAACTATTCCTCAGAGCCTAATCTGTCCCCAAGTGAACAATTTGTGAAGCTGAAGGAAGATTACAGCTTTGAGCTGAAGTAAAAAAAGAAAACCAACCAAAAAACCCCAACCATCTGCGATGAAGCTATCTGGCCTGCTCAGCCTCTATGACTGTCTGTGGAGGCTTCAATCAAAGGCTTTTGTAACATAATGAGACGCTGTTCTTCCCAACATGATGTATGTGTACCCACAGCCACCATGTTTTAGCTGTTCACCAATAGCAGAGCCCTCCTCTACCTCACTCTAATGCCCAGGGCTAAGATGAGTTTACGCACACCCCTATTTCATGGTGAAGCACCAATGGGCCAACACGGATGATTCTGTACTAAAACAAAAACCAATGTATGTCCTTCTAAAGATTACTTTACAATATCTAGCACCCAATACAGTGCTCAGCAAACAGTAGGTACTTAATAAATGCTTGTCAAATGTGTGAACAGATGATAGTGGGAAATGTTTCTACTCCTCTGGAGATAGTTTTGTCCAGATTGTTCCTGATGAAGAAATGCCTGGATGGCTCATCCCCATGGCGCTGGAAATGTGGAGACTGGTCAAGTGTCTAGGCATTTGTTTAGTTTAAAAGCTAGTATCTATAAAACACTCTAAGGCTTGCAAAGGGATTTACAAGTATTACATTATTTTATCCTCACACAACCCAGGAGGTGAGTGCTATTATAAGCCTCATTTAACAGATAAAAAAAAAAAAACTGAAGCACATAGCATTTAAGTGTCCACAAAGCCAGTAAGTCTCTGAGGCCAGATTTGAACTCAGGTGTTCCCTGCCTCCAGAACAGTGCTCTGTCCAGGCCCCTTCCAGATCTAGACCTGGGATCCCAGGGCCCCACGTATGGCTCTAATCTCTTAGGATTTTGTGAACCAGCCTCTTCTCTCAGAAGTCTTCAGAAAAGGGACAGGAATGGGTCATGTGACTGAAGGGACTGTCATTAACAGGATTTGACTGAAAATGGATTTGTCCTTTACAAAGACAAGGTGGGAGGGGCAGCCTCCTGCCAGAAACCCTCTAATTTAGCACCAGAATGCAGAAAGGACACTTTTGCCTACATGCCTTGAGGGGTGGGGCAGAAAAGCAGACTGAAAACACTAGCAAATAATTTTTTTTAAAAAGTTAATGATAATAAAAATAGTTATAAAAAGAAAACTCTAGGAAGGAGGAATGTGGCCCACTAGACTAATGGAAACAGCATAAGGATGCAATGAGTCCACTAAGACCTTTAGCTCTTCACCGAGGGCAGATCAGGCGGTAAGCTCTGGTCACCTCTACCAGTGGGTAGAGCAGCAGCTGGGAACAATACTCTGTATTTGGGGTGGGGGAGGGATGGATGTGCTTGGTTTAAAGCCAGGAGACCCACCTGGCCTCATGCTGGGGCCAAACCCACCCACAGAACCAAGTCTATCTAATTCCATCCTTCTTGTAGCCATGCTTTTATGCCTAATTCTT
Organism: Phalanger gymnotis; assembly: GCA_028646595.1. Taxonomy (NCBI): domain Eukaryota; kingdom Metazoa; phylum Chordata; class Mammalia; order Diprotodontia; family Phalangeridae; genus Phalanger; species Phalanger gymnotis. The sequence continues at coordinate 28,973,963 of CM053623.1, read as the reverse complement.
TTAGGGCAGTAAGGACATTTAGGACATGAAGAATTATGTCTTCTATCCATGGGAGTATTATAATGTATTTGGATGTTTGCACAGACCTTGACATTTTCCCCCAAGTCCTATTAAATGCCTCCCTCCCTCTCTATTCAGTGGCAACCTCAGCAATATCAGCACCTGCTGCGTCCAGACCCAGAGCTGCTAGGAAGGGGGCAGCAGGCGGCTCTGTCCCCAGATCCCTAACAGGGACTGCGTGTTCAGGTTCTGGCCCAGGAAAGACAATCAAACAAATACCTAAAGAGCTCATGTTTCAAACAAAATTGCCTGACCTCAGGTCAAATCCCACCCTGGCCATTTACTACCTTTGTGGCCTTGGGCAAGTTACAACCTCTCTAGCCTCAGTATCCTCATCTGTAAAATGAGGAAATTGGCTCAACGGCCTCTGAGGTCCCGTCCAGCTCTAGTTCTATGATCCTTTAAGGCCTTCCGTTTCCCCTTTCTGATTTCCTGAGACCAGGCCTCAGGGACTGGAAAAGTCCATTGGACCTTGCTGGTTTGACTCAGTTCTAACTGCCCTGTCCCACCCGCTGGCAAGTCAAGCAGCTGGTGGCAGGAGGTGACCCATGCAGTAACTTTCTGCCAATCAGGGAAACACAGAGCACTAAAGTCCACATTCACCAGTGGGTAACGATATTTTCTTTCCTCAAACTGGCTCAGTTGTGTGTATGCCCACTCCTAGACTGTTACATAGACTGCAAGGAGGTCTCTCAGGGTCACACAATTGAAGAGAGGAGGTAAAGCATGGGGCCCTTACTTGCTTGCCTCGTTTCCCTGGTCTTCCTGTAGGTCCCCTGGGTCCTGATGTGCCAGGCTCTCCCTTCGGACCCATTTCTCCCTGCAGAGAAGACAGAGAAGGGAGAGAAAAATCAGGGAAAGAGGAAAGAGCACTCCTAGGCACTTTCCAAACCTATTACTCATGAAGAAAAGGTGGGGGTGGAGGGCGGGGGATGGGAGACAAGTCTTCCCAGGAGGAGAAGGGAGGCGTCCAAGGGCTGGAACCAAGAGAGAACCTGAGCCGCAGAAATCTGATGGCCAAGTTTTGGCGACAATTCCCCTTTCTGCCAGAGCCTGGCTGAGACAGATAAAAGGCCCTGAAAACCTCTGGGCCCCATCTAGTTACTCTGCTACCATGAACTATCTGCAAATGCTAAGAATAAGTTGAAAAGAACCACAAAAATGCAAAAAGGAATTTTATCAGATTCTTCTTCTTATTTTCAATTCCAATGTTTTTGCCCCAACAAAATTCATCTGTGGGTCTAGAACAATCTTTGTTGGTTTCCATGATCTCTTTCTGAGGGTTTTGGAGTGTTAGTGACCTCAGATCTAGCCCTTTATTAGCTCTCTTTAGAAAATTGTTTTTCCTCCCTTAAATCCAAGTTATTTTGATTGGTGCCTCCATTTTATTTTAATGGAGCTTTGGCAGGGGTGGTGGGGGAGACTTATCTCTAAAAAATGGGTCTAAGTGGGTTATAGCACATGACCAGTGATGACATAAGGGTAGGAGTGGAATAAGAAAGACAGTAAAGGGAGTGGGTGATTGAGAAAGGTGGTAGGTGGGTCATATAACAGGAAAGGAGAATAACAGCTGGATAGAATGGCGCCCTTCAAATGGAAAGGCCTCCTGAGTGCTGGGTAGATGTTCTCGGCAGGATTTATAGGAGGAGATGGACAAGAGGGCATCCATGTACCGTGATCTGATCCCAGAGCCAGCTGGGTGTGGCCATATGGTTTCATGGTGAATAGTTTTCATTCAAAGTCATGAAGGGCAGGCAGCAATGAAGGTGGTGGATGCCCCTAACCAAAGATCTGCCGACTGGCCAACGGTAAATGTACTGACCGCAAAGATTCAGGGTTTTCAAATAAAACCTTAAAATAGCCTATTTCCCCCTTATGCCCTATGACTCTCCCCTATTTCCAGCCAAGATTCCGTATGTCTGACTGCTTGTCATTATTATTTTGGACGTGTCTATCAGGCGACAGCCAGATCATCTTGTCTGTTGTCTACAGCCCTAAATGCCCTGCCAATGCTTACTGATTTATAATTACCATCGTAAAGACAGGGGGCATTTGTAAGAGGTCAGGCCAGAGCACACAAGCCAAACAGCTGCCCCAATATTTATCAAGCCTGCGTTTCTGACGTTCAGCGGCATGATGAAAATTCCCAGCAAGAACAGCATATAAGAATGATACATTTTTAAAGACCAAGCTTATAAATCTGAAATTAGTTTCAATAAGCATAGTCAATACAAAGTCTGTTCCTTGCTAGGCATGTACCCCCCAAATCCCTGCCCTGCCAAAGCCTAGTATTTCCTCTCTGGACCATTATTCCACTGTCAGCTTTAGGTAGAAGGGAGTGATATAATTCAAATGGATAAAAGTTAAATTTGTTGTGGTATTAAAGACATTTAAATATCATATACTTATCCCCTCCCCATCCCTTAAATGTTTTAAAGTTCATATTTAAACTAAACAAGCCAGTTTAAGAAGTCAGTTCAAATAAAAGGCTCATTCACATAATATCTCTGAGGCCTCTTTGTAAGGAGTTTTTTGGGCAGGAAGATACAAGAGCATAAGGAAAAACAGACTAAGGATGAAAAGTGGCCCTTTTTTCTAGAATAGTATTCACAGAGCAACCCTTGGGGCTACTGTCCCATTTGGGGACTCCCTGGCTCCACAAAAAGTTCTGTGTGCCTGCATACATACACACACACACACACACGTTATTTATATTTTTATGGAACTATTCCTAGGACTCTATTAGCACAAAATTCCTGCAATCCTAGGCTGCCCTTCTCCAACCGGAAACAGCCAGCATTTTCTTGATCTAATTTCTCTCCCAAGACTCGATTATGGGCATCATATATAGCCCTGTCTTAAAGGAGCATGTCCAAGGATGGAAAAGAGCATTCTTCAGATTGCCGTGGTAATTACCAGTAGACAACAGGGAGAGATCTGCCCTACTTGGCTCTCCTGTTTTCTCTTAGTTGCACTGAATGGAAAGCTCTTGAGAATTATTTAACCCAGTAAGAAGAATCTTTTTCATAGGTTATCAAGGTAGTGATGAAACATAACATTTGATACAATATGACAGCCCTGCCAGTGAAATTAGACTAGAATAAAAACATACGAAGAATTTGAATAGGGAAAATTAAAAAGTAGTTACACTTACCAGAAAAGGATCCTATTAGTTTGTGTTAAAGATAGCATCCTATGAAGGAGATGAGGTTTGAAGCCCCAAATGAGGCTTTCCTCATCATTCCCCAGAATCCAGAGGAAGCCTCTTAATGTCGGTAAGTGAGGAGACAATAATAGGGACGCAAGCGTCTCTTCCCCCTTCCCTGCTCCGCTTCCTCCACCCTTCAGGTACTTACTTTCTGTCCCAGCATCCCAGGTAGGCCTGGAAAACCCTGTGAAGGAAATAAAGGCGGGGATCACCTGCGGAAGGGTGGTTATCCACACCAGCTGTGGAGGGAGTGGGCTCCAATGAGGCCTTTTTCAATTACAGCCTCCCCATCCATCAGTCAGTCAGGGCACAGGTGCTCTCCCATCTGGGTAACTGCCCAAATCAGGGATGGGGAGCTTGAGGCCTCGAGGCCATACACCGTACATGGCCCTCTGGGTTCTCCAGTGCAGCCCTGTGACCGAACCCGCCCTTTTACTAGGGGATTTGTTCTGTGAAGTTTGGATTCAGTCACAGGGCCGCATCTGAGGACCTAGAGCGCCACGTGAGGCCTCGAGGCTGCAGGCTCCCCACCCCAGCCCAAACCATTACCTTTTCTCCTTTGGGGCCCAAGATGCCCTTGTCGCCTTTGGAGCCCTGGGGGGAAACCACAGGAGAGACAGGTTGTGTTAATGGCAAGTGAAAGAAACACAGAGCTCTAGATCAGAGAGCGAGATCTGTAGGGGACCTCGGGCATGGCGTGGTTTGGCTGCCCCTCCTCTGACAAATGACTTGCCCAAAGTCACCCAGTCACTCCAGGGGAGTGGGGATGGGATCTGAGGCCCAGGCTTGTGCTTGGCTGTGCCAGGCAGGGCACAGAGTTTGGCCCGGAGCCAAGAGGCCCAAGGGCATGTTCTGCCTTCCTCACTTCCTAGCTGGAGGGACCATGGAGAGTCACTTAACTGCTCTGTGCCTCAGCTTCTTCATCTGTAAAGGAGCTGGACTCAGTAGCCTCTAAGCTCCCTTCTAGCCCTCCATCTATGAGGCCATGTCCCAGACCCTCCTTCAGGGAATAAGGACATTGATCCCCAGAGAAGAGAGCCCTTGTACAAGCCCAGCCTCTCCAGCTCTCAGCTCCGCCCATGGCAGGGCTCCACCCTATAAACTTGGTAGGAGTAGGCTACAGACCAGAGCTGCCCACTCGGATTCTGCTGTATATTACCTTAGTGGGAGCATGGAGAATGGATGCTGTCAAGGCCAAAGAAGAGGCCAGACCCCTCGGGTAACGGTCCAGAAGAGAAACAGGGAATGGAGGGAATGTGGAAAATTCAGCTCTACCTCCACCTGCCTCTTTTGCTTGGGTAGGGAATAGGGGATTGGGGGTGGGGAGGCAATCAGGGTTAAGTGACTTGCCCAGGGTCACACGGCTAGCAAGTGACCTAGCCGCTCCCTCCTCTGCCTTTGACCGGGTTGGTCAGAACCCAATGAGCCTTGCTGGATCTATCACACACTAGCCGCCTTCTCCCTCTCCACGGTCAGTCCTTCCTGGGTCTTGTCTCCGAAGGAAGCATGTGCATCCTCGTGGGGCCAGAAGTAGACGGAAACCGGGCTGCTGTCATAGGGGCCCTGGAACTGACCGAACTGATTTCTAAGCAATTGTAGTCGTAAAGAGACTGGCTAAACTGGATGGCATGTGGACAATAAACTTTTAATCTTTTTTTTTTTAACTATTTAACATGCTAAAAGTCTGGGCTATTTTTCAGAAATTCACACCCTAACAGGTGGTTTCTGTTGATACGTTTATCCTCCACAGAATCTTCCTCCAATGCCTCTCGGGGGTAAGAAGGAGAACCAGGGACTCTCAAAGGCAATAGAACACAGGCCAGCTGGGCACAAAATCTGGCACATTCTCCCAAGCGGAGGAAAGTTCCAGTGTGGTCCCCGGGATCTACTCTGCCTACAAGCTAAGGACCAGTCTAGTCAGGGATCAAGAGAGCTAGGAGACTTTTTTTGGCCACAGCCTCTCATGACACAAAGACAAAGATGAAATAACCCCAGTCTTATGGGATCCCTCTCTGCTTCTACAGGGACAGTGGCAGAAGGTGGAAGAAGCTGGCAAGGGTGACGAGGCACCTTCAAACAGGAATCCAGTGACTTGTTCTCTGAACTGAACATCCCTGCCCAATGGCCAGGCTACATCGTCCTGAAGGAACTAAGCCATATGCATACTGCTGTTCAGCCGTTCAGTCCTGTCCAACTCTTTGTGACCCTGTATGGAGTCTTCTTGGCAAAGACACTGGAGTGGTTTGCTACTTCCTTCTCCAATAGATTAAAGCGGAGGTTAAGTGACTTGCCCAGGGTCACACAGCTAGAGTGTGTCTCAGGCTGGATTTGAACTCAGGTCTTCCTGACTCTGGGCCAGGCGCTCTATCCACCATGCCACCCAACTGCCTCTGAGGCAGACAATTACTGTGAAGATCTTCTGACCTGCTGTTTCCTAAAGAACCTCTCTCCGTTTCTTTATAAGAGAAATTCAAGGGTTGTCCCATTGGGGAAGAGGTCAGAAGTGGCTTGGAATGTTTTATAGGAGGGCCTGGACTTCCATGGGGCTCCAGGAAACAGAATCCCCTGGAAATTCCAGGTGACATGATCAGGTAGGGTGTGGGCATTCCATCTGATTTTAGAGTGGGCTGCCTGGAGGGAGGCCAGATGACCACTTGTTGGGAATGGAAGGGGAGGGGCTTCTTTTGGGCAAGGGTGGGACCAGATAACCACCTAGGTCCCTTGCAGCTCCTGAGTTCTTTGTTTCTGGTTCCGGGCCGCTCAAATGCCACACTATCGTCTCCCTCCCGAATTCCTGCCAGTCCATTTCACACAGTTCTGAGAAGGGATCCGCAGGCTTCCCAGCCACAACGTACATGACAGAACAAAGGTAAAGGACCCTTAATATGGCAACGTGGCCTCAGATTCCACTGAGCTAGCTAGCTGTGGGGCTTATTGATGACATGCAAATAAATTTAATAGACAAACGATTTTGCTGATATCTCACTGCCACCAGGGACTTCTGTATTAATTATGGCTCTGAAAAATAGTTCCAGAAGAAACTAGGCCCATCCAGAACTTTGCAGGCCACTCAGAATGGCCTACGGGAGTCAGGGCCTCAAATCAATAAAGGAACTGGAAGCTCTTTATGAGCCCACCAGTCGGGCCCTTTAATACCCCAATCATGAATAGAAGCTGGCAGAATTCCTTAGGGTATTATTACTTAAAGGTTGCAACAGTCATCCTAGCTCCCTCCACTTCCTGTCCCCTCTCCTTTCTCTGTGAGGGAAGGGGCCTGGTTAATGATTATCATTCATCACACATCCATGAGGCCATTTTTCAACATGGTTTGTTAGGAGCCTATGGCTAACCTCCATGGCCAGTACTCATCCACCTCACCTGTTCTGGACCATAGTTCTTCTGTCCTCTTATCAGGGTCCTCGAGAAGACGCCAACTCCTAAAGCAATGCCACCCATCCAGACCTCCAGCCCTCAGCCTCCCTCCCTCCATCCATCACTTCTAGTCTAGTCTGAAACACCCTAAGGCACTTACACAACCAGACTCTAATGGACCATCTCATTGTCACACTGACCTTTTCCCCTCTGGTTCCAGGGTAACCCTGAAAGAAAGCAGAAAGCCCTTTTACAATCACACACCTACATCTGCTGCGTAGCCTCTGATATCAGCATAGCCAGTTCTTACTCACACGACAGAGATCAGGGCATGCAATGGTTTAAATACGTCCCCACGCTGACTCTAAGGTTTTAGTAGCACCCGTGGGGGTCAGAATTCAGGACACACAGATGTGACTGCTGCTGCTTGGGTTTCCAGGGGTCTGAAGGAACACCATGTTTTTCTTCTTGCTCTCTATAAAGTGTAACAGTGGCTTCCCTTCAGCAGCCTTCCCCCCATTCTTTTGCTCTCCTGGGCTCCTTTTGCAAGAAAAACAAATAGGGCCTGCTAATGCAAGCATGAGCTGGTTTTTTCTGAGCATGACCCTTGTGGATAGTATTTATAGAGAAGCACTTCAGAAGAGGGCAAGAAGCATTCCAGAGTTAAAGAACTACAGCTAAAGCCATTTTCAAGGCACAAAATAGCAAACCAGCAATCTCACTGTACGGCTTTGTCATGGCTTGGAGGTGACCTTGGGGCCTGGAAGGCTATGCCATCAGAGCATAAGCACTAGCAAGGTCTACAATGCTGGAAAGGTTTTAGGGATGGTCCTGGCAACAGACCAAGGCTGGTTTCTGAGGCACAATCAAGCTAAGTATAGAGGGCTTCATTACCGTTAGGGGAGCTATTCGGTGAGCTCTTTGTCCATCACAATGCATGACATGCCCCCCCCTCTCCCTCTCCTGTATATGTGTGTATATACACACATACACATAGATGAATTATAAAACTTTTCACACTCTCTGACCTTGAACGAATGAATTAATGGAAAAAGCACTTATTAAGTGCCTACTAAGTGCAAAGCACTGTGCCAAGTGTTGGTGATACAGATAAAAAAAGAAAGACAGTCCCTGGTTTTGAGGGAAAACTAACCTACTACTAGGATTTATATAATCTGAAAATATTATGGATTAAAAAAAACCCCAACAACCAATCTATCCAAAAAGCTATCTAGCAATGATGGTGTTATTCAAAATAATATATTAATTCAAAAATATATTATTCATAATGGCAAAACAAACAATCGACTAGTGAATGGCTGAACAAATTGTGGAACATGAATGTGATGGATAGTTTCGTGCTCTGAGAAATTACCAATATCAAGAGTATAAAAAATAAGAGACCTATTTGACCAAAGAACCAAAACATGCACAGTGACTACAATTAGGCAAATAATACAATTCACTCTTTCCAGGTCTCTGGGACCAGCACTAGCACAGCTCCATTGATAGCTTAGAGACTCAGAGGGTTGCCAGAGAATCATAGGGGCTAAGTGAGTTTCCTGTGATTACCAGCTATTAGGTGTCAGAAGTGGGATCTGAACGTGGGACTTCCTTAAGACAAGTCCAGGACTCTATCTACTAAGCTGTTCTGCTTTTCAATGACGAGAACAGAAACAAAATCCATAAGAACAGAAGAAAAAAAGGTCAAAGAAGAACAGAGAGAGACAAATCAGCTGATTTAGCTGCCATCTTGTTAAAGTTACATTACATGTTTTTAAACTGCAAATGAGAGAAGTTTGTCATTTCATGCACAATTGTTCTTTTATAGATCTGTTTTTGTGATTATTAAATTTTTAATAAATAATTTAAAAACAAACCACATTTTACTGACAATTCTTTATCCAGAATTAGGAACAAATAACTCCAAAATACTCTTTTTATTTCCAGCCCACCTGGGGTTAATGAATAGCAATCAGCATGAATACGTCAGAGGAACAAGAAGAAGCCTGGACCCTCCACAAACAGATCATTTGTCCCTGAAGAAGTGAGAGCTAATTGTAGGACCAGGATGAAATAAGAGAGGACCCAATGAACGATCACTAGCCAGTGCCACGAGAATGATCTCTTCTCACTGGGCACTCAGTGAACCAGATAACATGAGCTCCCTTTTAGATCATCGATTCCATCAAACAATACATTGGAGGCTTTCATATTGAAGCTGGGAAACTGGCAATATGCCTACATCTCAGAGCTGTTGGAACCAGAGGCTCCAAAACTTCATGTGACCAGGCCAAAGACACTTTGCTGGTAAATGTAAGAGCCTAGGTTTCTGTATGCTTTGCCAGCTATATGCTAAGGAGGACACTGATTAGGTCTAATCTGTGACATGGGGCTGAGCCTTGAAGGAATCTCAGTCATGGGGATGGGTGGGAAGAGAAGGAGGTTGGGGGGTGTCTTAGAAAGACATCCTGAAATCTTGGGGCCATTTTTTTGCACCTTTATTCCCTTCCTTCCCTCTCTGCCTATATTCTGCTGCTGTTGGGTAGAGAGAAGAAATGTCCACAGTCTGCCTAGTACTAACATTGGGGCCTTCAACAGAGAACTAGAAAACAAAATCTGAAAATGCTCCAGTTCACAAACCTGAGAGCCCACGGGTCCTCTTGTACCTGGTAATCCCATCAAGCCCAGATCACCTTTTTCACCCTGCAGGGGTTGGAAGAGAGAGAAAAAAGATCACAGCTCTTAGGAGAACCAGCTGTGAAGAACCATCAGACCATCTGTGAGACAGTAAGACCAGCTTACTCACAGACAGAGTGGACAGCAACCTCCAGATAGGATGGGGTGGGAGGGCTTGGAAGGCCTTCCACATCCCATACCACCCTCACCTGATTACTAAAATCCCCAGAAAAGGGGATGAAACCTTTCATTTCCCTATGAGCAGCCCAGCTAAAAATGTAAATATCCTTTCACGAAGGTCCCTGAGTCTCAGAGTTGGAAATCCCCTCTACATTTTCCCCCACAAATGGCATTCGGCTTTTGCTTAGGGACCTCCAATAAGGGGGAACACATGCCCCATCCACTCTGGAGGAACTTGAATGGGAAGTATGTTCCTCAATCAAAGCCTCAATTCACCCTTGGCAACACTGCAGCACAGGCGTCTTTAGAGTTTCTGGGACTGGCCTAGGTTTAATGTCTGGAATTTGTATTTTGAATGAAGCAAAAGAGAACAGGACCATGGATGTAGGACTTGGAAGAGTCCTTGGAGCCACCTGCTCCAACCCTCTCCTTGGAGAGGTAAGGAAACTGACTCCCTAAAGTCACACAGCGAGAGCCAGCTCTGAGGTATTAGGGGACCAAAACAGAGTTTAGGAGAATGTGTTTCCAATTTCATAATGGGCATTAGCAGAAAAGTCATAGAACCTCAGAGCAGAGAAGGTCGTGGGAGGCCATCAACTTCACCCTCCATTCCAATAAAATCAAATTCGCTTGGCTGAGATTCACCCCCTATTGCACTAAAGAGGGTGCCTGTAAATATCTCTCCTCTGTCCCACCCCAGTGCCCACTCTGCCCCTCTTCCTTTCCAATTTTGGGAGTCCAATCAAATGTCAAATATACCCCCTGACAAAAATACCCCCTAGTTTTGTCCAAAGATCCAAACTTTCTCCTTCTCAGCTGATGCCCTTCTACTGATGTAGCCCAACTCTGCTCCATTTCAATGAGAGAACAACCCATGGCTACTAAGATTTGCACCACGGTGTAAAATGGCTGCTATTTGGCTTCAGCTGGATGAGAAAGCAACCTGTAGTCATCAAAACGTGCCCTCAGGTGTAAATGGTTGATGCCCAATCCTCTCCTGAGAGCAAGTTGGACTGGGGATGGAAAAGAAGTTAGCGGCTTGGGGCAGCACCTGGAAGTGGGGTGGGGGTGCAGAGATGTTCTGGGGGAGACCCTGAGCAAGGATCCTTTCTAGAGCTTCCCCAGGCCCTGCTTAGGCTGCCCCGGGGAGCGAGTCCATTCCTTTGGGGAACAGTCACACAGGTCGTGGCCCAGAATCGAACTCACACATCCTGACCCTCCATCTCCCTTCAAGAAAAGATGGGGACCCCTCCTCCTTATCCTCTGCTGGCACACTGAGCTTTTCCGTATAGGTCCTAGGGGGCTGGCATGCCACCTTCCTCTCCCCTTGTGGATCTGGCACAATGTGAAGTCCAAGGGGCTCGTGCTTACCTGAGGTCCAGCAGGGCCTGGCCAGCCAATAGGCCCAGGCATTCCAGGGGCTCCTGGAGGGCCGGGTCTACCCTTGGAAGACCAACAACAAGACATCTGGGTTAGATTTCCTCCGGTGCTGGAGTCACCATGACAGCTGACACATTAAGGTTTCACCTTGTCTCTCGAGCCTCACTACCTTGGTACCTCACCACCACCCTTGGAGGTCAGTATTATGCTTCCCATTTTACAGATGAGAAAACGGAAGGTCAGAAAAATTCTGTGATCTTCCCAGGGTTCCACAGCTATTCAGTGCTGGAGACGAGAAGCATGGCCAGCCACATCTTCTCTGCCTACCTCTCCATGCTTTTTCAGCATGCTCATGGAAGCAAGGGAACCATACTCCCTCAGATCAAAGTTCACGGCTCCCCCAGGACTCCTAATGACTCACAAAGGATTTATCTGTGTCCAGGTCCTATCTAAGCCAAGCTCTTTGGCATTTCACTCCCTGCCCCCGGGTTGACATCTAGCAGAAATTAATTTTTTGTGTCATTGACCCTTTGGTGTCCAGCAAATTTCTCAGAGGAATATTTTTAAGTGCACATTATAAAATCCACCAGCTAACAAGGGAAACCAATTACGTTAAAAGTAGTTACCAAAATGTCCCAAAAAACCAAGTACACAAACCCCACACAGGATGGGCCAATTGTGCCCGCTTGGAAAATGCAGTGGGGAAGGGAGAGAAGGCATTGGGTCCTCTGGTATTCTGCTTCACCCAGGAAATCTCCCCACCCCTCTCCTCAGGGGCTCTTCCCAAGCAGGCAGCCTGGGATGCCGGTGAGAAACAGGGCAGGGAGGGAGCCCAGCAAAGGGGGATGGGGAGAAACAGTGAAAAGGAACGTGGATCCACCATTGTTAAAAGCTATGGAATATAGACCTGAAGGGCTCTTACTGAAAATGATTTCCTGTGGATAAAGATGAGCTTGGCCAAAAACCTGAAGTAACTGTGGATATGTAACCTAATTTATTGTGCCCCTCTTTGTCACCAAGACCTAGCCTTCCAATGTCAGAATCTGCTGGCCATAGACAGTAAAGATGCACTTCTGCCTTTTCTTAGGGGCGTCTCACTCGTCACTCCAGCGAGTGCCTTGTTTAACTCTGGCGAAGCTCAGAGTTTGGTTGCTTATTATGACCTTAAGTGAACCCTATTTATTTCAAGTGGAGGAAAAAAGACAACACCCCCCAAATCCCCTTCAGGTTCTTGGTACTTTATTCCTCCTTAATTGGCCAGTTCAGAAGAACCAATTCTGTTAGTGATTTGAGGCCAAATGACAGTGAAGTGAGGAAGAGTGTGGAGGTTTGGTGGCCCTGAATCAAAATCAGGTGGGTCTAACGATGGCCCGTGGCTTAAATTTAGGCTACGAAGCCGTTGGTTGCAACCTTGGTTCTACTGGAGATTGCACTATGTGGGGCTCAGTGTCTGTACTGAGTCACTGCTAAG
>CM053623.1:28945717-28961113 GCA_028646595.1 Phalanger gymnotis | reverse complement strand
AGGAAGGAAGGAAGGAAGGAAGGAAGGAAGGAAGGAAGGAAGGAAGGAAGGAAGGAAGGAAGGAAGGAAGGAAGGAAGGAAGGAAGGAAAGAAGGGAGGGAGGAAGGAAGAAAAGAAGGAGGGGAGGGAGTGAGGGAGTGAGGAAAGAAACCGAGAACTGGGTTATTTACTTGACCCTGACCCACAAAAAATACACTTACCTTTCTTCCTGGCCGGCCGAACTCCCCCTGGGGAAGGAAAGGACACATCAGCCACGCTGGAGTGTCAGAGGGGTTCATGTGGCAGTGACTCTAGATTCACACACTCATGTTCTCTGCTTTGATCACAGATCTAAAACTGCAAGAGAACTGAGCTCTCATCCAGTCCAATCTCATCCTTTAAAAGTCCACAGAGACAAGTCACTTGCCCAAGGGTCACTCGGCCCAAGCCTCTAGCATTCACACCCAGCTCCTCTGACTTCAAAGCCAGCTTCTTCCTACTCTACCAATCATTTCAGAACACCCAAGTACTTTGATGGTACAAGATGAAAGGCCAATGAGGAGCTCTAGCAAGTGATCTGCTAGGACCTCTCAGGGCCACGGCGTCTGTCTTCATCCTCTGCACCTCAGCAGAATGTGCCTAGGTAGAAGAAGAGCTTTAAAGTTTTCTGGGCCAGATGTTGTGGGTTTCTCCAGTGGAGCCAGAGGGCACAAGAACACTTCAGCGGTGGCCGGCCTGCTTTCCCTATACCTGTTTTGTACTTGTCACCACTGAGGGCTTGTCTACTGGATCCTGCCCAGCCCTCAGCTTATTCTTGGTTGTTATGGAGCAGAAGGCTTGGTGCTGATTTGCAGCAATACCCTTCCTTACGTCGCTGGAGAAGACTTTTAGGTCTCCTCTGGTAACAAGTCAATGTCTCACTACCCTTAAAGGCCAAAATCTGGGCCAATCTGGACTTGCCCCACTGCTTCCCCCACTCAAACACACAGACTCAAACTCTCTCTCACACACATACACCCCCCCCACACACACACACATAAACTCAAACTCTTTCTCGCTTACACACATACACACACAGACTCAAACTCACACACACACACACACACACACACACACACACCCCTAGGCTGAAGGAAAGGTCAGTACTTACTTTTTCCCCTTTCGGTCCTCTCATTCCAGGAGTCCCCGGGGGGCCCTACGTGATAGAGACAATAAAGTTTATGAAGTGTAGAGGACCTCTCCATTTCCCACCATGTTTATGGATGAGAGAACCTCATTCATTTCAGGGAATAAAGCCAGACCATGGACACTCCCTCTATTAGAGTGATGATAACGCCAGCCCTGGGCATGGAGGAGCTCCAAGGCTCACTGGAAAGAGACCAGGATTGGAAGCAGAAGATCAAATCTCAGCTCTGTTGCTTTCTAGCTGTGTGACTTTAAGCAAGTCAACTCAGTTTCCTCATTTGTAAAATTAGAGGATTGGGCTCAATGTCCTCTGTGTTCTCTTCCAACTCCAAACTTACAATCCATGCCCCTTTGAGGCAGGGCTCAGGAGGGTAACCATTATGAGACCTGTGACTGGCTAAGTGGACATGCTTTCCATAGCAGACACATGGCCCCAGGAAATGCCCCCAAATTCCTATAGAACAAACTCTTTCCAGTTCTTCCTTCTCCTCTCTTTGCCTGCTCGGGTTCCATTCTAGACTTTGTTCTTGCTAGACCACTACGTTGGCCGTCCTCACAGATTTCCTGCTCCTACCTCCAACTTCCTGAGGCAGAAATTCTTCTATGTTTTACTTGCCTTTCTGGGCTATTAAGTGTGTCAGTAATATTGGGAGCACCTCTGCCCACTTGGTAAGAACATTTGAAGAGGAATAAAATGACCTTATTTTCCAAAATGAGCAAGTGTGACCGTGGCTCCTATCTCAATAGCTGACCTACCTAAGCCTTCCAAGGCTGCTCTGCTTCCAACCAGGAAATCAGACTTTGGTTTTAGCAGAAAAGCTGTTTTTGGAGTTCCCCAGGAAGAACCTAGTCAGCAGCAGCCTCAGTAATCTTTCTGCTCAGTAAAATGCCTTCTTAAAACAGGGGGACCTGTCCAAGAAAATTTGGCATTTTTATTCCCTGGGTCAGCCACAGAGCTGAAATGAGCTCTGGCTTAGAAACAAGGAGTTGTGCAGAGTGAGCAATACTACCACTTCAAATGACTCTTCCAAGGGACGTGCTATTTTCTACTCTGCCTGTCTGGGAGAGGCTAACTGATTTTTACTGATTAGGTAACTGATTTTTAAACTCCCCAGAATTGGGGACTGGGGGTTGGGGGTAGAAATCCATCCAAATGCCCAGCCAAGTTACTGAAGCCTGAGACCTTGCTTCATGAGACCAAGAACCTCTGAATCATGGGAACAAAGAAGTTTGGCCAGGATGACGAAGGTGGCCCTTCCCCACCCATGCCCCCACGTGTCTTTGGAGGGTTTTCATCATTTCATTCCTAGGCAGTAGAGCAGCTGACTTTTTTTTTTTCACAAGGGCTGAAGTCAACAAACATTCTAGAATCAGATAACTAGAACAAGGCTCAAGTACTATCTGTTTTCTTTCATGTGAGCTAGAGGCCCAAGAAGTCTTTGTGTTTTCCTTCATGCCAGCTGCAGGTTCTAGAGTAATCTGTGCTCTCTTTCATATGGGCTCAAGGCTCTAGAACAGTCCAGGTTTTCTTTCACTCAAATTATAGGTTCTAGCACATTCTGAGATTCAGCTGATTAAAACAGCCATATCTCCCATCTGTAGCACTCTCAACCTGGTGAGGCGGCCAGTGTAGTTACTCCGAGCTCCATTTTACAGATGTGGAAACTGAGGCTCAGAGAGGTTAAACAGCCTGCCATGTCACCCCCTATACGATAAACTCCAGTGTCTCCCTATTAGCTCTAAGATCAAATATCTTTCTAATCTTCTACCTTTCTACCTTTCTAATCTACCTTACTCCCCTCCACATACTCTTCTATTCAGTGACACCGACCTCCTAACTGATCCATGAACGAGACCCTCTGTCTCTTGGTTCTGGCTGTCCCCCAGGTGTCGGCCCTCCCTCCTCATCTTTTCCTTGTGGTTATCCTGGCTTTCCTCCAGTCCCAGTTAAAATCTCATCTTTCACAGTTCTTCATTTCAGTGCCTTCCCTCTGAGGTTACCTCCAATTCACAGTCTCTATCTTGTTTCTACCTAATTGTTTGCTCTCATCTCCTTCATAAGATTGTGAGCTCCTTGAGGGGAGGGATGGGTTTTGTTTTGTTTTTTGCTTTTCTTTGTATCCCCAGCACTTAGTCCCGTGCCTGGCACTCTGAAGACAGCTAGTAAATGCTTGCTGATTTGACTTGCCCAGGGTCACACAGAAAACAAGGGTTAAAGCCAAGATCTGAACCCAAGTCTAGACTTTTTCCACTATGCCATGATGCTATTAATGCTTACAATAAAAAGTGCTTCCCCTAGTGAGAGGTGCAGGGACATCCATTCACATAGAACTATTTCCTTCTGATAAACTGCCTGACCTTTCTCATTTTGGTATCTTCCTCCTGCAAGCATTCAGAGAAGCTCAGAGGCAGAGCCAGGCTGGCCTAGAACCTCTGCTGCTCTGGAGCTTGTCTCTGTGCCTAGAAGAGGGAGATACATTTGATTCTTTAATGTCTCCCACTTGTGACAGCAGAAATTGGAACCCCAGAGCTAAGGGCCCATTCTCCCTCAGGTACCTTGGAAAGAATGTCTATTAAAAATAATTACTCACAAGTTGGAGAGAGGCTCTGGGGCCCAAAGGCTTAGAGTGAACAGATGTGGAAATTAGGGAGTTAACAAGCATTCATGTGCTTGGCATGTATAAGGTACTAAGACTACAATGACAAAAGTGAAACTGGCCCTGCCCTCGAGAGAGTCTCACTGGCTCTCATACACTCCTTTATCCATTTCCTATTTTCAATTTATCACCTCTGCCAGCTCCTTAGCTTTTGTCTTCATTTTTATGGGGAAGGGCCCTTGATGCTAATTCTCAGGAGCACCCTGAGCATGGGAGCTGGAGGAGAGTCCCCAGAACTCCAGTTCTGTGCATACCTCCCTGATATTGCTTCTGCCATCTCCCTGATCCTAGGTAGCAGGGAAAGGTCAAGAAACGGAATTTACCTCCAGCCAAACTGGGTAACTAGCTCCTCCTCTAACTCAGTGTGTCACCTCCTACTGAAGCAATTCCCCAGCCTGTAATGCCCTCCTTACTCCTTTTCCTGATTCTGCCTGCTGAAACATTCCCTCCTTCCTCAAATTTTCCTTTAGCATGTTGTCTAGATCTCTTCTTAGACCCAGCATTCCCTACCTCATGTTAGTCTTATCTGCATACATAGCATATTTTCTTTCTAGATGTAAGCTCCTTGAAGGCAGGAGCTGTTTTGTTTTGTCTGTATCCCTATTACCTAGCACACTACCTTGAACTGAACTGAACTGAAAATCATTATAGCCTAGATGATGGAGCTGGAGGTAAAAACTAAGGAAATAGCAAGATAATCTATTTTCAAAAAATAAAATGTTATGGGAAGCAAACACCAGTGTAGAATAAGCCCCATGTAGAATGTGAGCTCCTTGAAGGCAGGAACCACTGTCATTTCAGAACTGTATCCCCAGTGCCTAGCACAGTAACCCAGACCACAGTAGGTACTTAATAAAGATTTGTTGAATTTTATTTCATTGAATATAGCTTAATGCTTTAAACATAAAACACCAAGAGAGGGCTCAGAAGAGCATACTAACCTGGGGGCCTGGGGGCCCAGGGGGGCTGAGGGATTCTTGAACACATGGAGACTGGGTTGTCTGTAGCTCTAGAAAGAAGTTTGGCATATCCGGGGATAGAAGCTTCAATAGAAAACAATACACAGGATGAAAGGTTAGAGCCAGACTCCAACTGACACGGTCGACAACTCATTAGATGGACCTACTCAAGAACTAGCCAGTTACCCATTCCCTTGCTGGTTTCCAGCCTCTTGCTGCCATGCCTGCATTCTGCCATCTTTTGTGCTCCTTGGATCTTTAAAACCAAGGATGGTCTGTCCTGATGGCCAATGGCAGCTTTTAAAGAAGTCAAGAAGCTCTAACTATGCACATGTGTTACAAGAGTTTTCTTTTTTCTTTTCGTTTGTGGGGAGAGTGGCAGGAGGGAGAGAAAATCAGTGTTTGTTCGTTAAGAAAAAAATGTTTTAAACAAGTTAGGGAATGTGTTGCAGTGTCTCTCATAACCAAACCTGGGAGCTTCCCCAATAGCCTGAGAGCCCCAAGGAAGGGTGCACACATCTCCATAGTTACATATTCCTTTTCACCTAGAGGGCCCTATTCTCAGATGGAGACCCCAGGCAACAGAAATGGGAAAGTGGGGTGAACCAGTGTCCTCTGCCTCCCTAAAATAGTTGATATGTTTTGGCAATAAGAGAATTTACTGGCCAGTCGATATTTAAGGCATGAAAAAAAGCAAAGAGAGGGAAATTCTGCTTCTGAGGAAAAGCTGACTGGAGGTGAGAAAATGGAAAGGTATAGGTAGACTTCACTTTTTTCAGGGGCATCAGCCCCAGAGAGACACTGATGACTTTATAACTCAGTAACAAATGAGAGAAATTTCCCTCTACAGTAGTCTTAAACGGGAAGCCCCCAAATCCCCTAAATTCATGGAGAAACAAACCAACACCCAAACCTACAGAACACATCTACTTTTAGGGACCAATCTGAAGAGCTGGGGTAGCAATGTCTTTTATACTGATCAGGAAAAGGCACTGGGAACAGAGAGCTTTCCATCTGATGAGGAATCCTGCAACTTCCTCCTCAAACAAATCCTGTGATACTCACAGAACTCCGGTCCCCTCTGAAAAATGGCGGTGGAAACATTGGTGGAGGAGGAGGTGTCAACAGGCAGCATCCCTTCTGACTACCCCGTTTCTTCTCTTCCAAACCAGGAAGGGCTGTGCAAAGAAAACTGTCACTCAGTGCCAGGGTGTGAGAAAGAAGGGTTAGAGGCAGTCTTGTGCTTTACAATAGGCAGTACAGACATACAAAGAAAACCAGTTCTGTCTCCCTTCCTATAGTGATCAGGGGACCTGATTTCATTGGATTACGACCCACTGGGATAAGACCATCTCTATGATTCATGAAATGCTTCATAACCTGTCCAGGCTTCATTAGGAGGCTGAACAAATATCAATTTGGTCAATATGTGCTAATTCCATCCCCAATAAATATTTATTTTTTAGTTTACATACTAAAAAGCAAACAACCAAACCAAGGATCTCATCTTAATAATAAAGATGATTACTCACTGCATTTAAAGCCTGACAAAGCACTTCCCAAGAAAGTGGTGAAAATATTAACATCCTCCATTTAACATATGGGGAAACTGAGGCTTAAAGAAGTTAGGTGATTTGTCCAAGGTCACACAGATAGTAAAAGGCACAGCTGAGACTCCAACCTTACTCTCCTGACTACAAGTCCAAAGCTCTTTCCACTATCTTATTCAATTCAACAAACTTTTATTAAGTGCCTACTATATACCAGATACTATACTGTGCTATTTAAAACCTGGTGGGAATAAGTATTGAACACAAATAACAGTACAAGGCAGCCTATGCAACACGAATGGTGTAAATGAAGAGTTCAGAGGAGGGAAAAAGGGTCCCTTCCAGCTGGGGGGGATCAGGGAATCTTCTCAGAGAGGACAGAGTATTTGAAGTGGCACTTAAGGCAGGGGTTCTTAATTTGGACAGGCTTCAGGGGATCTGTGACCTTGGATGGAGAAAAAAAATTTACATCTTTGTTTCCATAAACATTTGTAACCAACCCTGTGTATTTTATTTTATTCATTTAAAAACATGATTCTGAGGAGCCTTATCAGCTTCAGCAGATTGTACCAAAGGGGTCCGTGGCACAATAAGGGTAAGAACTCAGAAAAAAAATATTTCAACAAGCAGAGCTGAGACCAAGGATCAGAAAGGGAGGCAATTATCTGGAACACGACTGGGCACAGGCACATAAAACAGAGATTTCTTCTTATTTTTTTCATAAATGCACTTACATTTAAGGCCAGAAAATCCCATGCTTTGGGGAACATAGGTATTTGTTTTGTGATAACACTTGAGACTCAAGGCCCCTCATTGTGCAGCAAGGCACAAGGGGTACAACTTTTGAACTTTGCCCAGGGAGCACAAATACCTCGTCTAGGCTCTTGGGAGGAGAGATAGCAGGGTGAAGGAATAGTAAGACAGCAAAGATCAGGCGGTATTGCTACAGTAAGGAAGTCAATCCAGAGTGTGGCGATCCGGGGAGAGGAGGGGAGGAGGAATGGGGAGGCGGGGGAGAGAGAAAGGAGAGAGGAAGGAGCAGGTGAAGCTGTTTGCACTAGAAGAGTGCACTAGTGTATCTGTCTTCACCAGTACAATGCACTGCTGGTATACAAGTAACAAAATCGAGAGTCACTGCTAGAGTATTTGAGACTGCAATTCTATTGCTTAACCTAGTAATGGGAAAGAGAGGGCTACAGACCAAAAGGGGTGGGGGTGGGTCAGCAAATGGCAAAATTTAGGTCCCCAGCGTGTTTCCATCCTTTGTGTGTCAAAGAATCTGGCTGGGGTGCTGTGGTATTCTGTGCTGTCCCCACCCCTCCATCCCCCACTATACAATCTCTCCCTAGGGTGCAGAGCACCACGATTCAGATACACCATCTGAAACAAAATTTGACCTTACAGCCTTTTCACCATTGTTTGAGCCCTATGGAAAGGGGGTGGGGAGGCAGTAACAACCAGGACCCTCACTCGTATTACTCTTATCCCTTCTTTTTCATACTGTCTCACACTGTCAAGGCCTATCAATTTCACCTCTGCAGCATCCTTTGTCAATTTCCTCTTTGCACATCTCTTGTACATTTCACCTCTGCAGCATCTCTTGTTGACTTTATCTTTGCAACGTCTATCCACTTCTGTCTTCTGACATTGCTGCCTCCCTGATGCAGACCTTCCCTCATCAATTCATGCCTGGACTACTGCAATAGCTGCTGGGGCATCTGCCTGCCTCAAGTCTGTCCCGGCTCCTATCCATCCTTCACTCACTCTGAGTGAAGGCTCCCTACTGCCTCCAAGATCAAATACAAAATGCTGAGTGTGGTAGCTCCCTCCTACCTTTTCAGTCTTCTCCCACTTTACTCTACATGTCCTCTTCAAACCAATGACCCTGGCCTCCTGGCTCTTCCATAATCAAGACCTTCCAACCCTCGGCTCTGGATATTTCCTTTGGCTGTCTGCCATGCCTGGAATGCTCTCCTCCTCAATTCTGCCAATTGCCTTCCTTGGCTTCCTTTAAGTACCAACCCTACCTTCTATGGAAAACCTTCCTTGACCCCTCTTAATTCTAGTACCTTCCCTTTGTTAATTACAGGAATATCTCATTTTATTGCATTTCATTTTACTGCCCTTTGCAAATACTGCGTTTTTTTATAAATTGAAAATTTATAGAAATCCTGCATGGAGCAAGTCTATTGGTGCACTTTTCCAACAGCATGTGCTCACATTATGTCTCTGCGTCACATTTTGGTATTTCTCACAATATTTCAAACTTTTTCATTATTATTACATCTGTCATGGTGACTAGTGATCAGTAATCTTTGATGTTGTTACTGTAATTGTTTTGGAATACCTCGAACTGTGCCCGTGTGACGGTGAACTTCACTGACAAATGTTGCATGTGTTCTGAATGCTCCACCCTCTCCTTGGGCCTCCCTATTCGATGAAACAACAATACTGAAATCAGGCTGATTAATAACCCTACAACGGCCTCTAAAGGTTCATGTGAAAGGAAGAGTCAATCAATGGGGCAAACTTCTTGTTGTCTTCATCTAAGAAAGTGCCACAATCACCCCAACCTTCAGCAACCACCACCCTAATGAGTCAGCAGTCATCAGCATCAAGGTAAGACCCTCCCACCAGCAAAAAAATTAGGACTTGCTGAAGGCTCAGATGACAGTTAGCACTTTTTAGCAATAAGGTATTTTTAAATTAAGGTATGTACATTTTTTAGACATGATACTATCACATACTTAATAGACTACAGCACAGTGTAAACAAAATTTTTATCTGTACTGGAAAACCAAAAAATTCATGTGACTCACTCTATTATGATATTTGCTTTATTGCCATGGTCTGGAACTAAAATCACAATATCTCCAAAGTATGCCTGTATTTCCTATTTATCCTGAACGTATTTCGTTTGCATGCTGCTTCCTGTTAAATTGTGAGCTCCTTGAGGGAGCTTTTGCCTCTCTGTATCCCCAGCACTTAGCACAGTGCCTGGCACATAAGCACTTAATAAACGTTTATTGATTGATTGCTGATGGACTGGATCTCCTGACACCCCCTCAGGGTACTGTTCACTCCCCAAACACCCCTCTCTTTCACTTTCCAGCTTACTGCAGCCTCAGGCCAGAACCAGTTTCTCCACAGAATCATGCCCTACAACTGGAAGGGGCCCAAAAGGACTAGTCCAGCCGTCTTATTTTACTAGTGAGCAAAATGAGGCCCCGAGAGAGAGAAAGTGTCTGGTCCAGAGTCATTCCAATAGTAAATGGCAAGGATTTGAACTTAGGTCCTCTGACCCTGAATCCAGCACTCATTTTCCTCTGAACCATGTTGCCTCTGAGCCATTACGCAGAAGACATTCTCAGATATCATAATGCCCAATTATGAAGCTCCTACAGCTTACTTTAGCTCCCTTCCTAAATTGATGCTTTGCCTGAGCTGGTTGCCAGGAGAGGTCAAGAAGAGAGGGCGCCTTTTTAGTAGTGAGAGAAAACATGGTGAGGCCTGCAGCAGACCAGAAAGCTGGGACCCCTTGTAAGGCGCCCGGCTCCCGTTTGTCATTAGTCCCTTCCCGGAGGCTGTAATGACCAGAACTGCTTTCCTTGTGAGAGGGGGGGAGAAGCAAGTGGAAATGAACAGCTGAGGCCCGAGGGGGCAATTTTCCACCATGCTTCTGGAAACCCGGGGCAGGAAAGCTCCGGGGGTGGGGAGGGGGAGGATCTGAGAGGTAGGCAGATTAGTGGGGCTATTTGCATTTGCTGCAATTTATCGATTTTCCAGTCCATATATAGCCTCTGAGTCTTGCCTCCTCCCTACCCACTAATGGGGGTGCCAATGGCATCCAAAGTACTTTGTGACTTACATCTAATACCTGGGCTTCCCCGGAAGGGTGAAATTTGTCCCTGGCTCCCCGCAATGGGGAGGCCTCTGTGCCGGGGCCGGCCCGGAGCCCCCTCCCTGATCCTCTTCTCCGGGCACCCTCCCCCTCCCCACTGTCCATGTTGCTCTGTCTGCATCACTCTGCTCAGGCAATCCCAATCTATTTCTGCCCAAGCTGACTCCATGGAGCTGTTTGTTTTTAGCACAGTCTAGTTTATTTACGGCTCGTTCCAGCTCGGAATATTTCCACCAGGTGGACACGGCTGAAAACAAGGCTGCCCTGTCAAGTGAGCTCAGAGCTTCGAGTGGATTCTGTCTGCAGGGGAGCATGTGGGCCTCTCCCCAGCCCCTGCTGCCTGCTGGTCCCACTCCAGAGCCTCTTAATTCTGGCTACCAGGAGCCCCCAGATATCATGTTGTCATGGAAACAATGATGCCTCTCCCTGGGGCATGGATCCTAGATTTAGCGCTAGAAGGGCTCTACCCAAGAGGTCGTCCAGTCCAATCACCTCATTTGACAGATGAAGAAACTGAGGCAAGCGGTGGTTAAGTGACTTCCTCAAGGATACACGGGTAGGGACTGAACCAGAAATTAAAAGAAAAAATAAGAAACCAGGTCTTGTGACCCCAAACCCAGGAGTTGTTCTACAACTGTCTTCACACTGGCTCCCCATTCAAGTGTTCTCAGTTCCAGATAGCACACCTGCTCCTGCCTCCAAGCTCAAATTGGGGGGAGGGGTTAGAATTGTTCAGTATGCTTCAAAGTTACTTCATTCCCTGCCAAAATGGTTAGAAATAACTGTGATTCCGAACAGCCTTTAAGAATCCTTCCCCCCGTACAGCATGCAGGAGGAGAAATGAGGGACAGGTTAGTGAAATGATCCAGCACAAATCAGTGTAGGAAAAGCAGGAGATTGGGTCAAAGATAAGGGGAGTTGGGGTGAATGCATACACTCAGCCTTTTCTGCTCTTCTGTTCTCAGCTGTAGAACAAGAGCTTTGGAGAAGCCTTCCAAGGCTCCTTCCAATGCCCAAAGGCTTTGGGCTGTATGAATGCCAACCCTGGACCATCTAGAGCCACTAGTATGCAAATCTCTCATTAGTCACACCCATAATTTCCTACAGCTAATTATTTCTAGTTCTGCTCTTGCTCCAGCAAAGGTAGCAATGAGAAATTAGGAGCCGCTGAAAGAAAAAGGAAATAGGGACTGATAATGGTGGGGAGGTTGCAAATACACCAGTCCCCACTGACGCCAGGGTTCACCATCCAGACCTTTGCTTTGGGGACTCTGTTTGCACGTGTGTGCAAAGATGCACATGTGAGGGAAAGGGAAGGGGGGGAAAGGGATGCTTGAATCAACCGACCTTACTGCATACTGAGCATACCAGCAAAAGCAAAAGTCTGGGCTCAAACACAGAGAAGGGAGTTCCACGGAATTTGATTTCCCTAAGCTGCCCTTCACTCTACAGCCGCCTGATTTTCTCCGCTCCCCCCTTCCAATAAGGCCTTTGGAGGGTGGGCAGCACCAGCTCTGCAAGGAATGTTGGAGAAGCGTTTCCACTTTAGAGAAAGGCATGACTGACCGATTTGCCGAGCTTCCTCAGGCTGCTGATTACTTCAGGATTTGTTGTGGGAGGTGCATGACAGGTAAGGGAGTGTATATTTAAGGGATCAGAAGGACACACAGCAATGCAAGCAGTCAGCTTGCATGTTTGACACCTCCAGGGGACTCTCATGCCTAGAAACCAGGCAAGCTGCAGCACCAAGACGGCAGGACTCTTAGCGGGCTGCAGCCTGGTACCCCACTATCACGGAGGCAGCCCCGTGTGAGAAGCCTGGGAAGGAGGAGGGCCGGGTCCCTGTGCAACTTTGGGCAAGTGACTTAACATCTCTGAGCTTCCAAGGGGAGGAGGCTGGATGGGAGACACGGAAGAGGGGTTGCACTGTGTGGCTGCCGAGATGGCGTCCAGCTCTAGTCTGATGCTGCTGCTGTGCGCCTGGGATCTCTGAAGACCCTCCAAGCTCTTCCTTTCTAAGATTCTACAATGATCTACCTGCTGCAAAGACAGCTAAAAGGAGAAAGGCCGGGCCAGCTGCTTAAAGTCAAACATGAAGAGGTCCGTGCAAGCATCCGGGGGCACACACAAATGCACACACCTGCCAGGGACACACACGCACAAGCAGAATGATTCCATCAGCCAGTCCCCATATTAGCTCACAACCTGCAGTGTCTGAGGATTTTTTTTTTTTTATAAAGCCCTCTGCAAAAGCTGTAAGAACACCACAGATTTCCCAGAGTCTGTCTTCTTTTGGTTCGTCGTTTTCCCAAGAAAACACACACACACTATTGCTCCCTCCCTCCTTCTTCCCTCTTCCCTCCCTTCTTCAACTCACCCATACAGGTGGAGTAATAGAGTAGCCCCGAGATGGTGAAAAGATGAGAAGTCCTGAAGGATGGGCTGGCCATAGTGGACCCCAGCAACTCAGGCTGGCCCAGGCAGGAGGAGGAGTGGAGGGCGCAGCCCGGGATCAGAAGCCCTGCTCTCTGCCTGCTCCCTGAGCCCGCAGCATGTGCTGTGTGCCGGGAGCGGCCTCCCCTGACCAATGAGAGCTTTAAATATCTCTCGCTGCTTGCTGCCCCAGAGGCCAATGGTCCAGGAGCCAGCCCAGAGCTGTCTCTCCCCAGCATGAATGGGTAGGCAGCCTGTCCTGGTGGTGAATGAACCAGGGGGCGGGGCAACGGCCAGAGGTACCAGAGAAGAGTCCCCCTTCTCCCCTCCCCCCAAGAAGTGAAGGCCAAGTTAGCCTGACCGCTGAGAAAGCAGACACCACAAGAGAGCAAGGCCCGCTAGCCTGAAGGACTTTTTGCTTGCTGTAAGAACTCGGCAGGGCGAATGCGGATCTCTCGGCCCTCCAAGCCCAATTCCCATGACCCTCTCTGGAAAGGACCTGGCCAATCTCATCTTAATTAAGACCCAGATATTAATGACGCTCTTTCTGTCGACACCTGGTTTGGGTTTACATGCCATGAAACTCAATTCAATCAAATATCCCAAAAGTCATTTGACTAGCTGACCAAGGAAGTAGCAGCAATGACAGCTAACATTAACATACTTCCTGAAGGCTGGTAAATCACTCCCTGTGGTACAGCTAGCATTTCTATAGCGCCTTAAGGTTTAAAAGCACTTTTAAAATATCCTATCCTATTTGATCCTCATAATAGCCCTGTAACGTAGGTGATATTAATCTCTACAGATGAGGAAACCAAGGCAGAGTGAGGCTAAGTGACTTGCCTAGGGTCACAGA
Organism: Phalanger gymnotis; assembly: GCA_028646595.1. NCBI lineage: Eukaryota > Metazoa > Chordata > Mammalia > Diprotodontia > Phalangeridae > Phalanger > Phalanger gymnotis. The sequence goes on along the minus strand of CM053623.1, from coordinate 28,947,593 downwards.
GCCAGTAAGTGTCTGAGGCAGAATTTGAACGCAGATCTTCCTGACTCCAGGCTCAAATCTGGTTCCAGTCCATTGTTCCAAGCTTACCTTTATCCCCCTGGACATACTCTGTGTTTGCCTGGGATGCTATCGCCTGGAGATTCTGGTCTCCCTTCAAGGCTCAGCTCAGAAGTCACCTTCTAAGAGAGGCTTTTCCTCAGTTATTAGTGTCCTCCTCTGCCTCCAAGTTACTTGTATTTGCTTACTTGGTTATGAGTCTCATCTCCCCTGTATGAAGAAGTTGCATTTTGTCATTTTTATCTTGCTACTTAGCACAAGGCATGGCACATACCATGGTGCTTAATAAATATTCGCTGTATCAATCTGCATTTCATTTGCTCCTCTCAACAGCCTTGTGAGATAGATGCTATTATCCCCATTTTGCTGGTGAAAAATTGGGGAGTCAGGGATGATGGTCACATGGCTAGTCAGTGTTAGAGTCAGGATTCAAATTCAGGTCTCTCACAACTCCAAAGCACAGGATCACAGATTTTAAACTACAAGAGATCCTTAAAGCCTTTCCCCATTCCCTGTTTTATAGAAGGGGAAAACTGAGGCCTAGAGAGTGTGGTTTGCCCCAAATCATGCAGGCAACAGGAGGTGGCACCGTTGAGATTTGAACCCAGGTCTTCTGACTTCAAATCGGGCCCTTTCCCCCAAACACCACTACCCCGGTGCTCTTTTCCTTCATGGATGGCAAGTGGCCAAAAGCACTTGTCCAAGCCATAGGTCAATGCCAGGTCCCTTGTCTTCTAGTCCTGCATTAGCTAATCGAGTTGTGAAAAGTAATCTACATTACAAAAGGCATAGTTCAGTGACCATTAAGCATAGTTATTTTAGACTAGCCAGTAAGAAGTACAAGACACTTTATGTATTACACAAAAGAACCGGTCTTAAACCCATTTAGAGAAAAGCAATTCAAAAAAGGTCTCTGCTCTATGCTTGGAGACACAGATTTCTTCAGTCTTCCTCTTTTTTTTTCCTCCAGAAAACTCCATCATGAGCTTTCTGAGAGATCAGAGAGAGTGGGAATGGGGCAATGCAGATCTCCTCCTTTCAGTGATAACCGCTGAAAAATTAGCTACCTCACTCTTCCTGAAACTGTCCCATGGTGGTTTTTGTTAACCTAGCTCTTGGGTCTGTAGTCCTGAACTCTGCTGATCAAGTCATCGTGATTCCTTTGGGACTAACTCATCACCACCACCATAATCATCGTCGTAGTCATAGTCATCATCATCATCATCATCGTCATCGTCACCGTCATTACCAGACACGACAGTTAAGACCTTGGCTACCTGGAGACACAAAAGATGAGTCCTTTTGGATCATTAATGTTCCAAACAGCCAAGAACCTACCCCTGTTAAATACCGCAACCCTGGAAAATAGATCCAGGAGAAATAATTTAAAAATTATTGGACTACCTGAAAGCCATGATTAAAAAAAAAGCCTAGATATCATCTTTCAAGAAATTATCAAGGAAAACAGCCCTGATATTCTAGAGCCAGAGGGTAAAATAGAAATTGAAAGAATCCACAGATCGCTTCCTCAAAAAGATCCCAAAAAGAAATCTCCTAGGAATATTGTCGCCAAATTCCAGAGCTCCCAGATCAAGGAGAAAATACTGCAAGCAGCCAGAAAGAAACAATTTGAGTATTGTGGAAACACAATCAGAATAACACAAGATCTAGCAGCTTCTACATTAAGAGATCAAAGGGCTTGGAATATGATATTCCAGAGGTCAATGGAGCTAGGATTAAAACCAAGAATCACCTACCCAGCAAAACTGAGTATCATGCTCCAAGGCAAGATATGGATTTTCAATAAAATAGAGGACTT
>CM053623.1:28886373-28945217 GCA_028646595.1 Phalanger gymnotis | reverse complement strand
AAGGGAGGGCAGACAGGGGGAGGAGGTAATCAAAAACAAATACTTTCGAAAAGGGACAGAGTCAAGGGAGAAAATTGAATAAAGGGTCATAGGTTAAGAAGGAGCAAAATATAGTTAGTCTTTCACAACATGAGTATTGTGGAAGGGTTTTATATAATGATACACATGTGGCCTATGTCGAATTGCTTGCCTTCTTAGGGAGGGTGGGTGGGCAGGGAAGAGGGGAGAGACTTTGGAATTCAAAGTTTTAAAAACAGATGTTCAAAAAAAAAAAAGTTCTCACATGCAACTAGGAAATAAGATACATAGGCAATGGGGCATAGAAATTTATCTTGCCCTACAAGAAAGTAAGGGAAAAGGGGATGGGAGGGGAGTGGGGTGACAGAAGGGAGGGCTAACTGGGGAACGGGGTAACCAGAATATATGCCATCTTGGAGTGGGGGGAAGGGTAGAAATGGGGAGAAAATTTGTAATTCAATCAATGTGAAAATCAATGCTGAAAACTAAATATATTAAATTAAATTAAAAAAAGAGATATATGTAAAATGCTATATAAATGCTATTATTATTACTGTCATCATCAAAAAAAATAAAATACCGCAACTTTCTTTTTAATCCTTTTGCATAGAAATCTTTCCAAAATATATTCTAGACATCTCTGCCTAATTAAGGTGAATATGTTCAATATAGGAGGATTAGATGACCTCTCAGGTCTCCTTCAGACCTAAAATTCCTGAATCTATAATTGTGCCTCCTCTCAGTGTTTCAGGTTTATCATAAGGAACATTCATTATTATTCTGTGTGGTAATCTAGTGATGCTCTTGGGATTTATTGAGTGAGGTCCATGACGGTATTTGCTTATATACTAAATGGCTCCAGACTGCTATGTCCTTTGCATTTTATAATTTATTTATTATTGTATTTTAAATATATATAATTATATATTTAAACTACATTTATATTTTATATTTTTAAAATATATTTTTCTGACTTCCCTCTTACTGTCCTTGTTCCTTTTCTTTCCTTTCTCACTGTGGTCAATGTGACTGCCTGAGTGCAGACACTCTCTGCTTACCATTTCCTTCTTTTGATCCATTCTGGACTGAGAAAACATACTAGGCTTGATAGAGTTGTGTGCAGGGTAAGAGTGCATTGGTTCTGAGAGACTTTCATTAGTGTAGTGTTAGGGTTATTGTGAGGAAGGGTCTTCAAAAGCCACCATAAAGCCTCAGGGACCCTCCAGACTGAGGGTTGTCTTGGCCTTTCACCGTCTCCGCCATAGAGGCGACTCTCCCCATTGTGCTGGACAGAGGTCACAGTCCTAGAGTCTTTGGAGGTTTTCGAAGGCCCTTCCCCTCACTAGTCCTGACTCTACTCCTCTGTTCTTTCTCTGATACCAGCCCGCCTTTGCAAGAGAGAACAATGAACCCCATGCTCATGGATGGGGGCTGACTGGCACCCGTCTAGCATGGTGAGAAGAGCTCACGGTTAGAATGCTGCCTCTTCCTGTTACCAGTTGTGCAACCCTGGGCAAGTCACTTGCCTTCCTCGGACTCAGGCTCCTCATCTGTAAAATCAGAGGACAGCCTCTACCCTGCTTACATCTGTGACCCAACGACTTTAGAACTTATCCAGAGCCCCCTTGTCACATTTCATGGATGAGGAAAATGGAGATTCAGAGAAATGAAGGTGGCTCGAGTCCTGCACTTGGACCCAAGAAGCCCCGAGTTCAAATCCTAGCTGTGTGACCGTAGGCAAACCACTTTACCTCTCTCAGCCTGTTTCCTCATCTTTAAAATGGGCATAATAATACTTATTTCGAAAATTACCAATCAATAAGCATTTATTAAGCACCTACTCTGTACCAGATACTGTGTTAGATCTTGGGGATGCAGGTACAAAGAATAAAATAATCCCTGCTAGCAAGAAGCTCATGTTCTAATGGGGGAGGTAACAAGCACACATATTAATATAAACATAAAGTGAATAAATGTTTATGAGTGGTTTGCCATTTCATTCTCCAGCTCATTTTATAGGTGAGGAACTGTGGCAAACAGGGTTAAGTGACTTGCCCAGGGTCACACAGCCAGTACGTGTCTGCAGCAGAATTTGAACTCAGGTCTTCTTGACTCTAGACCCAGCATTCTACCCACTGTCCTCTCTGAGCTGCCTAGGCAGCCAATAAACAGTTGGTGATGTGAGAGGGAAGCTCAGGGGAGAGACTGGGCTAAACAGAAATAATCTGGGAGTCATCAGCAAAGACATGATCATTTTTGGTATCTAAATGCAGATTGAAGCTTCCTTTTTTTACTTTATTTTTTCCTGGTTTATTTTTTTTTTGTCCATGTTCTCTTTTGCAACATGGCTAATACGGAAATGTTTTGCATGACTACACATGTATAATCTATATCAAACTGCTTTCCTTTTCAAGGGGGGGGGAGGGAGGAAAGGAATCTGGAACTCAAAAATGATAAAAAAAAATGTTAAAAATTGTTTTTATATGTAATTGAGAAAAAAAATTCCTTAAAAAAAAAAAAGAAGAAGTTATTATTTAAGCCCAGGGGTGCTGACATGGTTACTAGAGGACAGAATGGAGAGGGAGGATCCAAGAACTTCGGACAACCTTCACTGGGTTGAAATAAATATCAAAAAGCGTATGTAAAATACTTTACAAACCTGAAATCTCCACATAAACAAGTTTGCTATTATTATTCGGGGTTGAAAAGGCCCAGAGGAACAGAGCTGGGATTTGAGTCCACATCTTCTGCCTCTAGACCCAGGGAGGGCTCCTTCCACCTGACCACACAGCCTCTCCTCCCAGTTTATGAGTTAGCCTAGAATTCAGGGAGTGGACAGATTGGAGCCTGTGACACAAGAGCTGCCCGGTCTCTTTATTCATTGGCACTCTTTGATTTCCTTGCTTGGACAGGTAGCTGAGGCAGCAAAGGTCAAAAGGCTCTGGCTCCTTGACCCATAGCTTGACCATTGGAGGACGGATGGCACCAGGGCTCTTTGTTTCTTGCTGCCCTTGCCTGAGTTCTGTCAATTACCCAGCTCCTTCTTCACAGCTCCCTAGACTCTTCCTTCATTTGGCTGTTTGTTATATCACAGGCTATACATAAGCAAATTACCCTGGGCCTGACAAGCTGTGCAAAAAATCCACTTCAAGGACCAACAGGGATTGGAGAGGGGGAATGAAGGACGAGAGGCCTGCATTCTGTCACATTCTCCTGGTTTGGAAAGTCCCAGCTGACCCTGCATAGGGTCAGCTGGGCCTGTTCTCCTTTAATCTTTCCTAATCCTTGGTAGAGTTTTAGCCCAGCAAGCCAATCGCCCAGTGTGCCTGCAGGCCGACCAGCTGGGTTTCCAGCGAGAGTTCAGTCCTTCTCAAGGACAGGGTCTTTGGCACAGTTTGCCCCACACGTGGAACAGGAACCACATAGCTTTATATAATCTTTTAAGGTTTACAAAATCGAAGACTGAACACTCCTTCAAAGGAGGACAGTCCCAGAGAAACCTGGGAAGATTTGTATGAACTAATGCAGAGCAAAGTCAGCAGTTTACACAATAATAACAATTTTGTAAAGACCCAGGCAAAGACCAACTAACACTGGGGTGGGGGGATCCATGATAATGCCTACTACTCACCTACTGCCTGAGAGATGATGAGCCCAGAGTCAAAATGAGACAGGGAAATGGCTAATCTGGGCATTTTTTTCACCTCACTAAGCATATTTATTCCGAAGGGTTTTGTTTTGTTTGATGAAGGAGAGAAGGGAGAGAAAATGCATGCTTGATACTTGAAAAGAAATAACTTTTATACCCTGGATGGAGACTTTTTTTCCATTTTTGCCTTCGTATTCTCAGCCCCTAGCCAAGTAGGCCCTTAATAAAATGCTGATTGAATCGAATCGGTGCCTTGGATCAATACTGTTCTGATTCTTCTCATTTGTATGTGAGGAGGGTAAGAAGGAATGGTTTGCCCACATCATTTTCTCTGGCTATTTGTTTTACCATCCAGTTCTTGTTAAATACTTTGCTATCTGATTGATGCCTGTTCTGCTGGTAGGCTGGGCACTAAATGAGAGTCTGAACTCTATTTCTCTCCACCCTCCCCCCAATAAAATAACCTGTGAACCCTATTCCCACGTGCTAATGCCTTCTGCACCTCTCCAGAAATCAAAACGCTCCCCTGGGCCAAAACCCTCTCTGGACCGGGGTGCCTGACTCACCTCAAACTGAACAAGTTCAAAATAGATATCTTCCCCCACCCCCACGCCCCCAACTCCCCTTCCTATGAATCTTCCAAGCTCTCTTAATGGCACCACCTCTCCTTAGTCACTCAGGCTTGAAACCCTAGAGTTATATTTTGTTCATTTGTCCAGGCTCCTCCCTACAGCTAGGATGCTTCCTCCTCATCTGTACCTTTCAGAGCACACCAGCTCTATGCCTCATGCCATGCCCCCCCACCTTTATTCTGAATGCACTCATCAAAATCCATCCTCCCATTATTTCTGGAAAGGTGATCTCAATTGACTGACTTTTGGGGAAACTCCCCATCCCAGGGACTCCCCAGGCCTTATCTTCCACAGTTACCACTGCAGGGGCGGCTGGGCATGGGGGAATGCATGTTGTTTCCACCATTTAGGATATATACTCATTGAAGGTAGGGATTGGGTCTCCTTTTTATTCCTATTCTAGGCACAGAGCTGAGCCCTTGGCAAACAATAAATGCTTTTTCAGTGGGAAAAGGACCTACATGTACAAAAATATTTGCAGTAGCTCTTTTTATGGTGGCCAAGAATTAGAAATTGAGGGGATGCCCATCAGTTGGGGAATGGCTGAACAGGTATATGAATGTAATGGAATACTACTGTGCTATAAGAGATGATGAGCAGGCGGATTTCAGAAAAACCTGGAAAGATTTGTGTGTACTGATGCTGGGTGAAGTGAGCAGAACCAGGAGAACACTGTACACACTAACAGCCACAGTGTGTGATGACTAACTTTCATAGACTCGGCTCTTCTCAGCAATGCAAGGATCTAAGACAACTCCAAAAGACTCCCGAGAGGAAATGCTGTCCATGTCTAGAGAAAGGACTGTGAAGTCTGAATGCACATCAAAGCAGACTATTTGCTCTCTTTTTTTTCTTTTGTTGTTTTGTTTCTTCTTTCTCGTGGTTCCTTCCATCGGTTCTAAACTTCTTTACAATACGACTAATGTTAAAATAGGTTTAATATGAATGTATATGTAGAGCCTGTATCAGATTGCATGCTGTCTTGGGGAGGGGAGGGAAGAGGGGAAAACTGAAAACTCAAAAGCTCATGGAAGTGAATGTTGAAAACTAAAAATAAATAAATAAAATTTTAAAACATGCTTTTTCATTGGTCTACTCGTTCATCCCTTCCGATTCCTTAACAGCCTGGGTTACCTTCTGCCTCTGCTCAGAAGTCCCTTCCCCCAGCAGTCCTTCATGATCTCCTCAGCTTCTCAGTTTCTCTCCTTTTTCTATCATTCTTAAAGCTTTTTGTCTGTTACCTCCCACCCTCCCCTTGCCTTGTCTTTAGAGTTTATAAGGATCCTAAGGACCATCTAGTCAACCCTTCTCACTTTACAAATTAGGAAACTGAGCGAGGTGACTTAAGCACCAGGTCAAAGGCAAGATTTGAACCCAATCCTTAGTACCCAGAGCCAGTTTGCTGGTTTGCTTGTTTCCTCTGTATCATCCCCGCTTCCTGGACCAGAACACCTTCTGGTCTCAGTCTCCCCATCTGTAAAATGAATGGGCTGAGTGATGTTTCTCCCAACTCTCTACCTCTGCATCTCCGGTTTTAATTAAAAGCTGAGATAGGTCTTTCAAGCGCATCCCACATTCTCTTTGTCATTCAAGGCTTCACTCAAATGTTACTTCCTCCATGAAGCCAACCCTGAACCCTAGTAGGAAACCATTTTTCCTTCCTCAGACATCATGTGCTTCTCTTAGCCACTTATATACTATTTGGTATATAATGTATTTATATATATATATGTATATATATTTATATATTGTATATATATATTTATATATTGTATATATATATTTATAATATATATGTATTTATATATATATACCACTTAGAGACTGTAAGCTCCATGAGGGGTTCCTGACTTACCTAAACTTTGTCTTCTACCTGCCCACCCCACATCCCCCACCACCAGCGCCTTTACACAGGGCTCTGCTTAATAATATGCATGGAATTTAATTTGCTGAACTGACTTCCTCCCAGCCTGTAATTCGCCACAAGGCCACCTGCAGAAATGTAATTCTTCAAAAGTTTCCAGTGGCTGCCCAACAGCCAGCCAACAGGTGTCATGTTTATGGTATTTTGTCTCTATCACAGCTCTGGGATTCATCAGCTGAGAGAGAAAGCTGCTTCTGTGATATGGTTTCCCTGGGATGCCTTCCAGGAGCTGTCTGTCCTTGTCTCCAATGCAGGCCTGCTTCCACTCCAGGCTGGGCTCCAAGATAACATCTTCTCGGAAGGTTTCACTTCATTTACCTTTCTTAAGAAGCCTGGTTTGCATTAGGGTTGCCTTTGTTTGGGCTTCCTGCCACAGCAACAACAGCTTTGAGAGACGGGCTGATTCTGACTGTCAAGGGGGAGAGATCCCTGGGACAGTACTTGGGCCACCTGGCTCCCTTGGTGGCCCAGTCCTGGGCCAGTGTGGATCTCCACTTAGCCTCGTGGGCCCCCATTTCCTCATCAATGAACTGAGAGCATTGGTCTAGATACTCCTGAAGGTCCCTTCCAAGTTTGCTGTGGTCTTTATAGATGTTATCTCATTTGATCTGAATATAGCAATGGGCACACAGCATAAGATAACATGGGAATCTGAGAGCACAAGATGGGGGAGAAGACTCCAGCACGAATCTCAGCTCTAATTCCACCTTGTATGACCTTGGACAAGTCACTCAGACTTCTCTGGGAGCCTTAATTTCATCGCCTGTAAAATGAGGGACTTTGACTCAATGGCTTCTGAGGGCTATGATCCAATGAGTAATTAATTATCTAATTAGGACTGTCCTCATTAGAGAGCCCTATCGGATAAATCCTGCCCAGTGTGCCCCCTCCAAAAGGGTGGGATTGTCTAGGCCTGAATTCTTAGCCTAGGCGTTTTACTCTGAGACATCTAACCGGATAGTGGTTCAGTCTACACTTACAGGAAGCTGTGTAGACAGTCTTAGTTACTGATTCACTTCCAGGTCACAGTTACAGCCTCTGACTATGTCATGCCAGAGGTGAGACACTTAGAAAAGGCCATTTGTGCCTCACTTACTCAGACTCAAAAATGGGGATCATGAAAGTGACTCCCTCTAAAATGTTGGCCAAGCAGACTATGAGAAGTCAGTGTGGCATTGAGGAGAGAGCCTCAGCTGGGGAGTCTGGGGACATGGGTCCAAACCCTGCCTCTGACACTTCCTGGTGGTGTGACCTTGGGCCGTCTTCTTCGATCAGTCCCCATAGGCTTCAGTTTGCTCATCTATAACATGTAGGAGTTGGACAAGATGGCCTCATAGTTCCCTTCCACCTCTGGAGCCATGATGAACCTTTTAAATACTCACCTGAGCACCTATCTGGAAACCATGTGAACAGAGTAACAGAATTTTAGGGGAATTACAGGAACAGAGTAACAGAATTTTAGGGGAATTACAGGAAAATGAACTCAGAGCTGGAAAAGACATTCAGAGTCAGGGGGCCAGTCCAACCCCTTTGATTTTGTATCAACCCCCCCCCCGAATTTCAGAGCTGGAAGAGGCCTTTGATGGCCATCTAATCAAACCCATTCCCATTGAAGACTCCCTTCTACAACAAAACTTACAAGTAGGCGTCATCTGGCTTCTGCCAGGAAATCCTCTCCTGGCCATAGGCAGCTCATTCTGTTTGGGGGTGAGCCACAGAGAGGTGGGGTGTTCTACTGAAGAGAACAGTGGATTTGGAGCCAGAAAATCTGGATTCAAATCTTAGCTCTGACCATTTTAAGCTGTGTGACCATGGGCCAATCCCTTCAACTCAAAAACAGGATGCTCTTCAGTGACTTATCCAAGGTCACACAAGTAGTTACCAGCAGAGATCAAACTAGAACCCAGGGCTCCTAGGTTCTGGGCTAGTTCTCTTTCCATTAAGAAAGAGAACTAACACACTTCTATAGCACTTTGAAGTTTGCAAAGCACTTTACAGATTTTATCTCATTTAACAATAATAGCTAATATTTACATAGTGCTTACTATGTGCCAAGCACTTTATAATGATTCTCTCATGTGATCCTCACAACAACCCTGAGAGGGAGGTGCTATCATTACCTCCATTTTACAGATGAGGAAACTGAGGCAAACAGAGATGAAGTAACTTAGCCAGCGTCACACAGCTAGTAAGTGTCTGAGGTAGAATTTGAACTCAGGTCTTTGTGACTCCAGCTGGCTGCCTCTTTAGATAATGGCATCTTTCCCTGAGAGGCTCCCAGGTAAACAAAAGCTCCCAGGATACTTCAGCTCCCTTTCCTCTTCCCCCCCTTTTCTTAAAACTCATGCTTACTCTCAGTGCCTTAGGGCCTGGCTTCCAGTCACCCTGGATTTGGAGGCAAAGGACTTAAAATTCAAACCTCTACGTGGCCACTTAATAGCTGTGTGTCACACTGAACAAGTCACTTAAACCTCTGGATGCTCAAAATGGCATGTTGGGCTCCCAGGGCTGGCTGCCCACAGCTCAATGGGCAGAGCTACGTAATCAGAAACCCAAGGCAGAGCGGGCCTCCGTGCCCTGCTCACAGGACGGACCCTTCTCTTGAACAAGGTCCCTGCAGTTCAGCTGCCCCAAGCCTCTTCTTTCCATGGACCTCAAAGTGCTCCTGACTGACAAGCCCAGCCTGCGCAGGCCTCTTGGCCAGGGCTACCACTGGCTTCCAGGCTTCTTGGCCAGGGCCACCATCACTACCACCAGTCACAAGCAAGAGTAACAACAAGGCAGCCTTGCCAGGCTTTCCATGGATTCTCTCCCTCACCTTCCATTCATTCCTGGCAGAATGTTCTGATGCTCCCAGAAAAGCCACCATGTCTTTTCTGTGAGGCTGGGGCCCAAGTCAAGGCCATGCTATTGCTTATCTCTGTTGTGGTTTTTTGTTTGTTTTCCACTGAACCGTGAGAAGTTATGGCAAGTTTACCAGATGATAAGAAAACTGAGGCACAGAGAAATTTAAAAGAATGACTTCTTACATACAAGTAGATAGCAGTTAAAGGTCATACAAAACCAAAAAACTTCCATATACCTGACCATGATTGAAGCTCAAAAGAACTTGGGCTAGATTTGGAAAATGGATTTGGGTTCAAATGGCAGTGGGGTCATTTACTGGCTGTGTGACTTTGGGCAAGTGACTTGGGTTTTCTGGACCTCATTTCTCTCATCTGTAAATGAGGATGATCTCCAAGGTCTCCTCTTAAGCCTATGATCTAATATGAACATACCTACATAAAAAAAAAACCAAACCAGAAAAAGGACTACACAGCAGTCCAGGTGATTGCAATAGGTTCTTTTAAAAATAAATCTTGAGTAACAGCTTTTATTTTTACATTGGCCACATTTCCCCCTGTATCTTTTCCCCTCTCTCCCTTCCAGAGAGCTGTCCTTATAATAAAGAATTTTTTTTGGAGGGGGAAGGTAAGGCAATTGGAGTTAAGCGACTTGCCCCAGGTCACACAACTAAGTAAGTGTCAAGTGTCTGAGGCCGCATCTGAACTCAGGTCTTCCTGACTCCAGGGCTGGTGCTCTATTCACTGAGCCACCTAGCTGCCCCTACAAAGAATTTTTTAAAAGCGAAAAAAACCCAGTAAAATTATCAACATTTCAGAAAAATCCATTGTTATCAGTCATATTGTCTATGCATTATTTCTTATCCATGGCTCCCACCTCTGCAGAGGAGCAGGGGGAGACATCTCCTCTTTGGAGAAATCTAGTCATTTATAATTCGCATTATTCCACCAATGGTTATGTGGTTACTGCTTTCCCCATTTACATTGTTGCCATCACTATGTATCTTGTATTCCTGGCTCTGTTGACTTTCCTCTGCATCAGTTCACAGAAACCTCTCCATGCTTCTCTGTATTCACTGTGTTTCTTAGAGCATGTTCACGTATCACACTCTGTTTGGCCAGACCTCAATCAATCGTCATCTACTTTGGCTCCAGGTCTGTTACCACAGAAAGTGCTGCCTTAGATATTTTATTGTATATGGAGGCTTTCTCTTTGTCAATGACCTCCTTAGGGTATATTCCCAGCAGTAGAATCTCTAAGTCAAAGGCTAGGGACTACCTCCACAATTCCAAATTGCTTTCTGAAATGGTTATATCAATTCACAGCTCCACCAACAATGCACTAGTGTGCCCAACTCCTTCAATATTGACTATTCCTGTCTTTTGTAACCACTGCCATTTTTCTGAGCACGAAATAAAGTCTTAGAGTTGTTTTTATTGGCATTTCTCTTATTAGTAGTAGTATATAATTGTTAATAGCTCGCAATTTTTTTGAGAACTGATTGTTCACATCCTTTGTCCATTTATCTACTGGAGAATGACTTTGCAATACACTCCTAACAACGTGGGGAGCCAGCTATAGCCTATTTAGGTCTCTTACACCTCTGCAAGGCAGGGTCAATTGAAAATGGGCCTATGCATGGCAAGGCCAGTTTTAGGATAAGGAGACTTGGCAAAGAAAACCTGCCTTTGTAGCTGATTACCCACATGGGTGATGACAGAAAAGTTTCAGTCTGGTTATCTATATGCGAGAGAACATAAATGTTTCAATTTGGTTAGCCTTGAGCAAAAATAGTGTCTCACGCCTAGGAACAAGGAGATAAAAAACTTAATCAGTGCTTTATTGTACTTTTCTTTGAAGTCAGGATGACTCGGCAATTAACCTGTATAAAATACTGTCAGTAACTCCATTAAAATCAGTCTATAGCTTGACTATACAACTCGCCTAGCCCCATGGCTTTGTCTTTTTGTGTCAATTACTTCATCATATATTCACGTCACTGCGGGCACAGGATAAGTCTTGCTTTTTTCTTCTCCTCCCCTCTCTCTCTCTCCTAGCCAAAAAAGCCTTCACATGACCACCAGAGTTACCTTCCTCATGCACAGATCTGGCCAAGTTACCTCTAGGCTCAGTGGCTTCTAGTCATCCTCCTTCCACTGTCTGTCCCAAATGCTCTCAGGATGATCTAGACTGGTCTCTCACCAAGCAAACTTCAGACTCTTTGTCTGTCACTCAAGGACCTTCAGAATCTGGTGCCACCCAAGTTCTTACCAAGTATCTCCCACATCTTCCCTCCACATTGTCTACTCCTCAGACAGAACAGGCTATTCAGTGTGTGTGCGCGTGCGCATACACACACACACACACACACACACACGCATACAGGCACGCATGCGCGCACACACACACACTCCTTCAGCTTCCCATCAGGCTGCTCCCCATGTTCTGAATAGCCTCCCTGATCCCTTCTTCCACCTTCATGAATTCCTACCCACTCCTATAAAGCCCAGTGTAAATGCCATGTCTCCCACGAGTCCCAGACTGATCCTCTCAGGCCAGCAAAGCCTTTCAATCAGAACTCACAAGACAAGCGTCTCTTCTTCCCAGCCCTTTTCTGAGTCTACATAGACCCATGGTCTCTTTGCTGTACCTGTGCAGATCTGCAGCTTACAGGCATTTATTTTGATGTCACCTATTATTTCCTCCTGCATCTTCCCCTCTCCCTAATCCCAGAGCACCATCTCTGATAAAAAAAGAATTGCAATTTATAAATATTCTATTTATAGTATGGTCTTAGCCAAGTCATCTACCCTCCCTGTGTCTCAGTTTCCTCATCTGTAAAATGGGGGATGGGCTCAACGGCCTCCAGTGTCCTTTGGCCAGCCCTAGATCTACACCTGTATTTTTGATAGCTCTAGGACAGATCTGTGAGATTCATCTTGTGATTTCACCATTTCCTCTGTGTGCATCTCTCCTCACATGATGGATAACCATCCATAGAATAATAATAGCTCATATTTCCAAAACACTTTAAGATGAGGTAGATGTTATTATTATCCTCACTTTACAGAAGAGGAAACTGAGGCTAAGGTCAAGAGACTTGCCCAGGGTCGCAGAGCTAGGAAGTCCTGGAGGCAGGATTAGAACTTGGGCACAGTACTCTCTGCATCACCTGGCTGGGTTACCTTTGAAGTGAGCCACAGGTGGGGGCTCTGGCATCTATGCAGAGGGCAGGCATGAGTGCCGGGGCCTTGCAAAGGGAACTCCTCTGATTGGCCCCAGAGTCTGGGGCTGCTGCCCAGGCTACTGTGAGCTCACAGAGTGGATCAGAGATCCCTAGTGGCTTACTCCCTTAATGGACCAGAGGTGGGGGCCCTGAAGCACCTGTCAGGAAGGAGTTCATGAGGGTGATGGGGATTGCAGGGCTGCATCCCAGAGCCCATCATTAATGAATATGTGACCAATGTGACCTTCTTTCTACAAGAATGTGACTTCTCTTTCCTTTATGGGGATTCTTCAAGAACTCCACTTAAGCAATCTAGAAACATCGAAATCCTCTTAAATGTGTTAGTGTTTTATTACCACTACTAGTGATGATGATAATAGCCAAACCTGATACATCACTTCAAGACTTGCCAAATGTTTTAGATATTTTGTCATTTGAACCTCATAATAACCCCGTGAGATAGATGCTACTATTACACCCATTTTACAGATGAGGAAAGTGAGATGGAGAGAAGTTCAACGACTCCCCTGTGCTAAGTGTCCAAAGTCGAATTTGAACCAGGCCTTCCCACTTCCAAGTCTGGTCACCCCACGTCATGGATCATGAAGCAGTTGGCCACTTTTACCTAGTATAAAATTCAAGCAGGAAAATACGCCTCCTTTTTTAAAAACTACCATTGCTCACAGATTAACCAATGCTCTGATGGTTAAACCAACTGTACATGAATTAATGAAATACGACCATGCCACAAGAAACAACAAACATGAGAAATCTCCAGAAATGGGGAGAGTTTGATAACAGAACACAAGCCAAGGGACCTACATATAGAAAGACTACAGGAAGGCAAACAGAGAGAATAAGAAAAACAAGCAAGCTCGGCCCTGAGGAAGAGAAAAGGAAACGTGCTTCCCGACTTTGGCTGCGAAGTGTGCGGCTATGAGGGCGGAAGGTGGAACACACGGTGAGCTGTGGCTGATGTCTGCTTGGCTTTGTTGAACTGGTTTTTCTTCTTTCTTATAGAGAAAGTGCACGGGAGATGGTGGGGGCGGTGGCGGGGGGAGAATAGAAGAGCGGCACATTCAGAAATGACAGTGATGTCAAGCCAAAAGACATCGATACAACTTACAAAACAACAAGGCCAGTTTAGGAAGAAGGATTATTGCTGAAGGAATGTTTTTGACCTTATCTAGGAAGACATCAGCTTTGAGAATTTGAGTCATCATTTGTCCAAATGACCCAGCGCAAACACAGAAGGAGGAGGCAATGTCATTACAAGGCTAAGGGAACAGAAAGAAACCTCTTAACTCTCTTGTCTGTGCCTTTTTTCTTAACTTAATTAAGGGGACAGGCATAAATCCCTAAGTGCCATTAAACTGTCTGGTCAGGAGGCATGGGTAGGGCATGAGAGTCGGGGGACCTGTTTTATAGGATAATTCTATAGGACTAGTCATTGGCCAATAACAAAACCCCCTGGCTGCCTCCCCTATAAGAACAGACTATTTCCAGTAACAGAGGCTGACCACAACAGCTGGATGGAAAGACCCTTGATTTCCAGCTTTTAGGATCATCTTCTGTTTTTGTTTTTTTTTCAAGATGAGATTTAAACTAGGATGGTGTTCTACTGTCAAATGTCTTCAGTACTACATGGTTTACTTAGCTTCCCTCCTAGGACTTAACTCTTCTGGGGCCCTCATGGTATCCAACATAGATGGTTGGCATCCATAGCAAGGAGATCTGGGCAATGATCGGCTTCATCCTTGGAAGCAGGGTGCCATGTTCCTGGAATTCTGTGCGACCTGAGACAAGTCCCTAAAGCCAGGTCTCTGTTCTCTCTTCTATAAAACGAAGGCATTGGGCAGAATGGTCTCTGAGGTCCCTTCCAGCTTGAAATTTCTGTGATTTCCAGCTGGATGGCCCATAGTGATCTCAAATTTAAAATGACTTAACACTAGATTCATAATCTCTTTCCCAAAGTCACTGCTCTTCAGAACTTCCCTATTTCTGTCAAAGGGTACCCCTATCCTTTTAGTCCCCCAGTTTCCATCCCTTGTATTATTCAACTTTTTGCTCTCCATGTTTGGAATCTAACCAATGGCTGAGCCTCACTGATTCTCCTTTCTCCACATCTCCTTCTTCTGCCCTCTTCTCTTCACTCTCGTGGCCTCATCGTCTCTCACCTAGACCAGTGCGGGGATCCCACCCAGCCTCAATTGCCTCCCCTTGCCAATCACCCTTCATCTATATTCTCCTAAAACACAGGATCCTGATCCTGGCTCAGGATGCATCAGTGGTACCCTATTGCCTCTAGTATAAAATATCAACTCCTCCATTTGACACTTGAAGCTCTGCCCAGACTGGCTCCTTTCAGGCCTGGCACATTGTACAGGAGGGCCAAGTGGCCTGCCTGCTTTTTCTGGGACATGATGTTCTGTCTCCCTCCTTGAGCCTTCACCCTGGCTCTCTGTCAGGGCTTGGAATGCCCCATGTCCTTACCTCTCTAATCTGTAGCTTCCTTCAAGGCTGAGCTCTCAGGTGTTGCTTCCTCCAGGAAGTGTTCCCTGTTGCCCCCAGGAACTCTGTACTTGGGATTCAGCTTGAAGGGATTTTAGAGGCTGCTGAGTGGAAACCCCTCATTTTACAAATGAAGAAGCTGAGGCACAGAGAGGTTTAAATGGCTTCTCTGAAGTGCCACTAGGAAGTATCTGAGGCAGGATTGGAACCTGGGTCTTCATGGCTTCCAGCTTCCCAGAGCTCTTTGAAGGAGAGACTAATTCATTTTTGTCTCTGAATTCCCTGGTCTGTGTCATAGTGCCAGCAGCTTCATAAATGTGCACTGATTGGTTTTCTAGAGGAAGGAACTGAAGCCAAGGGAGGTCAAGAGACTGGTCCCAGGTCCTGGAGCAGATGAAGGACAGGACCAGAGTTTGGAACCAGTGTCTCAGACAAGGCTCTTGCCCCAACACCAGACACAGGAGCTTCCTCTCAGACACCCTTTCCAGAACCCAAGGTGTACCTGGTGTGTCTGAACCAACCTACATCCAGGATCTTTGAGCAGCAGCTATTTGTTGGAATATAAATGCCATCGGCCATGAGCCAGAACCAGCCAACAGAAAGGGGCAAGATTCACGCCAGAAAAAGACATTGATTTATGCTGTAGGTCTAATAAAAGAGAAGTCTGTCTCTGCTTAAAAGAAGTAAAATGGACACTACATTCCTCAAGGACAGGCTTCTCTGGGTGGGTCCTTCATGTCTCAGCTTCAGGCCCATGTACCCTGAAGGAATTCTATGTGATTAGTCAGCGAGGGAGATGTGAGCCTCCATTTCCAGCTCTGTAAAATGAGGTTGAACTCGACCTTTGACAGGACCCCTAGCCCGGACCCCTGTGACCCTGAGCTCCTCTTGGTTAGCTTTCACATTATCTGGTCCTGACCATCTCTGTGGCCCTCTCACCACCACCCTTCCAACTTCAGCTCTATGTGCTTTCTTCTGCTATTAGAATGTAAACTCCCTGAGGGGGACAGTCTCGCTTGCTCTCGCTCGCTTGTATTTGTAACACCCCCTCCCCAACCTGTGCTTAGCACAATGCCTAATTCATAGTAAATGCTTAATCAGTGCTTTTTCATTCATTCAAATAAATGGCACCTGGAAAGATTGTCTCTGAATCCTGATATTTTCCGAAATGCAGGTACATTGCTAGAGCCTCCTACCCAGAAGGCAGTGTGATGGAAGAGGAAAGAACGCCACCTTGGCGGACTAGAAGTCAGGAGCTTCCAGGCCTGCCCCCCATCTGAGGATGTCCTGCAGCTGAGGGCTAACACTGACTGAGCAACACGTGTGCTGAAACTAGGCCTTATCACTAAGGAGGCCTTCTCTGGGCGCCAAATTCCTGACCTAGTATTCTTCAGTAACCAGATCTACAAGGTCATCAGTTACGAGACCATCTGCTGTGTCTACAGACTAGATCAGCAAAAAGATCTGACACCACATTTCTATTTAGAAGCGTAAACCTGAACTTCATTCAGGGGGAGGCTCCTCTGAGTGACAGCCTACGAACTCATTAGCCCAGGGTGGTTGTCCACGTTCACACCTCAGACACAGATGTGCTGAGGACGCTCTGTCTACACTGGTACAATAAAGCAGGGGACCAGTGCAAGTAGCCAGATAAGTCAGGCAAGCTCCTAACCCTCCCCCTCCCTAGCCCCCAACACACAAAATCCCTTTGTCTTGATTATTTATGAGTTTGAAGGGCCTGGAGTATTCAAATAACTGTCTCAGTTCTCATATGTGTGAAAATAATTCATCCTGGCATTGTGGAAAGAACACTGGGAGTTGGGTGACTGGGGGTCCAGGCTCAGCTATGACACCCCCTGGACCACTGTGACAGATTCCAAGTTGGTCTTGGCCAAGCTCATTTTTCCACCTGGTCCCTTTCTTTATAGAGCCAGGACCAGGAGGAGGTGCTCACTCCCTCAAACTACAAATATCTTCAGCATCCTCTAAGAGCAGCCTCCTGGCAGCATGCCCCGATTGCCCTGCTCACCCACCACAAGCTGTGGGACTACAGTCCTTCTAGCACTAACATGCTTCTACTACAATAAAAACTTATAAGAGACCATCATTCTCCATAGTCCATAGTCCCTCACCCCCCAGATGTGGTCCACTCTTTGTCATCCTTCTGGTGTCTCTGGACACCTGTCTGATAGGCAGTTGAGCCCTGCAGTCAAGGTGACTGAACAGAACGGGAGAGGGCCTCCCTCCACATGCCCATTTCACTCTGGCTCACCTTCTACCGCCCCTCACCGCCCCCCCCCAAGCCTTGCCCCTTGGAGATGCTTCTGCAATGAGCCCCAGTCTCCTGACTGGTGACTCCATAGCCCCAAATACCACCGTTCCATGGAGCCCCCAGACCATGCTCACTTCACTCTCAGTTCAGCTCACCCTCTTTAGCAGCTGCCTTACCCCCTTCAAAATAATAACAAAGGCTAGCATTTATGTATCACTTTAAGGTTGGCAAAGAGTTTAATATGTTAACTCCTTTGTTCGTCTCAAATGGAGAAACTGAGGCAGAGAGGTTAAGTGACTTGCCCAGGGTTACAAGGTAGGTAGGATTTGAACTCAAGTCTTCTTGACTCCAAGTCCAGCATTCAATCCACTGCACAATCTAGCTCCCTTGAGAGTCCCTTTCCCCCTCCCCCTGCATGCTCCCCTTTATGTGCAGTTTTCTCCTAGTAGCTGGTAAACTCCTTGAAGGTAGAGACTATATTGTTTGCTTATCTTTGTGTCCATTGTGCTTAGGACGCTGCCTGCCTGAGCTTAAGAAATACTTAACAAATCTATCTACCTACCTACCCACCTATCCACCTATCTGTCTGCCTACATGCCTGCCTGGCTGTCTGATCCACTTTCTGATGTGTCCCTCAGGTGCCATCCTCATGGTGAGGCACCATCAGGAACATACTTTAAAAGACAGCTTGTCTAGTTGGCATATATGCCTTGTCTCGGCTGAATTTCTCTGAAGGGAGAGAGTGAGACCATCCACTTTTGACACCTCTGAGATAGTGGCCCAGCATTGCAGCAGGACCATCTTCTGGGAATGAGTCCAAAAGTCTGTTCCACCCAGGAAGGGAGCAGGAGATTTGGTCTGATTCATCAGAGGGGCTCTGGCAGGGCCATGCTAGAACATAGAATGACCTTCTATGCCCCCATCTCGCTGTGCCCTCCTCAGAAGTCAGATCCCAAGCACTGGCAACCTGAGAGTTGTCTCTCCTATGGCACTTCCTTTAGAAATGGACTCTCAGAGGTGGGAAAGCTGACAGGACAGTTCCCAAATTTCTAGGAATGCAGGAAACTGCATGTGCTGAGCAGAACTACCGGAAAAGGAGGCGGAAGAGGTGGGAGAGCCAGGGAATGTGTCAAACTCAGGGAGCTCAGGCTGTTTTTCCCCTGTTCTTTTCTCTTTTAACCATCAATCTGACCTTCAGTTGTGCAAGAGGGTTTGCACCTGGGCCAATCACCTCAGCTTCCAGCTCACTATGTAGGGAGATGTGATGACTGAGATAAAACTTCCTTCCCTCATCCCATCCCTCAGGCTCCCAAAGAGAAAAAGAGAAAAATGTCTTTTTTTTTTTTCCACAACTGTGGGGAACCCAACAAAGAGGCCTCTAACCACAAGCCTCCTATGTCAATTTGACTCATTCTAATGACCATGTTCTCCACCTAGTCCAAGGCAGTAAGTACAGAGCTAAAATACCACAGCTGCTCCAGTCCTTGGCTCTGGCCTTCCCACGTGAGGACTCAATTGTAAGGTAAGCAAGTGTTGCGGTAGGAATTCAGCTTTTCCCCTGTTCACACAGGCATTCTTTACACGGGAGAGTCGTCTGTAAGAGACGAACTCTTACTCGGATGCAACCTTCTCTCCTCCAACTTGCTGGGTGTTAAAACAGGCAAAGGTTTTTTATTTAATTCAAATAATTACCTGGGAGAGAAGCAAGGAAGTCAGGGAAGCCCTGAGTTCAAGTTCTGCCTGTGATATATACTAGCTGAATGACCTCAGGCAACTCGCTAAGACCAGAATTTTTAGAGGAGTTGCAGCTTTCCATTGGGTAAGGCAGTTTCCCTACTGCAAGCACCCTACATGCGTGAAATTAAAGGTCAGTCAGTAAACATTTATTAAGTCCCTACTATGTGCCAAGCATTGTGCTAAGCCCTGGGGATACAAAAAAGGCAAAGATAGTCCCTGCCCTCGAGGTACTCCCATTCTCCAGACCAATTATCTAGAAATGTTCATGTTGCTTCATTTAAGATGTGTGGACACCACCAGATGTAAAATATTAACATCTGTCCTCTAATGAGGAAGCAATAGGTCACATGAGCTGTTTCCTGGGGATTAATGAAGATCCTCCAACCATTCCCCCAACCCCTGGGGTATCAACCATGGGTTATTGATCAGAGGCTTGACACATGGTAGGCACTTAATAAATGCCTGTTCCCTTTCTTCCTTTCCCCTTGAGGTTTATAATATGATAACATATACAACATATTTTTGACATAAAACATAATTCAGTGGGATGAGCACTGGACTTGGATTCTGATGACCTGGGTCCAAGCCCTCGCCTCACATTTACTACCAATCCAACCTTGGCTAAGTCAATTCACATCTTTTTCTCATATTTTAATATGTTTTTGTTTATTTTGTTAAATGTTTCCCAATTCTAAGTAAACATTTTAAACATTCATTTTTTTTAATGTTGAGTTTCAAATTCTCTTCCTCCCTCTTGCCCATCCTCACCTCCTCCTTGAGAAGGCAAACAATTGGATATTCATTATACATGTATTT
This sequence comes from Phalanger gymnotis, assembly GCA_028646595.1. Classification (NCBI taxonomy): domain Eukaryota; kingdom Metazoa; phylum Chordata; class Mammalia; order Diprotodontia; family Phalangeridae; genus Phalanger; species Phalanger gymnotis. The sequence continues at coordinate 28,925,588 of CM053623.1, read as the reverse complement.
CACATTGTTTTGAGCCAAAACCTCATCTTATAAAACCAGGACAGCAAAAATGGTACCACCTAGTGGCCTCCCTATTTCAGAGATATGATGTAATGTCTATACAGTTCCTTGCAGCCAGAGAGCTCTATACTTAAATGATATGAAGACTGTCATTGCTATTACTAAAAACAACAAACTGAGACCAAAGCAGGCGCTATTGTGAATCGAACTTAATAAATGCAAAGGCACTCTAGAACTGTAACATGTAATCTTTACTCCTGCTACCAACAAATTCCATCAGCCTACCAATTAGACTTGGAATATATAACAAAAATAAACGAAATCAAACTATCACCTCAGTGGTGACTCATTATAAATCACACGAGTCCTCCCATTCACTCTGGAGATTTTTGTTTATGAATTTATATAAAATATCAGATAATATGTAAAAAGAAATAAGACCCAAAGGAGTACTATCAACAGGAGCATGCAGATGAGTGTGGAAGGAAAGAGAGACTGTGAACCAGGCCATGGACTCCCTGATAAAGGAGGGAGAATGTCCTGAGGGCCAAGAGATGATGGCCCCAGGATCTGAATTGGGTGATGAATCTGGATACAGTGACCCTTAAGGGAGGAGATGTCAGAAGTCAGAACGGGGGTGGGATGTGGCCTAAGCACTTAGCTTCTGTGATTCTGCTTCCTCATTCATAAAATGTAGGGCTTGGATGAGAAGACATTCGGCTCTAAATGTACATTCCTAAGTTTCTTCATAGGACCAGAAAGGGGGTAGGGCTGGTCATGGAGTGAAGTCACCTCTGAGCAAGCCAATGGATGGCTACAATGGCTAGCCCAAGTGCTGCCTGAACAGCCATGGGATGGACCCAAGGGAAAGCCAATCAGCAGCCTAGGGAGAGGCCCTTTAGATCAGGGGCTCTTCACCTGGGGTCCGTGAACTTCTTTCTTTAAAAATATTGTGTTAACTGTATATTCCTATAATTAATTTCCTTTGCTATCCCATGCATTTTATTTTATGCTTTTAAAAACACGATTCCAAGAAGGGTCTCAGCCACCAAAGAGGTCCATGACACGACAAAGATGGGGAACCCTGGTGTAGTGGATTGATGGGAGAGAAGACCAAGGGTCCCATGAGATGATGTGTTTGAGGGAATAATCATTTCAATGAAGTCACAAATCTACTGAAATATGGAAGTGACGCCTAGAACGTTTATCTCCCAGAAGTATCGTGAGGATTGAAGGAGATCCCATATGTGTTTCTCAAGCCCAGGAGTACTCTGAATGTCAGGCATATTATGACTAATTTTCCACAGAACAGAGTGGGTGGTGGGTTCAGCAGGGGGCAGGGGCGGGGGGAGGGGGGGAATCTGTTCATGAGGCTAAAGGCCTGAGGGGCAGGAAAGCTTAGAACTCCTTGGAAGGGCTCCTTACAAAAGTACAAATGATTGTTTTATTACCTAGAAGAAATATGGATATTTGAATGGGAGAAGAAGGCCGGGAAGTCCATTAGGAGACCATTTAAAGAACAACCAATTAGCATCAAGCACAGACAAATAGCTCTGCCACATGCCCAGATAACTCCAGCATCACCCCCCCCCCACCCCCAACAATTCTCTGGCTACTTTCCAGGGCCAAATTGTAAATATCCTTAATATTACCTTTATCATGGAGGATAAATATACAGGCTCTGCCTTTGAGACTAAAACCATCCAGGCAGCAGATGCTCAAAAATTCATGTATGGTTTCCCGACTCCCTGGTTCCTCTGGTTCTCTTACTCTAGCGCCACAACATATCTTTTTATTATCAGATCTTTGTAGGGGAAACCACTTTGTCTACACTCTTCAAGGATGGAATGACTTCAGCACAAACCCCTGTAAATCCATCACTCAAAGGGCTATGTGTTTCTGAATGGCACCTTAGGGAAAAGCCAATTACTGGGAGCAGATTGCCAGCTGAGTTGACTGCCCTTGGGGGCACTTTACTGAGGGGATACAGATCTCCTAATGTCAGGTCATTTCAGACACTTTCTAATGAAGGAATGTCAGTGTCTCCTATGGCAATCCCATGGGTTCTGAGAGGACCCTTTGGGGGACCAGGGCCTTTGTGATTTGGGGGATGGATCCTGGGAAAGTTTCCCCATTCACTCTTTTCTTCCCAATAGGTCTCTCCTCCCTCCAGGGGGTGGCAAGGTCCCTGCTGACTCATTCCCTGAGGAGCTCCCGGGGGTGGGGGGGAAGGGGCAGCCCCAACAGGACAGGTGGATGACGTGCTTTAAAAATAAATAAAAAGTCCCAGGTGTGCTCGCAGGAAAATGTCCTGGAAGATGGTCAGGGAGCTGTGGCCCCCTCACATTCTAAGGGGATCCTAAGAAAGAGAAAAAGAAGGCCCAATTTTAGGATGGTCTAGGATCCCCCTTGTCAGTTTCTAAAGGCTAAAAACCTTTTCTTGAGTCTACCATAATGTCACTTTTGCTAGGGAGTGAATAAATGAATAGCATTTAACAAGTATTAACTCTACTCCAAGCACTGTGCAAGGTGCAGGGGGTGGGTGCAGAGGAGGGGAGAGGAAGCTCAGGGCGCTGGGAGAGGCTGCAGGGGGTGGGTGCAGAGGAGGGGAGAGGAAGCTCAGGGCGCTGGGAGAGGCTGCAGGGGGTGGGTGCAGAGGAGGGGAGAGGAAGCGCAGGGCGCTGGGAGAGGCTGCAGGATGGAGCTGGGCTCCAATGCCCTCTGGCTATGTGACCAGAAGAAATCCCCTCCATGAAATGGGGACAAGGACCCCTCTAGCATCTGGCTCCTGGGGCTTGCCTCTAGGGAGACGACGAAGGGAGAGCCCCAAATAAATCCAATGCATCATCGGGACAGAGAAATGCAGCCAGGGCTGGCATTTTCTCAGTCACTGCCAGTCACAGCTGGAAGAGACCTGACTGAGGTCTCTTAAGACCCCCACATTCTACAGAGGAGAAAATCAAGGAGTCAGAAATCACTTAGTAAGTACCTCTTCTGTGCCAGGCACTGTGACAAACAGTCCCTGCCTTCGAGGGGCTTGCACTCTGTGGGGGAGACCACATGCACAGAAGTCTATTCAAGTTACAGAGGATCACAGATGGGGAGCAGGAAGGGGGAAAGTCTTGTCCCAGGCCTCACGGCTGACCCAAGACAGCAGAACCAGAAGCCGCCACTTCTCAGCCTGCTCTTCCCACTCCACTTTGTCTTGCGAGCTTTTCATTAAAAAAGGGCACTGTGGATCAGTATGAGGACACCTGGCCCCAGAAAGGGCTTGTCAGTGGAAACCTTCCCCATCTAGTTGCCTAATAATGCTGCCCCCTCCGGATGTCTGACTCACTCTCCCCAGCTTCTTTCCACTTGGAAGTTACAGGGCAGACAACCAACCTCCTGGGCTCAAAGAGGAAAAGTCGAACGTTCTACCTCCAGGCCAATGATCCCACGTCTCCTCCAGGCACTCTGTCCCTTCTTGCCAGCATTTATTACCCAGAAGGGAAAGCCCAGACCCAGAAGCCACCCATCCAGGACTCTCCTCCCCTGTTTTGATTAGGAGGAATTGGTTCCCCCCTTTTTCTTCTTGAGGATTTTCTAAGCAGGTAATTCTGGATGACTGTAAAATCATCTGAGTGTGGGTTAGGGGCATCTTCTCCCAGACAAGATAATGGTCACTTTGCAGACATCCACTAGGTTGAGGCCAGCTCCTAGGGACTAGGTCACGGGCTATTTTTAGAAGCAGCTTTACAGAGGGGCTCTTTTTCTTTCTTTCTCTTACTATCTCCTCCTCGACTGCTCTCATCTCTCATTGAAATAGATGATCACATGTAGTAAATGTGTAGCCAGCCAGCCTTCATCTCCCGGGGGCTGAGAAGGCAGGGGCTTTTAAAGGGTGGCTTGGGCTGGACAGATTTAGAGGCAAATTGGAACAGGGAGCTTAGGGCTCTTTAGGGAAAGATAAAGCAGGGAACTGAAAGAGGGACAAAACCACCTGGGCCTTGGTTCCAGCCCAAACCCCTGCGAGCAGCCTGGCTGAAGGCTAAATGGCTGCTAGAGATCCCAAATACCACATTTAGCAAACAGATCAATAGCACAGACATATTTACCTTCTGAAATAGGCAAGCAGCAGTCGAGGAAATCAGTCTGAGCCAAAACGAGGGAGAAAAAAATCTGAAGAGAAATCCCCAAAGTGAGTGGATTCAGAACCATGCTGGCTGGTCTATGAAACTCCAATCTAGCGCCAATGCCAGTCGGGATTTGGGACCTGTCTTTGCTATCTCTGCCTCTCTCCTTTACTGTCTGTGTGATGTGTATAACTCACTCTCTCTCACTCTCTCTCTCTCTCTCTCTCTCTCTCTCTCTCTCTCTCTTTCTCTCTCTTTCTCTCTCTGTCCCCTCCCTCCCTCTCACTCTCTGTCCCATGCCGTTTAAAAGAAAGAATGCCAACCATTTCCCATGAAATTTTCTCCTTACACTAGATGGGGATATATTTAACTCAAGCTGTGGATCAAATGCCCAGATTAAAATTAAAATCTTATTTTTCAAACAGTTATCTCTAAGTGGATGCTTATAACATCATGGGGGGAAAACAAGAATGCAATCCAAATTGTTATAGACAAAGCTAGAATCCACAAACGTGGACATGACATACATGAGTTGGTTATCTTCCATCACTTAATCACTCCAGACTAGGCTCACACAAACACATCATCAACCCAATCAACTGGTCCAATGACATTGAGGACCACATGCTGCCAAACTGTCTCTCAACCCAGCACAGTTTCCTTTTGACATTCCTCTGGTGACAAATGCTATAGCTTAACCTTGGAGGGTTCTACAACTGTCCCTTTAGATCTGGAGTCTATGAACTTGTATTTCTTAAAATGGTAACTATATTCTAATATAGTTAGCTTCCTTTGCAATCTTCTGTATTTTATTTTTTTAAAATATATTATTCTAAGAGGAGGTCCACAGGTTTCCCTGGACTCTTAAAGAGGTCCATGATATAACTGAGAGAAATGATCATCCAGGATTTTTTCCCTTCATATTCCCTCATTCTCTACTAGGTCAAATCAGGCTGGGAAGAATAAGGCTGATAATGAGATTGGATTGAACATTCTTCTCCATCTTGTTCAGACCCCACCCAGTTGAGGAAGCTTAGTTCTGATTAAAGAGTAAAAAGAATCTAATCTAGATGAATTCTGGTATATTGTCCTACTCAGGCTGAGTTGGGGGGGGAGGGGTGGTGTAGATCCTTTATCCAGATTGCCTGAGGCTGAGTGTGCTCTGGGAGTAAAAACCACTTAATCAAAGTCAGGCCTTCTGTCCCTCATTAGAATAGACCCACCTCTCATTATAATCTTCATTATCATTAATTGCTAACCAATCAGAGTTTATTGCCACCTGTCAGCTACACTCAGGCTTCTGAAGATATATAAGCATCAAGAGGCCTCCAGGAGGGGTCTTTGGTTTAGGAGAGAAGGCCAAATGACCATCTTTTCATTAGTTATTCACTAGCCATCATTAATGAAATGAAATGATTAATCACTCTTGAACTTTTCATTCATCACATAACAAAGGTTAAGGATCTCTACTTAAAAAAAAGTGAACTAAATTTTAAGATGCCATTTTCTATGAAGATATTAACATTTCTCTGTAGAACCTGGGACTCTTACACTCAGAACCAAGGGCAAGAGATTATTAGGCTGACTGCTCCGTGAGGACCCCTTTATCAATTTTATTTCCAGAAATACGATCACATTACATCCCTTCTTAGGCTGTACACAATTCTCCCTATGAAAGTTTTTGTACCTAGAAACGATTACCTTTTCCTTTCTCATGAAGTCAGTGGCTTAGTGGATAGACAACTGGCCTGGGGTCAGAAAGACCTCAACTTCTATCTACACTTGGCACATCATGGCTGTGGTGCCCATCTGCCTGGGTAGAGGGAGCTCCTTCACTGGAAGTTCCCTACACTAATGACATCCCAGACCTGTTGCAGTGACATGACGATAAATCAAATTCAGAAATGGAAGAGCTGCCAGTGCAGCTGATGGTTGGGTTGAGGTGGATTTTCATGTCTTCAGCATCTTATGGGGGGGTCCACTGAGGAACAGCTGAGATGGCCTGACAGCCCCTGAAAACTAGGATTTTGTCCCTGTGGCAGCTAAGAGGCACCACTGTGCAAAGAGTGCTGGGCCTGGGGTCAGGAAGACCTGAGTTCAAATCCAGATTCAGAAGCTATCTGAATGACCCTGGGCAAGTCACTTAACCGAGGTCTGTCTCAGTTTCCACAACTGTAAAATAAGGACAACGACAGCACCTACCTCACAGAATCGTTGTGAGAAACAAATGAGATAATATTTGTAAAGAGTGATTATCACAGTGACTGGCACATAGTAGGCACTTACTAAATGCCTGCCATCTTCCCCCTCTACAGAAGGAAGCCAACTGTGTTCTAAGGACCCGGGGGCGGCGAGGGGGGTATAATGAGAGCCCCCAGGCCCTAGTCAGAATGAGGGGAGCTGTGGCTCCCTTTGACCACAATCAGGGAGAACTATACCCTTGTAGTTAAGGATAGACACGTGGTGGCTGCTGCAGGGCAGGGCTTAACAACCTTTTTTGGCAGTCTAGGGACTCCTGAGAAGAATATTTTTAAATGCATGAAATAAAATAGGATTACAAAGGAAACAGATGTTTTGAACTACGATTCATAAAATCTAAAAAAATATGTTTGCCGGTCAGAACCCCTGCTTTAGAAGGAAAGGCTGTGTTTTGAAGGAAAAGCAAAAGAATCCACTCCCAGTTATTACCAGAGCACAAGGAAATGAGCAAGACAAAACAGCTTCTGTTTGGAAAGCTCACCCCTGAAAGATCTGGCTGAAAAGACAGGGAATCATGGGCTAAGCCAGGATGAGGGAACTCTGAAGTTCTCCCTGTTTACTACCTGCAATGGAAAAGAAAGCAGGGGACAATTTACTGGGGGGAAAAGGCACCAGGTTTGCTGACCACAAAGGAAAGTGGCCTCCCTTCTTAAGTGGAGAGAAATTTTTGACTTGGAATCAAGAAGACCCAAGTTAGAATCCTGCCTCAGACACTAGTCATATGACCTTGGCTGCAGGCTCAGTTTCTCTATCTGTAAAATGGGCATAACAAAAACATCTACTTGCCAGGGTAGTGGGAGGAGCAAGGAAGACAACATCGAAAGCGCTCTGCCAAAGCAAAGTTTTCTACAGATGTCAGCTACTATCATCATTATTGCTGTGATGCTGTCTTTGAAAGCAGCAGAAGTAGCCTTTCCAACAGATGGTGTGTACACTATAGTCTGTCCGATTCAACAACCCTGTGCTGGGCTCCTGGTACATGCAAAGCTCTGCGCCGGGCCCTGGGATTATGAAGATGAAGAAGGCATACCCCCACCAAGGGGTTTACCATCTGGTGTCTATCATCTACCCACACATCCTTCAAAGGCCAAGAGGGCCGGAAGCCTGGCTGAGGCCTCCTCTAAGACCCAGACAAAGGGACCTCAGAGGGCGTTGAGCCCCAATCCCCTTCCCCATCTCACAGGAGAGGAAACAGAGGCTCAGACACAGCAAGTCAATCCCAAAGCTGCATAGGCTCCCAGCAGTAGAGCTGGAATCTGAGCCCAGGGCCTCTGACTCCAAAAATAACAGCTGAGTAAGGATGTGGAGGTCACCCAGCTTGGAGGAAGTGTAATAGTAATTAAAGTGGGACTTTTTGCTGTTGACCTTTAATGATTCTGGCCTTTGTTTGAAATGGGGCAGATAAGGTGGGATGTTTTTGTATTTCTCAGCATTGAGACAATTAAGAGTCACTGATTTGTATCTGATGTGATATTGGGGGTGGGGAACTTCTTCATGCCCAGCCTGGGTGAGGTCTGGGCCCTTGGGGCCCTGAACAGGATATGTAAGTGCAGAGGTTGGCATTCTCTCTCAGAGCTCTTAGCCACAGCAAGAGTGGCATGTGACTCTGGGCCAGCCCTTGTAATGAGCTCCCCGGCTGAACACTCAGATGTTGATGAATGTATTTGGTCTATAATTCAGGGTGCTGGTTTTTTCCCCTGAACTAAGTAAATTATATTCGTATGCTGGATTAAAGTAAGATTGTTAACCCTTTAACATCGCTTTTCTTAGTAAAGCAGATCAAAAGGACCTGGGCTTGCAGCATTCTGTGAGCTAGTTGTTGTTGGTTTTTTACCCCCACAGCAGCTGCTAGCCGGATTGTTGATACAGGAAGGAAGGCCCAGAGCTGAATCCTGCTCCTGTCACTCACCTCTGGGATCACCCTGGGTGAGTCGCTTCCCTCCGTCAGCCCCAGTTTCCTCATCTGTAAAATGAGAGGGGTCGGCCTAGATGGCCTCTAAGGTCCTTCGCACTCTGAATTTATGGTCCTATGAAAACTCCTCTTAGTGAACAAAGTGTCCAATCTACCAATAAATCTTAAAGTCCCAATCAACAGGCTGTTTACTGTCATCATAACTCATTGGCCGGGGCGACCCCAATCCCAGCAGGGTGAGGACAGTAGCCACAAGCCAAGGCTGTGTCCCCCCTCCCCCTCACAGCTGTGACGAGGAGCCCCCCACCTGCCCACGCCCTCCAGGCACTTGGCTGGCAACTTGCCCCTCCCCTGCCTCCGGCATCTCAAGTCTTGAGGAAAAGGACAAATAGGTCTCCCTAAGGGAGAGGCTAAAGCTGCTTGCCCTGCAGTATGATGCGTTAGGCAGACTCGGCACTGCCGCAACGAGTACACATTACCCGAGATCATAACAAATTAAAGTGGCATTCAGAAGCCAAGCCAACTTAAAACTGCAGCGTAACATCCTGTGTAATATGCTCCAAGAAAACGCCCAAGTGGACTTGGAATCAGGAAGACCCAAGTGTGAGGCCTGGCAAACACCTCCCAGCTGTGTCCTCCTCTGTAAAACAGGGATCATGATAGCACCTACCTGCCAGCCTTGCTTGTGAGGACTCAGCGAGACAATACTTGTGGAAGCCCAAGCCAGCCTCAGCTCCATGTAAATGCCAGCTGTCATTATTTCTGGCTTTGTTGTTGTTATTATCTCATTAAGCACATTGGTGAGTGATGCTCTGACTCCTGACATTTTTATTTGTTATGAAGACTATTTTGATGCAGCAACATTTAAAATTCTGAACATACAGGAGAGGTCTGAAAACGTGACAACAACCAACTCAAAAGACTGGACTGTTTGGCCAACTTTGTCACAAGTAGAACCACATCTCAAAGACGTGTAGTCCAATGCACACTTGCCCAAGAATCTCCCAAGAACGCAGCATCTGGAATGAACCAGAGCTCTGAGCTTAAGGCCTGCCTCAGACCCTACCTAGTGGTGCCATCTTTGATGAGCCGCTCAGCCCCTCTCCTTGGCAGTTTCCCCTCTTAAAATGGGGCTAATACTAGATAGTCCCAGATACAGGGCTGGTATCTGGGTGAAATAAGATCACATATGGAAAGCGCCATGCAAAACTTAAAGCGCTATAGAAGTGCCAGCAATTATCACTATTACTATTACTCTTTTACAAGAGGTAGTGTGGTGTAGTAGACAGTGAGCCAGCCTTGAAGCCAGGAAAACCTGGGTTCAAATTCCACCTTTGTGACCATGGGACTCTGGACAAAATCACTTAACCTCTGGTGCCCAAACCTGCATGGGTAGAGAGAATTTCCTCACCTGGGGGCTCCTTAAACTAAAAAAAATCCAGGACCACTCCCTGTTCCCCTTTATCAGAACAAGTCTCATCCTTTTTATGGCATATCCTCTACACCCAAATAATCCCACAGACCTTGACTTCATTAATTCAGGAGTGCCCTCCAACAAAACACTGTAGGTTGTAAGTTGGCTTTGCTTCTGAATACCATTTTAACTTGTTGTGATCTCGTGTAATGTGTACTCAGTGCAGGAGGAGCACCCTCCAGCTCTGAAGTCCAGCAAGGCAGATGCCACCCATTCCCATGCTGCTCTTGGCCACACTCTCCCCCAGGTCCTCCACAGTGGGTTCTTCCAATGCATCAGGGTTCTTCCTTTATTTCCTCTGACACTGTGAGGGAGCCAGTGGAGTACACTGGCTGTCCACCTAGCATCCTTCACTCTTGTCACATGACCAGCCCATCTTTTCTTTATGTCATACAATTCACTGATAACATCATTTGCGATGCCTCGTTGGTTGAGTTAGAGCCCCTCACTCCTGCCAACTCCTCTTCCTTTCCACTGCCCTCTGTGTGGTGCTTTAGTTCTAGGTTTTGGTGTTCTAGGTCTCAGTGCCATACAGCAATGCTGGTAAAAATGTTTGTACTGAAAATATCTGTTGTTATAGGGAACTTGGGGTTGGTAAAACTGCTTTGAATTTCCTAAAAGGAATCTAGCCCACTCTCTTGCTCCTTTTTAACTCTGGGCCCAGCTCCTTGTCCACCACATATATACCCACTTTTGGACAAGTTCTATTGGGTGTCCTCTCAGATAGACATACTGAAATTTGGCAATAAACATTCTTCATCCATTTGAGCTTTCTTGTGTGAATGGATGGGCCAAACTCTTTTGAGTGATTTAAAATCTCTTCTAAGAGTCTCCGCAATGTCTTGAGGTTTGATGAAATCGATACAACTTCATCCACAAAGTGGAGCATCTGGAAGACCTCCCCATCCACTCTAAAGCTGTCTTCAGCTAGGACTCTTCTACAATGGATTGTCTCCATCACAGTGGCAAATATGCTGGGTAAGTATATGTATCCCTGTTTTATGTTTCACTTGACACTTCTTATCAGAGGGATGTTGAATGACAGTTGTTACAGCTTCTAAGAGATCTTGAATGATCATCACATGGATAGAGACACATCATTGTGTGAAAGCCTATAAGGGAGTGGCTTGTTATTCCGAGCTGAATGCTTTTTTTTCCATAATCAGTAATGAGCATGATGGCATCTTATATCTTCTACATCTTTGAGTCAATTGTGAGATGGTAAAAATGTCCATTGTCAAAAATAATTTGCAAAATCCTGCTTGTCCTATACCAATATCCTCATTGAGGCTGCCCTCAGTTCATGTACAGATAACCCTCATAAACATTTTCTATAGATGAGAGAGTCAGCGTACAGGTTGGTGGTTGCTGATATTCTCTTGGTCACCTCTTTTTGATATCAATTAAAGTCTGAAGGTTTTTTCCCTACACCTCTGGCACTTTCTCTTCCTTTAGATAATTTGTAAATTGGTCTCTCAATGCTTCATGGTTGTATTGCTTCTAGCAGTGATCTCCTTTCTCTATATTTAATTCAATCCAGCAGCTCTTCTCACCTTTGTTTTTCTAGTACCATATCTCCTTCTGTAAGGACCTCAAGGGATGGTGATGTTAGGGTCCAAGTGGTGGTTCCACTATCCATGGTGGAGAAAAGTTCGTTAAGATAATTTTTGCAGATCTTTTCCATTTTTCTTCTATTTGTAGTCCTCTGTTTTAATTCTTGAATACCCTCGGGATGACTTTGCTTAGTTGAAGATCTTGGATATTTTGTCAAGCTTCCTTTAGACTGTCTTCCTCATAGTTTTGCCTTCTGGGATGAAGCAGAATAACTCTAATGTCTCTTTTATGTCATAGACATTTAAACATTTGAAGATAATTATTATGACGCTCTAAAGTCTCATCTCCAGGCTACTCAGCTCCAGTTCAAACAACTGATCCTCATAAATGTCAGGCCTTTCATCACTGCCCTCTCTGGAAATTCTCCAGTTTACCAATGGTCTTCCTAAAATGTAGTACCCAGAACTAAACACAATATTCTAGATGTGGTCTGACCAGGTAGGAGCACAGCGGTATTATCACCTCCTAGAACTGAGAGCTTCGTGTCTCAGAGCAGCCCAAGAGTGAATCAAAAAAAACCTGCAGACTTTTTAGACTAAATGCAGTTTGGCCATTAATTTTTTTAATCCAAGTGAAGGTCTCCTTCATAGAATGGCCCAATATTTCACCTGACTTGTTTGCCATGAGGGAAGCTATAGCAACCATAGGTAACATAAGTTTAGCTTAGAATATACTCTAATCTGTAAAATCTTTACAGAAGAGGATGATGAAAGATTATAAGCAGCATTGTGGTAGCTCTGACAATGTTTTGCTTAACTGATTTTCTCTTGTTATAAAGGAGGGCACAACTGAAAAGTGACACTGGAATAAAAAATAAAAATCAGCAGTATAACATGAAAGAAAAGGCAAGGAAGAAACAAAGAAAGAGAGAGAGAAAGAAAGGGATAAAGAAAGAAAGGGAAGGAAGGAGAGAAAAAAAGAAGAGACAGAAGGAAGGAAGGAAGGAAGGAAGAAGAAAAGAAAGAAGGAAAAAAAAGAGAGAAGAAAAGAAAGAAAGCACTGGTCTTGAAGTCAGAAGACCTGGCCTGGAGTGCCTCCTGTTACTCTCCACATAACTTTGGACAATGACATTTGTCATTATTACCATTTGGTTTTCTCATTTACACAATCATGGGAGTGGACTTGTTTGTCTCTAAGCATCTTCCAAGCCCTGACATTCTGGTCTAGAAGAAAACCCACTGGATTTAGAGACAGAGAATCTAGATTTAAATCCCTGCTCTGCTCTTCACCACCTATAAGAGCGTGGCCTCAGTTTCATCCCCTGTAAAAAGATGGGGCTGGACAACCTGACCTCCAAGGTCTAATGGGCACAGATGCTGTGATACTGGTGTGGATTCTTTTAGGGCCACGAGGGGGCAATGGTGCAGCAGTAATGTCCCAATCAGCAAAGGGCCGGTCTGGCTAGAAGGCACATTGAAGAGGGATTCCCTGCGTCTGCTCCCCAGGGTCTATGATTCCTTCCTGGGATCTCACACTGAGAGGTTGAGTCTAGAAGGATGCTTTTGTTCTCAGCCCTTCCTAGAACAGCCTTGAGTGCAGGGAGCAGCTTGCCCACAGCCTCCCCAGACATGCATTTCTCTGCAATCCTACTACCTTATACTCAGATCCCACAATTTTGAATGTCATTAGTGGTATAAGAAGATAGAATAAAAACCAAACAAAGCCTCCATGAGCTTGTGGTGGGGGTGAGGCCTGGCACAACTGGGGGGCAGGACTCTTTCTGGCCCTAGGAACAGAGCCTATAAAACTCCCAGCCCAGCAGGCAGTGCTGACAATAGCAGCAGAGGGTTATTGATCAGCTCTGGCCTGGAAAAGGAATTAGGAAACTGGCCTTCCAGCCTACAGATTAGTGATGATTCAATTAAACAGAGAGTGAGCCTTGTTTTCAAGTCCATCCACTTACCTTTGGCAGATCTGTTCTTGGGCAAGGAAGAAGACTACGGCTGAATACGAATTAAGGGTGCCCACCACCCCCAGGAAGCACAAATTTATTTAAAGGACAGAAGGGACAGGGGCTTTTTTAGTTTAAAGCACAGAAAATGTGCACAAGAATAGGGAGAAAATTAGAATATTAACACATGCCCTATAGATCTAAGGATTTAACATCTAGCTGCCAAGTTTTTACAACTCTGGGAGTAGACAGTACAAGCATTGTAAGGTAGGGAGGTGGTACAGAGGCTTGAAGGCACAAGGCTTGAAGGCAGGAAGACCTGAGTTCAAATTCAGCCTCAGATACTTACTGGCTGTGTGACCCTGGGCAAGTCACTTAACTTTTCTCTGCCTCAGTTTCCTCATCTGTAAAACAGGGATAATAACAGCACCTATCAGTTTTTATGAGAATCAAATGAGATAATATGCATACGGCACTTTGTAAAACTTAAAGCACTATATGAACACTATTATTATTAGCTCCATTTTACAGATGAGGGTGCTGAGGCTAAGGAAAGTGACTTTCTGGCCCACACAGTCAGTAAGTGGCAAATGTAAGATCAAAATCCAGGTCTTCTGACTTTATGGCCAAATTTCTTTCTCTAAACCACACTGCTCGGCTTCCTCAGCTGTGTCCAGGAAGATGCTACCTCTACTCTCTTTATAGATTTTCCAGAGCAAACAAAGTCTGACCTGGACCTGGGCCATCTCCAGTCTAGAGGATCCCGGAGAGATTAACTACAGACTGGGGGACATTCTGGAGGGTTTGGCCCTTGCTCAACAGTCCTAGGGTTGTTCTAGAGGCCTTGGACCTAACTGAGCCAGGGAAAGGCCTCTTAACTTCCTGAAGAGTCAAGTCAACAAGCATCTTTCTTTCCTTCTTTCCCTCAACGGGATCCTCACTGCTGCTAGACAATCCTTCTGTACTCGCTGTATGAACTCCCTCTCCTGCCCGACTCAGTGGCTCCTCCAAACCTCTCCATCCCACCTCAAACCCTCCATGGCTCCCCTCCCCCTACTTTGTCAGCTGAGAACCTGGCCTCCTATTGTACAGATGAAAAGTGTGGCTGTTCTCCATGGCCTCCCTCTTCTCTCCTCTTCCTCATTGCCCATCACTGAAATACTGTCTGCCACCGTCCTCTCCTTCACTTAGTCCTGAATGATGAAAGGCCCCTCTCCTTACCAAGACTAAGCCCTCCTCTCATTCAAATGATCCCATCCCATCTCCTCCAACAGACTCTGTTATCCTGCTCTTTCATTTATTTCCAGTCTCTGTCTACTGGCTCCTTCCCTACTGTCTACAAACATGCCCACATTCTTCCCATCCTGAATGAGCCCTCACGGGAGCCTTCTATCCCCGCTATCATCTTCTGCCTCTTTTGCCCTTTGTAGTGAAACCTGAAAAGGCCGTCTACAATAGGTATCTCCACATTTGCTCCCCTCACTCTCTTCTCCATCCCTTACAATCCAGCTTCTGACATTATCACTCTATGGAAATTGCCCTCTCCAAAGTCACTAATGATCTTAGTTGCCTTTTCTCAGTCCTCCTCTTCCTCCTCGGCCTCTCTGCAGCCTTTGACCCTGTCGCTCACTCTCTCCTCCTCAATACTCTTTTCTCTCTAGGTTTTCAGGATCCCCTCTCTGCTGGCTCTCCTCTTACCCATCTGGCTGCTTCTTCTCAGTCTCCTTTGTGGGGTCTTCATCCAGATCACTTCCTCTAAACACAGGTGTCCCATAGGATTCTGTCCTGGGCCCTCTTCTCTTCTCCCTTTATGTTACCTATCACTTGGTGATCTCGCTGGCTCCTCAGCACCTAATCTCCAGGATCTCTATGCTGACAATCCTCAAATCCACCTATCCTGCCCCAACTTCTCTGTTGACCTCTAAACTCACCTCTCCGGCTGCCTTTCAGACATCCTGAACTGGCTGTCTAGGAGACATCTTGAATACAACATGTCCCAAACAGACTCATTCTCTTTCCTCCTAAATGCTCTTTCTGCCTTCCCCATTACTTAGAGAGTACCACCATCCTCCAGGGCTCACAACCTAGGGGTCATCCTGGACTCCTCACTCTCTCTCACACCCATATCCAAGCTGCTGCCAAGACCTGTCGATTTCACCTTTGTGACATCTCTTGGATATGCATCTGCCACACCCCCATGTTGGTACACGCCCTCATCACCTCATCACCACCTTGAAGACTGTCATAATCTTCAGGGGACGAAGTGGGGAGGGGATCAGCTGCCTCAGTATCTCTCCACTCCAGTCCACCCTCCATTCAGCCACTAACGTGATTTTCCTAAAGTTCAGGTCCAACCGTGTCACTCCCATTCTCAATAAACTCCAGTGGCACCCTATCACCTCCAAGATCAAATACAAAGTGCTCTAGTTGGCATTCTGAGCCCTTCCTAACCCAGCTCCCTTCCACCTTCTCGTTTTCTCACACCTTACTCCTCAATGTGTCCTCTTCAATCTGTGACCCTGGCCCTGTCAGAAGCCACTCTGCCTCTCAGCTTTGGGTGTCTTCTCTGGCTCTCCCTCCTCCGCTCTGACTGCTAGCCTCCCTGGTTTCCTTCAAGTTCCAACTAAAATCCTTTCTTCTAAGGAAACCTTTCCTAAGCCCTCAATTCCACAAAGTCCCTCTGTTAATTATCTCCTATTTCGCTTGTTTGTATGTATTTGTTTGCTTTTTGTCTCTCGGTTACACTATAAGCTCCTTGAGGGCAGGCAGGGACTTCTTTTAGTATTCCCAGCACTTAGCACAGTACCTGGCACGGAGTGGGTGCCCAATAAAGGACTATTGATTGACATGTAGGTTTTGAGCTGAGTGACTGGGAAGGTAGAAGGTGGGGAGAGGGCTTGTGGGGAAGGGCAAATTAGTTCAGTGTTAGACATGTTAAGTTTAAGATGCCTGCAGAAAATCCAGTTCAAGGTGTCTACTAAGCATCTGGTGCTTTGAGACTGGAGATCAGGAGACACATTAGACCTGGACAAACAGATCAGAGAATCATCTCCATAGAGATCATGACTGAATCCATGGGAACTGAGATCACCCATCCTGATCACATAGAGGGAAGAAGAGAAGCTGACCCAGGAGAGAGCGCTGGGGGCCACCGACAGGAGGTATGATCTGGGCCAATGTGCAGCAGAGGAGACTGGGAAGAAGGGGTCAGATCAGAGGGAAGAGAACTAAGAGAGTCTAGTGTCACAAAGTCAAGAGAGGCTAAGGTCTCCAGGAGGCTCAAAGGCTACAAAGAGGTCAAGAAGGATGAGTGCTAAGAAGTAAAAAACCACACCTATGTGAAATGAGTAAGTAGGGTAACTACACAGTTAGGGTGTTTGAGGAAATATCAACATATGTGTTCAAATCCCCTAACAGAAAATGAAAGGGGAGAAGAGAAACGATTGGTAGCCAGGCACTGAAATCATTGAGGACGGAAAAGGAGCGTTCTGGGGGTCAGTAAACAACAGCTCCTTAAACCCTGATTGGGTGACTAATATGTAGTAAGGGAACCTCAAGAGAGGAGGGGTTCTGAGTGACGGTGGTGGAGGGAGAGGCTGGACGCGGTAATGGGGAGCAAGGAGGATTCTAACTCCCCATCATGACCAGTGAGTTGGCTTGTAACTGGTCCTGAAAAGGGAAGCCAGGGAAGTGACTTCATAGGGAAAGAACCAGATCTCAGGGAGTGACAGAAGAGGAAGAGAAAGGAAAAGTTTTTGGATAAAAGCAAGTTCATTAAGAATGGAGCAGGCATTCCAGAGGGCACAGGAGATCTGCAGCAGGACACGGGGCCAGGCAGAGGTTAGGGCTGAGGGAGATGGGAGTGAGCGATGGGAGATGAGGAATGGGGTTTGTACAATGACAGCTGGGATTCAAGGTCACTGGGATGAAGAGAGAATGATGGAGTGGGAAGTGTGCTAACCACTGAGGAGTAAGTTCAGGCAGGCGATCAGTGACTGCCAAAGAGGGAGGCGGATGATGTTCAGGGTCCTTCCTGGATGTCCGACCTTGTGGCAGGGAGTGAAGTCCACAAGACCCAAGAGGTCTGACTTATATCAGTTAAGAGCAAGTGAAAGTACTGCCTTGGGGAGTACAGATACTGGAAGTTTAAGGTGTGTCTGATCCTGGGACAACCTGTGGAGTACCAGAGAAGGAAAAGAAAGAGACCTGAGACCCGTCTCCAGTGTGGATGTGAGGCAAACAGAGTCCACAAGTGGGCTACCTTGGGGCTGAAAGCAGAGGCCAAGATGACAGAGTTGGGTCCAAGCCTGCAATGCTCCCTGAGATGTCTCAGGAGAGAAGTGGTCAGAGGCAGGTGACCTGGATTGGGACTGACAGGGTGCTCCCTGGGAAGCCTCAGAGGACAATGCTCCTATGTCCCTCTTGTCCATGTCTTCCTCAAGTTTCCCTCATGGGGTCCACCCAACATGCTGGGGACCTTCCTCGATTTCTGATGACACCATGAGAACACCAATGGAGCGTGCTTGTCCCTTGGTCTTGCTGGGTGACTAGCTTGTCTTGTTTTCCATTCACACACTTCTTTGGAGCTATTCCTCCATAGTACTTCTTCCTAATTCCTCAATTGTTAGGTGTTATGGCTTATTCACACCTGCTATTCAATTCTTTTTTACTCCTTGAGTGATTCTCAACTTCAATTCCTCACACTGCAATGAGACATTACTCACTACATAATGACCCTGTGTTTCGCTTTGTATATAATTTATATGAAGACATGTTGTCTCCCTTGATAGGAGACAGCTCCTTGAGGGAAGAAATGATTTCCTTTTTCTCAGTCTCTGGCATCCCAGCATAGTTGCCTGTCATAAAGTAGGTACTTAATAAATTCTCGTTGAATGATTAGAAGAATACTGATACGTTGATTTACAAAGTTTTCATTTTAAAATGAAACTGAAATGTTACTTTACAAAGTTTAATTTGTACATTTTCATAGAAACTCAGGGGTTGGCATTGATTCTTCCTTTGAACTCAAGTAAACTGGCATACTCCACCCCTTCCCACCATCTTAACTGGCCTCATCCCAGAGCCCTGGAGTGAAGGCCCCAAAAATGTATCCCATGTGTGACTTGAGTGGAGAGAGAGGGTTAGGGATGAGGAGAAAAAATGAACTGTTAAAGAAACTGGGGCACGGGGGGGCGGGGGAGAGTACTGTTGTATTTGACTGAGGTCACAAGATCTCAAGGGGTGGTCCTGAGAAGGACTGCTGCTGAGGGAAGCTGGCCTGTTCTGGGAAGTTTCTGGACAGAGGACAACCTCTCCCTGGCTCAGCACATTAGGCTCGAAGCACAGCCAAGATAATGAAGAATCAGAAAGGGGTGTGGGGGGAGATGGCCTTTGTTTCCCCAGGCACCAGGAGAGCCAAGAGATCAAATGAGCACGATGCCAAGCTAGGAGAAGAAGGCAGGACACATGAAACTAGAGGCGACTGAGAGCCTGGTTGGGGGAAGTCAGACCCAATTAAGTGGAGAAATGGGGCTGGCCACTTACCATTTAGCTTCTGCACTTGGCTCACGCTCCAGATTTACTCACACTGTAGAGAAGAACCTTGGCCCTCTGACCAGGTAACAGAGCATGGCTTTGGCTGAATGCACCAAGAGGGAGGGCCAAAGTCCCAAGGTCCCAATATTTGGAGGAAGAAACTGGAGCAAAGCCAGGAGGCTGTGGTTGTGGAAAGTTACTGGCAGCAGGATGATGGGAAGCCATGAGCCTGTATCATCATGAAAATGGAAGGCCTTCCAGAGGAAAAGACCAGTCACCTATCACTAGAACAAAAGGAGGCCAAGAGAGTGGGGTGGGGTGGGGAGGGAGATTCCCTGGGAGATATGAATTGCAGGCTCATAGAATCATGACTAACAGAGGGATGCCAGATGAAAACTGGGAAAGAATTCTGCTCCAGGGAAGCCTGAACAGGAGAGAAATGCGCAAAACACCATCTGTCACTGTGCTACACAAGTTGATGGCTTTAACTCCTTGGGGATTTGCAATGGCGAATACGTAGAAACAAAAACTGGCGGCTCCTAGAAGTTTGTCATAAATAAGGTTCCTACCTTCCTCCCTCCCTCCCTCCCTCCTCCCACACTCCCTCCCTTCCTTCCTCCCTCTCTCTTCCCATCCTCTCTCCCTCCTTTCCTTCCTTCCTCCCTCCCTCCTTCCACACTCCCTCCCTTCCTCTCTTCCTTCCTCCCTTCCTTCATTTTCTTCTTTCTACAAACATTTGTAAAGTACTACTGTGTGCAAAGCATGGTGCTAGGCAATGGAGGAAATAGACGGTCCTATAAACACTAAGGTAAGGAAATGAAGGTGAGGATGGTAGCACATGAAGTTTGCATTTTGAAAGTCTGGCCTCCCTGAGTTAGCAGCTGAGGGGGAGTCACCAGACATGATAGCCCAGATGTCTTGGGCCAAGCTAGGTGTTGTCTGAGTGCAGCATGTGAGAAGGTCAAGAGAACATAGCCCATCACCTCTCCTCCCCTGCCACATCCAAAATCCATGAATCACGAAGTGTTGGAGCTGGCTGGGCCCTCAGAGCCCCACTTAGGCCTCCACTTCTCATCTTTGCCTTTGCCCTGGCCAGCCCAAATGCCCAGAATGCTCTTGGCCCCTCACCTCCACCTCCAAGTTTCTAAGGAGTAGATATCCTGGGCCTGCCTCCTATTGCACAGTTCTAGTGTTCTAGTGAGAACTGGCTGCCAAAGTTTCCCAGCAAGCTTGCTGCTGTGGCTTAGTTATAATTCCACTTTCCTCACCCTGAATAGCCCTTTCTGGTCGATTTTTAGAGATCCTGCTTTTGATAATGATCCATACTCCTTGCTTCCATCACTAGGCCTGTGATATGACAATAGACATTGCAGACTGTGTCAGAAAATCCTATGTAAACCCAACCCTTAGTGGCTTTGGGCCTCTACTGAAGAGCACACTCTACTACTGGTCCCAGCTGCCACCTAGCACGTTGCCTCATGAGGTTGGGGTGGGTGGGGGAAGGGAAGCCTCATTCCTGAAGTACACTGCTTGTAGCAACATTTTAACATATCCCGGTGTTGCTGCTTGCCATTCATCTGAATTGGGTCCTAAATCTGCAGGACACTTTCCCTGGCTTCTACCAAGACCCAGGTCAAATACCACCTCTTACTAGAGAGCCCTCCTGGTCTTCCAGAGGCTCAGGCCTTTCCCTTTCATATTATCTCCATCTATACTGTATAGATCTTGTACGTGCCTAGTTACTTACATATCGTCTCCTCCATTTGAATGAAGTTCCCTATGAGCAGGCACTGATTTTTGCCTTTCTTTCTATTTCCAGCATTTTATCGAAGTACCTGGCACAAAGTAATAGTAAGTACACATAGCAAGCTTGGTGACTGACTAATCTCCTTTCCATGTGGTTTAGGTCTCCAAAAAGCTCCCAAAGATCACCTGCTCACTCTGGTAGGTCAGCACCCACTCAGAACCAAAGCTCATGAGCCCCCACCAAGGTTCCTTTCTCTAGACCAACCAAACTACTAGTTAAGGCAAAATAATAATAAAGGAAAGTAAATGACAAGAAATATCTACTTCCCTCCCCGTACACGTAGGTATAAAATTTCTCAAAGCAAACCGCTTCTCTGATTTCCAATTATAAGGCATGGTACAGCAGAAGAGCGCTGAGTCTGTGGGGTGGAGCAGTGTCTAATCTCTGCTACTGGCACAAGCTCCCACAAACTGTGTTCCTTCACTTTTAGGGGCTCTTGGCACCCCAGTTCTCATTAACCACCGAAAAACTTAGTTTCACAAAGGAATATCACCTTTCTTTTGAACCACCTACTATTTTATCTCCCCGACTAATGTGCCTTTCTGATGCTTCACCAAGGCATGGAGGGACTGTAAAATCATATAGTTCCTACCAAGTTGAAGACTTCAAAAAGTAGGCTGGGATGGCCAAGGGAAAAGCAGCGTAGTAAGTTTGGAGAGCCTCATTAGTTCTCTCACCTGTAAAACGGGGATAACAGCACTTTAAGTCTCAGGGTTGTTGTGAGGATAAAATACTTTTAAAGCACTTTGCAAAACTTAAAGCAAATGATAAATGATATATAAATATATGATAAATAAATAAAGGAAAGCTGTCACTGTCACCATCACCAGAAGGTTGGACACTAGGTAATAAAGTTTTCTTGGCCACAGGAACTCATGGGCACCATCCAAGAAGCATAGAAGGCTTGCCTTCTGCATCATGGTAGATGAACTCACTGCTATGATCATGGGTCCTGCAGATACACTGAAGTTTGAGGGCTTGCTGATGAAGCCAAGCTGGGAGGTCTGGCTAACACACTGGACAACCCGATAGAATGGAAGCTCTCTGAGGGCTGGGGCTGCTTCACCATTTGTCTTTGTATCCCAGCACCTAGCTCCATGCTTTGTCCAAAGAAGGGACTCGGTAAATTGCTTACTGATTGACTGTGACAGCCATAAATCAAAAATATCTTCACAAACTAGAACACCAAGGTATAAGGAATTCAAGAGACAGTCTGACCCTTGGGCCCAAAGCTCTTCCCAAGTATGAGGGGAAAGCATAGGCAGACAGCACAATGTGCCAGCTGGAAGGAACCCTGGCAACCACCTGGCTGGAGCCAGACTGGACAGGGCTTTTAAATGCAAATAGATGAGTTAGTATTTTTCCTAGAGGGCATCAATAAAGCTTCTGCAACAGGAGAATAAGACCAGAGCTTTGGAAACATCTGTTTGACAGCCATATGGATCATGGATTGGAGTCAAGAGAGACAGTGTAGGAAGACCGACTGGGAGACGCCCGCAATATTATGTAGGTGAGAAATAATGAGGGATTGCGTCATGGTGAGTGAGTGAGTGGAGAGGAGATGGCAAAGAGGCAGACTGAGGCTCGATGTCAAGAAAAACTTCCTAACAATCAGAGCCCCCAAAGGTAAAGAGGCTGCCTCTGGAAAGAATGTACTCTCTTTCATTAGAAGCATTCAAGCAAAGGATGAGTACCCACTTGGTGGGTGCACTGTGGGTGGGACACTTATTCAGGGAGGGGCTTTGCTATGTGGCCACCAACATCCCTTATTAACAATCTGAAAATCAGTGGTCTCTGTTGCTTGGGTCAGCTCACAAGAACAAAATGCAAATAACACTAACAAGACCACATGAACCAGAACAAGCCTCAATTTTTTCCCTTGTAAGGCAGCACATAGCAAAGGCAGATAGATGCTGCAGTGTATAAAGTGCAGGAGTGGGTGGCATGGAGACTTGAGTTCAAATCTTGCTTAGCCACTTACTAGCCGTGTGACTCTGGGCAAGTCACTCCATCTGTTTGCCTCCGTTTCCTATTGCTGTTGTCTAGTGTCTGACTCTTTGCGACCCCCTGGACATTAGCACGACAATACTGCCCATGGGGTTTTCTCGGCAAAGATACTGGAGCGGTTTGCCATTTCGTCTCCAGTGGATTAACGTCATTGTGGTTGTTTAACCTTTGTTCTCAAGGAACACCATGGCATCTGGGAGGTGATGCCATGACATGCAAGTGAATTGTGAGGCAGGGCTGTGCAAAGTCACCAGCCCCACTCTCTCCTCTGGAGTCATCTGGGTCCAGTGGCCAGATGGCCCTGGATGCAATGGGAGGAAGGGTTAAGGCAAACAGAGGTTAAGCGACTTGCTCAGGGTCACACAGCTAGTAAGTGTCTGAGTCTGGATTTGAACTCAGGTCTTCCTTACTCCAGGCCCAGAAATCCACTGTGTCATCTAGTTGCCTGGGAAGTCAGGATAGGGAACTTATTTTGGAGGGACACAGAGGAGTTATTTCTGATCGTTCATCAATAGATGTTAGTCCTATCAATAGGCTGTTAGTCCTAACACTTTAACTTAAACTGTCTCCCGATGACTCAGTCAAGTAGGTGATGGGTTAGTCATTTAAAAATCTCCCTTAGTGAGTATATAAGAAAGAATTCCTTAGTAAAGGGAACTCTTTTGTAATGGGAAGCTTCAGAGGCAGCAGGGCACACTGGAAGGAGAATTGGGATCAGAGGACTAAGGTCCAATCCTACCTTGCTACTCGCTCTCAGTGTGACCCTGGGCGAGTCACTCACTCGGGCCTAAGGTTCCAAAACTGAGGGGTTAGGATTAGAACCCTCAAAGACACTCGTCGTTCTACATCTTGTGACTTTTGTACATTGGATCCTTAAAGGATGCAATTTACATATTCTTTCTATGACATAGAAAGGCTTGGCTTTTCCATTGTGCTTAGATATTCTACACATCTGGACTTAGGTTAAAAAAAAAAAACATTGGGGCAGCAAGGTGACACATTGGATAGAATGCTGGGCCTAGAGTCAGGAAGATCTGGGTTCAAATCCAAACTCAGGCACTTACTAGCTGTGTGACCCTGAGCAAGTCACTTAACCATAGCTGCCTCAGTTTCCACATCTGTAAAATGAGGCGGTGAAAGAAATGGCAAACCACTCCAGTATCTCTGCCAAGAAAACCCCAAAGAGAGTCATGAAGTGTTGGATATGACTATACAACCAAACCATACACTACAGGAAAGAAGAAGAAGCAATGTTATAGCCTATAAAAAGAATTATTGATATTATGATAAAGTGTTTTCATTTTGAAAGGTCATCATAAATGTTTTTATTTTTTTAATGTTAATCTCTGAATAATTAAACCAAAATGGCACCAGGAAGAGTGGCACTCCTCTTTCCTTTTTATAAAGCCAAAGAAAATAAGTTCAGAATAACACAGACTGAATGAACTACTGCCCCCCCCGCCCCCCCCCATTAAGTCAAGGTTTCAAACTTGGTTCTTTTGGGATTCAGGGAAAGGTACAGAGCAGGCTTGTCCCATTAAAACAACATGTGGGTCAAAGGTCAGGGCTAAACGGTTCAATGCTCCTTTGTTATCGATCCCTATTATAGACCCCAATGGGAAAAAACATCCCTGAGCAGCGTCACTCTGTTGCTGTGGTGACTCATTAGTCTTCATGGCCCCCCTCCCTAACCCATCTCCAGCCGTATACTCTACATGTTCATCTGGCATGTACCATGATCTCTAGGCCACTGAGGGAGGGAGGCAGTGGGCTTCTTTCCATGTGTGCTCTAGAGGGCAGATGAATTCATACAGAAATCCAAAAGCATTATTAAGGTCAAACAAAACAGGAAGTGAGTACCATTTAGGACAAAGAACTAACACAAATTGATTCTTTCATCATGCCAAACAGAAATTCACCAATAATGTCTTGGCTAGGGATAGGCACCAATAAGTCTTCCAGCTTGACTCCTTGACTTCTCTTTCCATATTTAAGGTCATATAGTACAGGCACCACCCCAAAAAAACACCCCCATGTAATAAGATCTTCTGCCAATTTGGATAAATTAGTTGGATTTCTATCTGTATAGTAATATCCTAATCCATGTATACATTTAAGCAACTATCTGGAAAGATGCTGAGAAATGATGAATTTGGCAACTCAATAGTTTTATGGGATACTGCATTATTATGCTGCTTTCCCTCTTACATTATAATAACAGCTACATTCCTATGGGGTTTACTATGTGCCACGCACTGTGCCACTTTATAAATAGTATCTCATTTGATCCTCACAACAACCCCAGGATGTAGGTGCTATTACTATCATCCCTGTTTTACAGATGAAGAAACCGAGGCAGATAGAGCTTAAATGACTTGCCCAAGGTCACACAGCTAGTAAGTGCCTGAGGATGGATTTGAACGCAGATCTTCCTGACTCCAGGCTCAGTGCTCCATCTACTGTACCACACAGCCGACTCAATTTATTCTGTCTCTTTCTTGTTTGTACATACTTGTCTGCATGTTTTCTTCCCCATTCGATTGGGAGCTCTTAAAAGCAGGGACTGGGGTTTTTGGGTTTTTTTTAGCCCTTTTTTGGAGGGGTATGTACAGAGCTTAGCACAGTGGCTGGAACACAGTGTTTAATAAATGCTCGTTGACTAATCTGACTGCATTAAATTAAGATTGTCAAACGACCTCCAGCTTCATTTAAAAAATTAAGCTGCTCCTGATACCACTGGTTTTTCTTCTGTGAATCATAAAGTGCTGTTGCAAAAAAATGTTTACAATGATCTTGAGGCAGGGAAAAGGGAATAAGTAACTAAATTTTGCAAAAGAAGAAACTGAGGCACACAGTAAATAAGACAAGAGATGTAGAGACACAATTTAGGAGACATGATTTATTATGTAGGTGTACCCATTAGGCACTTGATAAAGATTTTTGCTTTTTTTCAAAAACGTTTTAAAAATGTACCTAATTTTCAGAATGGATTCAAACAGATGTTAGTTTTATGCAAAACAAGAAGGCTCAATATACCATGATTTAAAAGATTCTCATCTTCCCCATATCTTCAAATACCTATTTCCACTGAATAACCTTGGTTAAAAAAAAAAACAATATTGCAAATATATTTTTACGTCTGATTCTAATAGTTTTTTCTCTTTTTGCTTAGTACAATTTGAAAAATGGTGGTAATGTTGCTGTGTGCTGTGAATAATGGCCTTCACCTGCCTGGAAAGGATAGACTCCTCGAGGCCTCCCACTGGCAGCATCAGTCACATGTTAGAACGAGTTAGCCAGTGAAAATCCTAGGAAGAGAGAAGAAGGGTTAGGCCGGTAATCCAGGCAGGACACATGTGTCACAGGCGACCCCTTCCAGTCTGTTCTAACTGTCCCATTTTGGCCAGAATGAAGAAGATGGGTTAGCCTTGTACATTTCCTTCACTTCCAAGCTGTGGATATCCTCTCATCAGATGAGACTCAATGCTGCTCTACCTTAGAAAATAGCCCCAAAACAAAAACAAACCCATCATCTGGTGGTCAACTCTGCTGAGCTGCTCCCAAATTCGTCAAGTTAGATGGTAGACTTCAGGCACAAAGTACTTCACTGGGGCCATGCTCAGTCAGTAAGCATTTATTAAGTGTCTATTATGTGCCTGGCACTGTGCCAAGTTTTGGGGACACAAAAAGAAGCAAAAGACAATCTCTGCCCTCAAGGAGCTCACAATCTAATGATGAAGACAACAAACAAATATGCACAAATAAGTTATGTACAGGATAAATAGGAGGTAATTAAGAGGGAAGACACTGGAATTAAGAGGGATTAGGGAAGGCGAGGAGGTCAGTAGTCAGAGCAGGGGAAATAAAGTGTTCCAGGTATAAGGGACAGCCAGAGAAAGTACCCAGAGTCAAGAGACTGAGTGTCTTGTTTTCTGAACAGCTGGGAGGCCAGTATCACTAGACTGAAAGATAAATGTGGAAGGGAGATGAGTGGGAGGGATGAAATAGTCCAGACACAGCACTAGGGTGGTCAGTGCTCAGAACTCAGCCTGCTCGGTAGGATGTGCCAGAGGTCATACTTGGCTGATGAAGGATCCCAATCAAGTCACAAGGAGACACTGGAGATAGACTTCAATGCAAGATACCTTTCAGAAGTTATTCAGACAAGGACTGGTAGGCCTTGTTGTTTGGTTCTCTACACCTTCATAGGATATATTTCTAGAGCCTTCTCCATTAGTCATAGTTCTTGGATAGAGATTAAAGGCTCAAAAGCCACTTGAACCCCAATGATAGTTCACAGATGACTAAGAAAAAAACAGTTATAATACTGACATCAGGGAGAGTCCTTGTACAAAGGGTAGGATTATTCTCTGTAGGAAAATTCCCAAAAAATGTAGATTTTGGTACAATTTAGTAATTAAAATAATCAAGTCCTCATTTATAACATCAGGAAACAATATGAAAACTTAAATTTCAAAATGTTATGAAAGTATTTTGAAATGAACACAAGTGGAAGGGGATGGTCATCAAGCAACCCAGAAAAAAGGAAATTTGGCAATATTTCTCTACCAACATTCAAGAGAAAGAGACAGCATTTTATAGAAAAGTAGATCAGTGGAAGAGACTAGATAAAGAAGAATCAGTAACAACTGAAGTCAGCAACTCAGAGTGTCATAAAGTCAACAGCATAAGTAATTTGGGAGAGAATTCCCTATTTTCAAAGGGGTTTTGTCATTTCACGATCATGTTGAAAAGATAAAATACAGTTAAAAAGAATGAGAGGTCATTAAAAATTAAAATATTCATAATTATCCTGTATAAAGTCCTTTCTGGCTCTAAAATTAAAAAAAGAAAGGAGACTATTTCTCTAGTGGATATATCCATTCCAGGCAAAAGATAGCTGTTTAGTTCTAGAGTTCAGACATGATAACTCAATGCAAGTGAAGCAGAGATGGAACTATCCTATAAAACTATTCTCTGGTTCCATGTTTATCAGGTCATCTGATTAGTGGCTTCCCAGGAACCTACTACCAGGAAGGGGACTGTTCTGGACGATGGCTACATGTGCTCCCAATCACTAGAAAAGTACAGTCGATCCTCATCTGTAAATCTGCCTACTCACTAAAATCTGTTTGTTGCCTCCAAACCAATATTCGTGGCCTGTCAGAATCAATTGTTGATGTGCAGAGTGAAAAAAATCTGAGGTGCCCAATGCACATGGTCCTTGCTGGAGATGAACAAGGCAACAATTTGCTTCTTGTTTCAGCTCTCCTACTGTAAACATGTGTTCTTTCACCTTCTATTTAGTGCCATGTTTTTTTGCATTTTTGTGCTTTTTGTTGACAATTTTGCTGTTTAAAACGTCCTGTGTCTAGTGTTCCTAAACTCAAGAAGGATGTGACATGTGTCAGAGAACCTTAGTGAGGCATGAGTTACAGTGGTACTGGCTGTCAGTTCAATGTGAACTCATTAAGTATTTGTTACATCCATTAAAAGGAAGAGGAAATTCACCGATCTTTATGTAAGGCCACTCCAGAAAGTGTTAAGATCAATGTGGTGACAGAGGCTCCCAAAAACCTATAGGGTTAGTATTACCCCTAAGAGCAATGGTCCCGTATTCACTAGTTCAATGTTCACAGAACACAACTACTGCGAATGATGAGAAGAGACTGTCTATGGAATTCACTGGCATTCTGGTTTACAAACCAGTGTTTGGGCATTGTCTAGCCTCCATCAGTTCACCTGGGGAAATGAAATAAGCCAAAGACGGGATCATGGAGGCAGTGAGGCCTACAGAGGTTAAAGGGCATTCTTGTCTCACTCAGCCTTTAGGGCTCACACAGCAGCAGCACCTGTCAGCATCTCTGTTCCCCTCCTCCTATCAGCCTGTTGTCTTCCTTTTCTTCATCTTCTTCTCTGAATATCTCTCAAGTTAGGCACATAGCCTCTGATGACTGTTCTTATGGAGATGGAGTCTATGCTATATACCCATGTGGTTGCTATAGGGAGTGCACATGAAAGGATCTTCTCTCCAAGATGTAGGGGATAGGCCCCCCTCCTAACTTACTAAAAGGAAGAAAGTAATTGGGAGCATAAGGCCAAGGCGCGGAAGATGGAGGCTGGGTTCGGAAAAGGTGGAGCAGAACTGACAGTTCACAGCAAAGAGAAAAGAGCAGGCAATGCCAAGGGGGAGGTAACGTCATTGTGGGCAAATACCAAAGCCAACGTGTCATACGTCAAAACTAAAGGGCGCCTTCCCTTCTGTTACAAATCAATAACAGCTACAATTTATTTGGCACTTTAAGGTTTCCAAGCTCTGCAAAGTTTACAAAGTGCTCTACGTGTACGCTCTTAAAGTGTACTTTCTGGGAGGGATCTGTTTGGGTATTTGTTAGGAAGCATCATTTGTGACAAGGCAGTTGTAATGTAGTGGATGGAAAGCTGGCTCCCAAGGCAGAAAGACCTAGGTCCCAGTCCCACCATAGCCACACCCTGGCTGGGCAGCCCAGAACAAGTCACTGAATCTCTCGGTATCTCAGGCCACACTCTAAGACAGGAAGTGACATCCTGCTTCTTGGCCGGTCTGCATTGGCAGAGGGAATTTCCTCACCGGGAGTTCCCTCTACAAATGAAATCACAGATTTAACCAAATAAAATCTGGTGCATCAAAACAAAGTATCGAATATATTTTTAAATGGTGAACAAGATAGAGAAGTAAGCTATAAATTCACATGGATGGGAAGTAGGATTCAAGTACACGAAGCAATGAAAATCTGCAAAAGGCAGCAATGTTTAGTAGCCTCCCTAGTTGTCTGGCTACTATTTCTCCTGTCTATGGTATTAATGTAAAAGACAATACAACTACAAAATGCTGTAAATATTAAAAGCGGGGAAGGAAAAAAGCTAAAACCTCAATGGAATCCATTTCTTAAAGACGTCAAGAGTTTTAAAAGCCTCTCAGTCTATTCTCTGCCCCTTTTCTAAGAAGGAAGTCAGAGCTCCCTGGAACCACATCAACAGTGGGGCATTTGGGTGGTGGAGGACGGCGGTCATTAGAGGAAGCACAGCTGGACACATACTGGCCAGCACTAAACACCAGCATTAAGAAAGAACACAAGAACCGGAGGATTCTCCGCTCGGCACGTGCGTTTTCTTCCTTGCTCACACGGGCAGCACTTACCTGTTTCTTTCGTTCGGCTTGAGGCTGAATCATAACGTTGATAAGAGATGGCACTGTTTTCTCAGCTAAGCTCGTTGTCAGAGCATTCTGCAGCTGTCCCGGAGTCTGTACAAAATATCCTTTGCCTCCAAACGCAGTCATAACCTGCTCATAATGGGAATCTGGCAGGAGAGAAACTGGAGGTACCCTGAAAAAGGCAAGGAAATGGTCGCTGATGTTTACCTGCTCTAGGTATGGTCTGGAATAATTTGCTGAATTGGAATAAAAAAACTTGTGCTTATACTACACATAACTCCACAGATTTTTTTAAAGCTTGTAAAATAAGTTCATAAAATAAGTCAAATTGCTGAGATAAAAAATACAAGGTAATTTTAAAAAAGCCAACTAAACAAGAGTTTACTAAGCAAGGGAACTATCAGGAAGAAGAATTCAACAAAGCTACTAGAATATTGGTGGGCTATTTAGCCAGAACAGTGGAAAAACTGTACATGGCAGAGAATCTTGATACGAAAACAAAATTTTTATGAAGGTTTCTGAAAAATTTTGAAACGAAAGGAAATTCCAGTCACTGCCTGAGGAATGTCAAGAAGGGAGGGTTCAGAAGTCAGAGTAATCTGGACCACACTCAACACAAGCTGGAGCAGGAAGTCAAATCTTCCTGGTGACTCAAAAGAGGAAAATCCAGTTAGAATGTTATAGAAACTTCCCCTGTTTCCTTTGGATGCTTTATTTTGTGTGATACAGTACTAATACTCTGATCCTGGCAGCCATCTTTAATCAGTGCTTATTTAAATTCTGTATGCAAATCTAGTGAGTTGATCAAGACTTGGAAGTTTAATACCCATCCATATTAGTGTTATTGCGCTGGATTAATTTCTTACAGAAATGACAAGCCACCCCAGTATCTTCGCCAAGAAAACCCCAAATGGGGTCACGGGGAGTCAGCCCCCACTGAAAGACCTCCATGACGACCACGCTGGATTCATTCGATTAGAATATTCCAACCTTTACAATTTTAGAGTACAGCACAGGCCTGGAATTGGCATACTTGAGTTCCAAATGTCAGGGGTCCTTGGGATTACTTTCCTTTCTACAGGCCCCAGATGAAGACTCAAAGCAGAGGGGGGAAGGAAAATTTTGGCTCAAGGGGTTTTTGGAGGTTAATTTTATCTTTTAACTTTCTAAAATAAGCTTTTCTTGATGTCTTTTGTTTCTTATATCATCACAGTTTTCCCTAGTATCACTCCCCCTCCCTTTCCCAGGGAGCCACCCCATATAAAAATTAATATTTTTTAAGAGACAAAAAGAAATCAGTACAACTGATCAATACATTGAAAAACTCTGAAAACTTGCACAATGTGCAAAACCTGTACACCTCCCACTGCCACAAAGGGGTGGTTTAGGAGCATCCACTCACATCTCTCCTTTCAAGCTAAGCTTGTTCTTTGTAATTTTTTAATTGTTTAATTGTAATAATTTTTAATAATAATTTGAGCTGAGCTTGTTCTTTATAATTTTTTAACTTTACTTGTGATTTTCTGGTGTGTTGTTATTTCTACTTACATTGTTGTAATCACTGTGTATTTTATTTTCTTGCCTCTGGCTTACTTTACTCATACATTCATTCATTCTTTCTTTCTGGTTTTTTTTTTTTGAGAGGAAATCGGGGTTAAGTGACTTGGCCAGGGTCACACAGCTAGTAAGTATCTGAGACCGAATTTGAACTCAGGTCCTCCTGGCTCCAAGGCCAGTGCTCTATCCACTGCACCACTTAGCTGTCCCTCATCCCGTATTTCTTCTAGCACAGTAATATTCCATTATATTCATGTCGTATGGTTTGTTGCGCCATTCCCAATTAATGGGCACCTACTTAGTTTCCAATTCTTTGCTATCACAAAGTGGGTTACTGTACCTATTTTAGTATACAGGGAGACTTTCTTCTTAGAGTATATGCCTCATTGTGGAATCTTTAGGTCAAAGGGTATGGATATTTTAGTCACTTTAATTTTGTAATTCCAAACTGCTTTCCAGAATGGTCGTACCAATTTACAGGCCCACCCACAGTGCAGCAGCATGACTGTCTTCCCACAACCCCTCCAACACTGACCACTGTCATTTTTCAGACAAATCTGCAGGGTATAGGTGAACCTCAGGGTTGATTTGATTTGCATTTCTCTCATTAGTAATCTGGAGCCCTTCTTCATGTGATGGTGAATACTTTGCAGTTCTTGAGAACTGATTGTTCCTATGCTTTGACCTTTTGGGAAATGGCTACTGGTCATACACACCCCCCACACAAACTGTGTATGTATCTTGGATACCAAACTCTTATGACAGAAATCTGACATGAAGATTTTTTCCCCATTCGACCACTCCCCTTCTTATTAATGTTGTCTGTGCAGAAGCTTTTCGGTTTTACGTAATCAAATTTATCTATCTTCCCTTCTGTAATTGCCTCTAACTTTCGTTTAAGACTACATCTCCTACCTATAGCTATGAGGGCTAGAGGATCTGTTTTTCTTTCAATGTTTTTATAGTTGATCTATTTAATAGTAAGGCCATGTATCCATTAAGAACGTATTGTGAAATGTGGCATCAGGTGTTAGTCTAAATCTAATTTCTACCGTACTGCTTTCAGTTTACCCAGAAGTTTTTATCAGAGAGAGAGTTCTTTCTTAAGTATTTTATGTTTTTAGTTTTATCCTATCCAGGGTCACTGAGCATCATTGTTTCTGATTCTCCCCCTCTAGTCTGTTCCATTGATCTATTTTTTAACCAGAACAAGATGATTTTGATGACTCTATTTTATAATGTAGTTTGAGGTCTAGAAGTGCTAATTTCCCCTTCATCCCTAATTCTTTCCACCTGACATTCTAGATTTTTTCAAATGAATTGTTATTATTTTATTAAGTTCTATAAAGTATCTCTATAATATTTTGATTGGTATAGCATTAAAAGTGCCAATTAATTTTGGTAGTATTATCATTTTTATTATGTTGACCCTTTAGTTTAAATGTTGTTGTTTTTTTTTAAATATACTTAAAGTAGCTTGAAGCCTTCTAGACTTTCCCAAGCAATAAAAGTCTCAGTCCTGGTCTCTAAGACATAATCTCCTGAATACTGTAAATTATTTTAGTTCAGCCATTGGAAATTCATGCAAATCACTGCATTCACAGTTTTATTCCTGTGATATTTGGAGAATGAGGAAGAGGATGAGGAACATGAGGCAGTTAACCAAGATGGCCTTGTAACATGATACACCCCAAAGTACACTTGTCCTCATAGAATGGGACATCTCATTCCTGCCAGAGCAACTAATCACCACACACTATGTCAGAAGGAACCTATGCTGGCTTGCTCATATGAAATGGCACTAACTAAAGTCTATAAACATTTTGAAAGCCAACTCTAAACAAGTGCCAATTATAAGCACCAAACAGAGAGAAGTGTAGATAGGGTGAAATAACTGCAATCTCAAATCATTTACATTTGGTTTTGGAATACAACACAAAATGTACCCGCATACTCACATTCACAAATTCAACATGTGCCCCTCCTCATGCACAGAGGGTGATGCCCTCTTAGGCTGCCCCTCTATCAGCAGGCCAGGACTCAGCAAGGCAGGAGACAGAAGGAAGCCCCAGGGCATTATGGATTATGTACAAAACATATCACCACACTCCTATGTGGCCTTCCAAACCAAATGAGGATCCCAAGGGCTAGATTCTACTAAGCTGGACAGCAATATTATGTTTAAAAAATGGTTCTGTACTATTTCTTTTCACTTACAAGACCTAGACAATTTATTGTCTTACCTGAACTTGACAAAGACTTTAGGTTCTAATAAAACACTAATTAATCCCTTTCAACAGTGGACAGCATTTTATAAAGAACTATCCTGACACCATCCTTGCCCTTTAGAGGAGTTAACAGTCCAGAACTTATAATTACATCTATTACAAAGACTGTACAAAAAACTTTTAAAAATAATTTCAAAACTAAACCAGCATGAGAATGGAAAATACACTGGGGTTCTTAAAATCTATTTCTCAGTGAGTCTAATAGTCCAAGTTTTATGATACTCACACTTGGGAAATTTCTCCAAGTTTTGTTATCTCTTTCCAGGTTTCTGCATCAAAGCCTTGATAAATTCCATTATTGTTCACCACAATGAGAAGGATTGGCAAATTATGCCTGAAACAAATGAGAGGAAACCAGATTTAGTGGTTTGGGCTCAAATCGTGGCTTTTATGTTTACTATGCCTGTGTGACTCCAGGCAAGTCACTTAATCTTCCTAGGCCTCAGTCCCCCTACCTGTAAAGTGAAGGAGCTAGACTAGATGACCACTGAGGTGCCTTCCAGCCCCAGAGCTATGACCTTAGGAAATAAATCTTTCACAATACTTAAGCAATTTCCTATCTTTAGGAAGGAATTTTTATACGATGATAGACACAGTTGTCTCTATATGATTTCTGCATATTAAAGTCAGGCCAGAAATTACGTATTATTATTATCATTTGAGTAATCTCCACTATAGCCTTCCCCCCCGCCCCAACGCCTTATCATATTACAGAGATGGATGGCCTTGGATCTTCAAAGGCTAGGCCAGGCCACAAGCTTGGGGGAGGATGTACCAGGCTGGAAGAAAAGCTGTGAGCACAGACATGGTGACATCCTCCCTCTGTCTTCTAAGGAGCAGCCTGGCTAAGACTGGCCACCAGGTGAGGAGTCTTGTGACTCCAGGGACCTTCAAAGACAATCTCCTAAGGAAGTCTTAGAGAATATGCAGAGGGAGCACCTGAACCAATGAAATCACAGATCCTACAACTGCTGGAGTTTTGGCCTAATAAATAGCTAACTGAATCAGTAAGTATTTGTTGAATGGCTCCTATATGCCTAGTACTGTACATGAAGGCATAGAGGAAAAAAGAAAAGCTTCCCTGCCCTCCAAGTGCTTTACAGTCTGGCTAAAAAACCAAAGAAATAGACACATTAAGAAATCAAGGAAACCAAGACAATGTAGTTATGACAAAAAAAAATAAACCCAGATGACATCTCATTAAATTATTCTAGTGAGTTAATAAAACACAAGAATTCCATCATCTGTGTACCTATTTTCTGGAGTCAATTTTATTCATAGCTAGTAAGTAAGTGAGTCTTTATAAAGTTGCAGTATTTGGGGTCACATCTGGTGGCAGGTTATGTTTTCTGGAGTCCTCTAACACTTTTCAGTTTGCCAATTCATCCAGGCATCCTGACAAGGGACTGGTAGTTACCCTAGGAAGCTCAAGCTAACATTTAGGCAAGAACTACTTTTTAAAGATGTCAAATGCTCATGGTCTCTCTTTGGAACTTTAAAGTTTTATATGCTAAAACTTTAAACAATCATTACATACATAAATCCCATATTAAGATTCGTTGCAGGGGAAGCTAGGAGGCATGGTGAGTAGAGCACCGGCCCTGAAGTCAGAAGGACCTGAGTTCAAATCCAGCCTCAGACACTTGACACACTTACTAGCTGTGGGACCTTGGGCAAGTCACTTAATTCCAATTGCCCTGCTTTCCCCCCTCCTAAAGTTTTTAAAAAAAAAAAAGAAGAAGAAGAAGACTCATTCCTAAGACTCTGAATGGAACTGTGAACAGATAAAATGTGAATTTATAAAATAATACTACACAGCTTCAGTCTGCTTATAAACTCTGTTCTATAATTTCATGGGAATTTTCCATAAATGAAAATGGTAGACAATAAGAAAATGAATAGTATAGAAACAACCATTGGGCTATGGACCCCTACAAGACCATAAAATTATTACGAGCGGTCTGTACGTGCATAAAAAAGCAAACATAGCCCCCTCCCCAGGCTATCGGAGTTGAGTGACTTTCCCAGGGTCATATGGCTAGTGCCTGAGACAGAATTTGAACTCCAGTCCTCCTGGCTTCAGGGCTGGTACTCTATCCACTACACCACCTAGCTGCCCCTAAACATACCTTATTTACACTGAATAATAATTTTCTGAGATCACATTTGTGATTATTAAAATACCAATTCAATTAAAAGTGAAAAAACCAACATTTTGGAAACAAATAGTTAACACTTTTTTTAAGCTTGCAAAGCACTTCTACATATATTATCTAATTTGAAATAATGATGATTACTTATATTTGAGTTTTATAGGACTTGAAGAAAAGCCTGTCCCTGGAGGAGAAGGCAAGTTGTGATTTTGTGAGGAATCAGCACTCTTCAAAGAACCACCATATTGTATAGAATCTAAAGTAAAGTGACCCAGACAAGGCCTTGGGATGACTTTGTCCATGGCTTTAGGACTTAGGAACCATATAATCAGGATCTTTATAGATTTTTTTATAGCATGTGATAAAGAAGCAATTAGTATGTCTATACACATATTAATTCTTCCTATGTGGGAAAAACTGAAAGCTCCATTTTTACCTGCAGATAGTCTCCACCTCCATGCCAGAGAACCCGAAAGCACTGTCTCCTTCCACACAGACCACACGTTTTTCTGGATTTCTATCTTTTGCTACCACAGCAGCAGCGATAGCAAAGCCCAAACCAACTCCCATTGTCCCAAAAGTACCAGCATCCAGTCTACAGGGAAAGTATTCAAATGATTTCCTTTCTCCAAAGAAGAATGAACTCTACCAAACAGTGAGAGTACAGAGCGGCACAGTCCTTTGGATCTTGGCCAATGAACTACTTGAGAAAAATCTTAAAAGTCAGATAAATAACATTCCAAATAATTTTAGAACGAGTTATTGTACAATTGTCAAAGACAGTCAATAGAAAAAAAATTCATTATGACTATAACTGTTCGAATTTTAAAATTAACTTTCACACAAGTTAAGAAACATATGCTTATACTTAAAAAAATAATTTTGATCTTAAAATTAAATTTAATGAAATAGAAGCATAGTCACAAAAACCTTATTTATAGGAATCTTCACCTAAAAATAATTAAATATGTCAAGATATTTTTCACTAGGCATGTGTAAAATCATCTGAAGTTTTAGTAATTGTAAGTTAATTTATCAAGTACTCATGCACATAAATAATGGCAGATACCTTAAAAAAAATTGGGGTTTTTACCTATGACGAGGAAAGTAGTTTTGAAGCACAGTCCGTCCAATATCCATAGTATTTGCTCCTTCACTTACTATAATACAGTCTCTTGGTAGCTGTTCTTGCACATGGTAGAATACTGTATAATAATTCATAGGCAAAGATTTTTGTGATGCCAATTCCTAAAATTATAGGGGAAATTATTAAAGCAAGTTTATTAGTGGAGTCAAGAGTTATGGGAATAAAAATTCAGTAAAGAAATGAGAGAATTAAAAATCCATGTCTTAGGTAAATTAATTTTGGAAGGATCCCATTAGAGGGATTATTACATGGATAGCAATGAATATGCTTATAAATGGCCTTCAAGAAGGTATTCAGAGAGGACCGACTAATTCTTATGTTTGGAATTCACTGCTTTTGTACACCTCACTCTTAAAATCATTCGTCTTCTTCCAAGTTCAGTTCACATTACCTTCTATATGAGGTCTTTCCCCAATTATTGGATGTCTCCCCCCAAACAAAAATTGTTGTGTATTTATGCATTTATTTAGTATATACTTATATGTGTACTTATTGTCTCCTTCTATAGACAGAAAACTCTATGAGGGCAAAGACCTGTATTTTCCCTTTTGCATCCCCATAGTGCCAGGCACTCAGGAGGCACGTAATAAATGGTTGCTGATTGATGGAGTCCTATGATACCTGTGGGCGTATCTGTAAAGAACAGTACAGTGAGTGAGCAGAGCATAAAGCCAGGATAAAAAGAGGAAAAGATCTGTTACCTCCCCTTGAACTAACGGGCTTCCCAGGGAAAAATCTGATTCAGGAAAATGTGATAGAGGAGAAACGGTGAAGCTAATTATTATTAATTAGACAAAATGTCACTGATCAAAAACTTTAGCAGCTGGCATAATAATGAATGAACTGAAAACTCCCAAGCTTATAATGACAGCTGACGTGTAGTACTTTATTACTGCATTAGATTCTCACAGCAGTCTGTAAAGTTCTGTTATTTACCTCCCTCTACGGGAGAGGAAATGGAGACTCAGAGAGCTGACGTCATTTCCCCCAAAGCAGGG
Organism: Phalanger gymnotis; assembly: GCA_028646595.1. Classification (NCBI taxonomy): domain Eukaryota; kingdom Metazoa; phylum Chordata; class Mammalia; order Diprotodontia; family Phalangeridae; genus Phalanger; species Phalanger gymnotis. The sequence continues at coordinate 28,887,636 of CM053623.1, read as the reverse complement.
TTGGTAAGTGGGCACAAGGGGCACTCAGGATTTGGATCCCAAATCCAGCCAGACCTGGCCCAGTCACGACACCCGAGCACCTCCCAAAGGCTCCTCTTTACCTTCGATGCTTCCTCATTGCTCTTCATTTTTTCTCTCAGTACCTTCCACCATGCAGCATCAGGAGGATATTGCCATGGCCTTTTATTATAATGTTCTAAAAGCTAAGAAACAATCTTAAATTAAAACACTATCATAAAAAGCCTTTTGATAGGATAATACACATATCAGTTGTGTTTTAACTTTTCTTAAAGGCAGCAATTTTTTTAAAAAAGTTAATTTTTAAAAAATTTTAAAGTTAATTTATAAAATGTGAAATTTATTCTATATCAATAAGATTCCCTTCAGATAGTGAGACTCTCAGAGGACAAATGATACTGTTCCACACTTCTCCACACTTTCAGACTAGCCTATCAAAAGGAAAAGCATTCCCCAGCTCATCACATACCCCCATTAGGGAAAGATGGAACTGCACTCCCTCACATTCAATCCTTGGAGGGGACCAGATTCCTCTGAAATCCCCAGCCAAAGGAAGGGGCCCACGCTGAGGTGGAACACTACTTAGTTTATACTTCTCTATCATGTAATTATGATAAATAGCACTATCTTGGCTAAGAGAGCTATTCTGACAAAAGCAGCATGGCTAAACCAATGCTTCTGACACAGAAGTTAAAATATTGCTCTACAATGTCATATCACCCACAAAAAGGAGAAGAGAACACCAAGATTTGGCCAGTCTCAAATTACAGATGGTAAATCTGTATCAATGGATCTTTTCTGCCTAAAGAAATATTGAGAGATCTTCCTAATGTCTGTAAATTACATTCCTTTCAAAGTTAAACTACATTTTTCAGGACACTGAATGACTAAATAATACTCTTCTTGCACCAGAGGGCAAAGTTACAAAGAGAGAGCGAGAGTGAGAGAGAACAAGAGGGAAAGAAGGAGAAAGAAGGAGAAAGAAGGAGAGAGGAGAGAGAAGGAGGGAGAAGGAGACAGAGGGAGAGAGAGGGAAAGAGAGAGAATTCACAAGTTACCATCAGAGAGAAATCCTAATTTACATAGAAATGTGGATGTAAGGAACTCCAATTTCATGTTTCCAAGTGAGTCACATAGTTTGGATTTTTTTTAAATTTATTTTTAATATGTTTAGTTTTCAGCATTGATTTTCACATGCGTTTGAATTACAGATTTTCTCCCCATTTCCATCCCCCCCCCCCTCCC
>CM053623.1:28865591-28885873 GCA_028646595.1 Phalanger gymnotis | reverse complement strand
CCTTTGTGGGTTCTGTAGTTCTAGAATTGGTTCAGAGCCATTTTTTTCATAGGTTTTTGGAGGGACTTGGTGGGGAGCTCACGCCAGTTACTGCTTTCCAGTCGCCATCTTGGCTCCGCCCCCCATAGTTTGGATTTTTTAAAAAGCAATAAATACTCAGACTTGATTGACTCAAGAAAGACAGGTTTTAAAGAACAGAAGGTTCTAAAAATGCCCATATAAGGAAGCTAAAACCAAGGTTTTACCTGTGCAGTGACAGCATTTATATCACCTAACAGAGCTGCAGCAGGCTTAACATTATTCCCCAGCTCTTCCGCACAGATATCAACCTATGAAGATATGCCAATAGTGGAAAAATAAAGCAAGTTAGTTCTTTAACAAGTATAATAATTTAATCAGAAAATTTATATCCAGCTCCATGTAATAGATGTTCGCTATTCTTGCAGAAGGCTTTAGGAGGCAACGAGTCCTACTAAAAGTGGCCTCCTCTTAGAAAACACACACACACACACACACACACATATCAAAGCATGATACAGCAGTGCAACTTGACCACCAAATTAGGTCAGTGTGAACAAGGACCTAGCTTTAAATCTGCCTTGTAAATCTGCTTCAGTATTCCCACATTGAGAGTAGTCAATCTGATCATTTCAAACCTGATAGAGAAGAAGGTTTTTATCAGTTCTGTACAATTTATACCTCAACCATATCAAAGCAACAACTCACTCCCATTTGTCTAGAAGTCAGAATTTCAGATGATTGCAACAACTGGAATACAGATATTAAACCCGAGATAAGCAAAAATAGCTTCTGGGTAAGCCCAAACCTTTGCATAACACTCTAATTAAATTTAACTCAACAATTCAATAAACATTTACTAAAATTATTCTATATGTCCAACACTAGGGATACAAAGGCACCAGATAAAAAAATGAAAACAGTCTTTGCTCCCCAAGGAGTAGAAACGGCATGTACATAGATGAGTAACTACAAATTACATTCAGAGCAAACAAAGGTAATTTGGGAGGAGAAGAAATCAAACATTTGAGAGGTCAATGAGGAATCTGTGTAGGAGAGGCACTTGAGCTGAGCTTAGGGATTCCCGAAAGGGGTAAGTGAGGAGGGAGAGTGTCCCAGGCATGGAGGAGAGCCCTAAGACATTAAGTCAGATAACAGGAATAACACACAGGTCAGTTTGGCTGGACCGAAGAGGGCATGAAGAGAAGTAATGGGAAATAAGACGGGAGAGATAAGTTGCAACCAGAATGTGATGGCTTTCAATCACAGTCTACTGACTTAGCTTAATTTGATATAAAATTCTAGCTGTCAATATCCTTCATTATCTAGTTTAATATGGCACCATATGGGTGGGACTGCTAGAAATTGACATATTGACAAATAGCAACTGCTACTAATTGGGGGGATAGGTTTTATGATTACTATCATCAACTATAAAGCAGTTTGAAAGTGTTTAGAATAGAGGAAGGAGTTCTACATACCTCAATAGCCCCTGAGTATAATATACTCAATCAATATTCATAATAATGGCCTTGAATCATCAAAAAAGGTTGTTTTTTACAGTACATAGTATAAAAATGTCTAATGTATCTAGAAAGGCAACCATCAAAAGGAATTAAAATTTGAAAAAAATTAGCACTTAAAAAAGGAATTTATTTAGAAAAAATTACTGACAGGGATCACATCATTTCCCAGTGATGCCCAATGAAATTATTACTGTAATTGTAATCTACTTTACACTTAAAATAATAAACCTTTCACAGGACAAACAGTTACTTTTCTCCCTTATTTTGTAATTTAGTACATTTGTACAAGCAGATTTGAAGTAGTAGCTTTTGCTCAATCCAGCTTTTGAAAATTAATTAAAATAAGGGAATCTGTCCAAAAGGCATCTACCAACAACCAGCAGAGATTATAAGAAGACAGTGCAAGGATTATAACAGAGAGAACTCTCAGTTAAATTTCTTTCCTACTCAGACCTGGATAATCTGCACATCAGCTCGATATCTTGGCGGGAGTCCAAAGTGCAAAATCCAATTTAACCTGGCACCCAGTAATATGATTACATCAGCATGTTGCAACGCCCTGATACAAGAATGAAAAGATATAAGATGTGAAAAAGTATCTTGTATTTATAACATGAAAATACTTAAAAGTTACTCTCAATTGTTTGGAAAATCTAAACAAATAATTTGTCACTATAGAAATGAGTCTAAAACCTATTTCATCTTGCATTCTAAAAATATCTAATTAAAATTCATTTATTTATAAAAATGTCTTTATTGATTACTGTGTTCTAACCAAGAGAGCACATCAAAAATCACAACTGATTTTTGCTATTCTATTTTCTCTGACTTCTCAATCTTTATTGTAACAAAGATCAATCTATCTATCTCTCTATCTACCTATCTTTAATTACTAAAGCAATTTAAAGTCTGTTTGGGGATGAGAAAATGCCCCTGAATTAAGCTTGTGTCATGGAAACATCTATTCACCACCACCAGACCTTACTTCTTAAGTGCTGTCCATGATACTACACTAGGCACTACGGAACTCACAAAATTCAGGCTAAGACATTGGTCCTCTACTTAGGGATTCTTTTAACCTATTGGGAAGACAATATGATTGCTGTGTCTATTAAATAGCCTCCTAATTAAGCTCTCCTCCTCTATACCATCCATCCTTCATACCTCTGATGGCTTCCTGTCACTGGCTTAAACATCTTCAGGGTCCCCTCAGGTACAAATACCTTGGCCTGGGACACAACTCCCTGTACACAAATTCCCTTCCCAGTCTAAGTCCTAGTCAAGCTCAGCCTTGATTCTCACCTGTCTCCAGGCCTTTTCAGGGGATACAAAGACAAAAAACAAAGCACTTTCTGCTCTGAAGGGCTCTGATACTGAATTCATTTTCTAATCAGACTACAACCAATTTTATTTTTATATCTCCAGAACACAGCACAAAACTCTGCAAATGGTTGTTGAATTCAATAACAAATGCATTAAAATTCATTAATTTAGGACAACTTCAAGGTCAGTCTAAAATATAAAAAGTCTAGGTTACAGACTATTTCTTTTGTTCAGTCATTTTACAGTCATGTCCAACTAGCCGAGACTCCATCTGGGGTTTTCTTGGCAGGGATGCTGGAGTGGTTAACCATTTTCCTTCTCTTTTTTTTAACAGATGAGGAAACTGAGGCAAACAGAGTGAAGTGACTCGCCCAGGATCACCTAGCTAGTAGGTCCCTGAGGCCAGACTTGAACTCATGAAGATGAGTCTTTCTGGCTCCAGGTCTAGCACGTCATCCACTGTGCCACCTAGCTGTCTCTGATTACTTCTAGAGAAATACAATTTTATTACTTTCAAGTATACGCTAACTACTAATAACAGCTTTCCGCATCCAAGTCCTATGAAACCTGATTTAACCAACAGCGCAGAGATGTGGTGACTGAAAGATCTGTTTGTGCACAATGCAGCGATGGTTAGTTATCTCAAGGACTTTGTCCGTTTGTAATCTAGATTGTACTGGTATTAATTGGCACATGACAAAATCTGAAGCAGCACGATAGTTACGACAGCTAGGTGGCGCAGTACGCAGAGGGCTGGGTCTTATGGGAAAAAAAGAAGGAATTCTGTTTCCACAGGATCAAAACTATGCCCAGTTTTGAGTGACACCAGAATGTAAGTCAGAGGTGACTGGTTCTAATCAGAGCTGTGACCTAGCAGAACCAGGCTTCTGATCAAGTAAAAGGTCAGACGCTTGTACGCATGCTTAAGGAGACATTTGAGGGGGACATGACATGGGCAGTTCAGGAGGTTGCATCCAGCCAATGGAGAGCAAAGGCAGAAATTCAAATTGGGAACATCATAAAAAGGCTTGCATTTGTCTGAGCAATGATGATGATGGCTCCATTAGCACAATGAGAACTTTCCTGGCTTCACAACCAGTATTGTCCTTTCTGGAGTGAGAAGTCTTGAGCTCAAATTTGGCCTTGGACACTTAAGAGATGAGTCACTCTGGGAAAGTCACTTAATCTAGCCTACCTTCCGTTTCTTGGATTTTAAAATGGGAGTAACAATAGCACCATCTTCAGAGGGTTGCCGTGTGGGTAAAGTGCTTTGCGCATCTTAAACCCAACTAAGTGTCAGCTATTATCTCCCTCGTCATTATCTTCATTATTATTACCATGGTTTTACTGTACAGAGACCAGAAAAAGACCCTCAGCAACCATCTAGTCCAACCTAGACTTGAAAAAAAAAACCCCTCTAGCTTGGCTGGCAAATGGCCATTCAGCCTTTGCACCAAGACATCCTTGGGTCCCTACCACCTCCATGACAGCCTCCTCCACTTTTGAATCCCTCTGCTTGTTAGAAAGCATTTTCTTCTATCCAGCCTACGTGGATCTCTTTGCTATTTCTAGGAATTTCTGCTAATTCTGTATTCTGGGGGCAAGCTGGACCCCTCTCTTTTCTCTCTTCTATGACAGACTTTCAAACCCTTGATGACAGTTACTATGACTCCCCCAACCCCTGGGCCTTTTCTTTCCAGGCCAAACCTCCCCAGGTCCTTCAACTGATGCTCAAGTCAAGTCTTGGGTCCACCTGGATGGTTGGCACATGACTCCCAGCGATACACAGCAAACATGCTCTAAAAGTTCTTCACTGGCCTCAGTAACAAGCATATTCATGATGTTCCTGAATATGCTCCATATTAACTTCTTTGCAGGACACTGGGGTGATTTATAGCTCACCAAACACATTTTTCCCTAAGCTTACTTCATCTTGCCTTTTTGAACACAGTGTGACAGGTTTCATGATTGCCAAAGGAAGTCTACCTTTCATTAGGCATAAGAACTGAGCTTCGGGGTGTGTCTCAGGACAATTAAAAGGTAGGTGTGATTTCATGCAAGATACTCGATTCAGTTCTTCTATTCATTAGGGTCACAAAAGCCTAGCTGAACTTAACCAGCTGAACTGACATAAATCGACAACTCGGCATCCCACAAACCTGGATCTGGCTGCAGCCACACAGTTGGGATGGTTGTCAGGAACAACACCTTTGCCCATGGGCGTGGGCAAAAATGGCAAGCCACACTGCTCAACCAACTTTCTGATGTTATCTTCAGCATGTGCATAAGCAGCACCTGGAACAAGAAACACAGGATGCGCTAATCTCTGGGTAAACATCTACTGTTTAGCTTGATGGAACTCATGGAAGACGACTTGTTTATACGTCCCAGGATGTTTCCCCCCTATCTTCCCCAGGCTAGAAGAGCAGCAGCCGCAGAGGGTCCTGATCCCCCAACTGATCAGCACGGAAGCTTGAAGCTCCTCTATTTCTGACCTGGGCTGGTTCACCCCACCCTCCTTGGGCAATCTGGTGCCCTCCTTTTGTTCTCAATTCCAGGGACTCATCATATTGATTCTGGATTTAGGGCAGACACCTTTTTAATGTAGCCCATAAAGCACAGAACTCCAGAGCTCAAGCAATCCATCAGTACTGGCTTCCCCCAGTGGCAAAGATCACAGGAATACAACACCACACCTGGCCCCCCAATCTCTATTAAGGCTTCAACTTAACATTGTTACAATGATTTTGGTTTTATTTTTAAACACTTGAAAAATTACTACTTTATTCTAATTATCCTTAATACTACTTATCTTCAATGTTTTAATGCTTCTGTTTTCTCTATGTCTAAGTGTCTATTATATTCATCAATTCTTTTAGGCATAATTATTTTCCACATATTTCACAGATGAAAGAAAACAAACAGTTAATTTTTGTTTTCCAGACTTGTGATTTCCCTGTGAGGAAACCTCCTCTATGGGTGCAGAGCAGTGCCTCTTCTACATCTCATGGTATTGGCCACTGAGAGTGAAGTGGAGTGAAGTGAGGTGAAATGGAGTGAAGTGAAGTGATTGCTCACAGACATGTAGGCATCAGAACAAGGCCAGTTCTCTAGGTACCAGGCCACAATGCTGATCATATTGGTGATACTAAGTAGATAATATACTGTTAGTATGTCTAAAAACACTTATTTAGAAAAATTTCTGATTCCTATTACTTTATTTATAATTTCCTGGAAATCTACTAAGGGACAATTCCTTTAAAAAAAAAAAACCTCTTTGAATTCACAGGTAATCTCTATAACACAGCTAACAAATGTAGTCAATGGATAAAAAGTAATATTCTAACTTCCAAAGTCAAAGTGTTTGGTAAACAAGGAAAGGGGCAGCTAGGTGGTACAGTGGTTAGAGCACCAGGCCTGGATTCAGGAAGATCTGAGTTCAAATCCAGCCTCAGACACTTATTAGCTGTGTGACCCTGGACAGGTCACTTAACCCTGTGTTCCTCAGTTTCCTCATCTGTAAAAGGAGCTAGAGAAGGAAATGGAAAGACATTCCAGTATCTTTGCCAGAAAACCCCAAATGGGATCATGAAGAGTGACTGAAAAAGACTAACCAACAAACAAAGAAGACTGGAAACTTCCCAATGGGATTTGCACTCTTTCATATGCATATTAAAGTTCAAATGTCTGTTTCCTTCCTTACCTTTTCCGATGATAAGAAGGGGTTGTTTTGCCTTCCTGATGATAGAAGCTGCCACAGACACAGCAAAAGTATCTGCCATGTTAACTGGGGGAGGCATGCAGCATTCCACGTACCTGCAAAAGAGAATCTTCGCTCTTGTATCAAAAAAACAAAGAAGCTCTCCAGTCATCAGATACTAACAGGCGTGACGCTCTGGTGGATGCCTTTATGCTGAACTGCCCAGTGTTAGTGAAGGTGGGAAGAGGTCAGAGCTGCTCATCATATTTAGACATAATTGTTTTATGTCTTAAATGTATGCAATATAAGACCATCGTTGGTTTTTAGGTCAAAATACTCCAAAATAAGCTTGACTAGACTGAGAGAAAGAGCCTCAGGTTTTATTCTAAGTTTTATTCCTAACTTTTTCATGTCACTCTGATTAACAGCATCACCTAAGAGACAGCAGGACTGTTTTGTGGGATTCTCCCATATACTGAAACACTTCTTGGTAAATTTGGGAATTAAGGAAGAAAACAAGCCTTTTCTCAGCACCTCCCATGTGCCAGGCACTATGCTAAGGAGGCATTTTATAAATATTATCTCAGTCGGTGCTCACAACCACCCTGTGAGGTAGGTGCTATTATGATCCCTATTTCACAGGTGAGGAAGGAAACTGAAGAGGATATTTTTTTTCAGGTCACTACAGTGTTATGTGATAAAATTATTTAAGACAGGCAAGTCGGTCTAGCTGAAGCGGCATGGCACTCTGAGAACAAGAGGAGACAGAATGTTCTAGGCCAGTAAACACTACTGTTACTCCACAAGTGAGCCAACTTTGGCTGAATCATGAGGGCATGCTAAGGGAAAGAAAGGAAATACCACTCCCTCCCCTCAGGCCTGTATTAGCAACCACACTGGCACACAGGGTGGGCTGCTAGCATGGGTTCTTGATCTGCTTTTATAAAGGAAAAGAGAGCTTCAAAGGCGTTAATAATCTTACTTTAATTAAACAATGCAGAAAGATATACAAGTATAAAATAAAGGTAAAGAAGTGAGCACCCAAGAAAAACTAACATCATCAGGGGAAAGGTCGGCACCCTGCAAGTGGAGAAAATCAATTATTAACAAGCAGAGTGATCTGACGGACAGGGCCCCCACTGTCTAGTGATCATAGTACACACTTTACCCATACAGCCCAATATCTGTGTTCACACCAGCCACCCAGAGTCTCATCTACGAAATCATTCAAAGCATTCTTCTCATGAGCGAGCCCCAAGCCAAAAAAAAAAAAATTCTCCCCAAATATATACAGTTTTCAAACAAAGGCTCTGCATCTGATTGGCTCAGTGCCAAAAGGCATGAAAGCCTAGTGACTCAGCACCTAATTGACTCAGTGCCATCTGGTGGAAAAGCCTATATGACTCAGCATCTGATTGGCAAGGCAAAATACCTGGGAACAGGAGATTGTTATGGCCGTGGACCCTGGGAAACTAAACTCCAGTAAACAGTAACTAAAATCCACTTTGCTTATGCTTACAGGGCCCACATGGAGAGCGCCCAGTCGCACCCTGAACTCTAGAGTCCCAGGAGTAGCAGACGTCCTGCTTCCAGTCTGAGCCCCCGTCATCATCAAGGGGAGCAATCACTGTGGGGGAAGGCCTCATCTTCCTCACCACCCTTGATACCAAGTGTTGGCTGTCTTCCACTGACTGACAGACAGATAGCCCAAGAATCCCAAGAGTGGGAGTCCCCAGCAGGCCAGCAGATCTACTTCTAGCCTTGCCCCCTGAGTCACTGTCCTAGGAAGCAATCCCCACAAAGATTAAACCAGGGAACTGCTTCTGCTGAAGCCCCAGAAGAAAAAAGAAGTTCTTTCCACCAAAGTCCTTGACATTCTCAAGTGGTTTGAGATCAGAAACAGACACAATGGAACTGACAATGAAGAAGGGGCAGGTCCATCTGCTTTGCTGCCGTGCCTCCACCCCCGTACCCAAAGCTCACAGTTTCTCTATGTGTCATCTCCCCTAGAAGCATGGGGCTGTCTCACTGGTCTATTCATATCCTTAGTGCCCAGCACAGTACTGTGTACATACTAAGTGCTTCCTAAAATTAGCTTCTTCATTCATTCATGAAGGGTAGCAGGAATGGACAGGACCCTGCTTAAGTGGTGAACAAGACCAAGCAAACACAACTCTATTGTTGGTTGTTTTTTTTTTAAGTTGAAACAAAAGAGATGTGTGTTGAAATAGGATTGGATACTATCCAGAAATTCTGACCCTAAAGCAGGCTCAGATGGGAGATGCTAATTCTTTTTTTCTTTCAGTAAATAGCTCTATATGTAGGTCTTCTATACTTGAAGGATCTATCATTCAACCAGCATGGGCACCCACTTCACCAACACAGATGCCAAACCAGAAGGTGTCTGAGAGTTGTCACAGCTTCCCCAAATACATCACACACACACACACACACTCTCTCTCTCTCTCTCTCTCTCTCTCTCTCTCTCTCTCTCTTTTTCTCTTTCTCTCACACACACACACGAGTTAGGTCGGTCTTCAGACAAAATCTTAGCCAAGATTTGCCTGGGATTGTGCTGTGCTAGAATGACCTCTAAGGTTTGTTAACCTGAGTGAGGTCCATAAAAAATATTTTTTCAGTGTAACTGGTTTTCTTTATAATCCTCTGTACTTTCTTGCAAAAGGGTGCCTGAGCCAGCCCCTCTACTCCACACCAGGATTAGGTGCCAAAGCAGGACTTTGATGGAGAATACTAGTATTTCCCAATGTAAAACAACCCTGCCAATCCTCTAAACTGGTATATGTAATCTATGGTTATTGTAAAAAAATAATTTGTGGAGCATTTGGGTAAACTCCTTTCTAGTGATAACAAATTAATAAGCGGCTTACTACTGTTCTCTAAATGTTACAGTAGTGTAATTTTATTGGGAAGAGAGCAATCAAGATACTTTTGCTATTATGTTTAAAGGATCCTTTTAACCAAAAGCTGAATTCAAATAATTTCTATGAATACCGAATCTTAGAGCAGGAAAAGACAACACACAATCTCTTGTACAGACAAAGGCGATGAACAAGTGACCAAGCAGTAAAGCGACTTGCCCAAAGTCGTGGAGTCTGCCCGGCGGCAAAGCCCGATCCCCTGCTGGACCCTCTCTGAAATCCATGGCTTTCTCCTTGATGTAATCCTACGTTCATCATGAGCTTTACCTAAGCCTTTCACAGGCTTAAATTAGGACATTCAAAATCACTGATATTATGGCCCATCATCTTCCCACACAAAATGCGAAAAGCTAATACATAAATGCAATAATAAAAGAAGTCAGACTCTGTGGCAAGCTTAATTTAATTAAAAGGCAATAGGCTTAAAGGATTAAAGAAACTTAAAAAAATTTATTTCTTATTATTTCTTAAAAGGTTAACCAACTATTTGGAAATACTTTAATCTCATTAGAAAACTTTCAGCCTAACAATTACTCACTTTATAGAGCTGGCATTCACCTGTAAGTTCACAAAATCTCCAGGTATGTCAACATAGCAGGCACCTGGCCGACCATAAATACTGGTTCTCACAGCCTAGATTTATTGCAAAATAGTAGGAGCGCATATTAGTATTTTAAAAATCTTAATCTGCATGATTTTATTCCATCTGACTCTTAAATTTATGAAATGAATAATTTTCTAAACTTTCTAGGTATTTCATACCATGTTAGAAATACAGGTTACATGCCTAAAAAGGAGAAGTCTTTGAAAGGTAACAAAATACAATGAGTCTACAATGAAAAAGAAGAATGATCGGTCACACAAGCCAGATCTGGAGAGGAAATGTGGCCTGTATTTGGACCATACTGAAAAGTAGAGTAGAAGTAGGTAAACCAGGAAGCTGGGGGCACAGTGGAGAGAAGGCAGGCCTGAGAATCAGGAAATCTGTGTGACCCCTACCTCAGGCCCACTAACTAGACTCTGGCAAAGTCACTACAGCTCTCTGCCTCAGTTTCCTCATCTGTGTTGTTGTAAGAATCACATGAGTTAACGTACGTAAAAGCACATGACAAACCTTAAAGTGTTGTATAAAAGCTAGTTGGTATAATTATCAATTGGGAAAGAGAAAGAGGGAATAAGCATTTCTATAGTGCCTACTATATACCAGGGCCTGTGCCAAGCACTTTACAAATATTTTCTCATTTATCCCCACAATAACCCTGTGACATAGGTGCTTTTAATTATCCCCATTTTACAGCTGAGGAAATTGAGGCAAACAAATAGAAAAACAATGGAAAAAACATTAAATTAAAATTCCTCTCCAATGGTACTGTCTTTAATTAAAAGCTATATTACTGAAGTCTTAAACCTTATTTCTCATTATTTTTACTCTTAGAAATGACCAACTGCCACCTGAATGCCAAGGTTCTACTGCCACCAGGAATTCCTATTTTTGCCTCGGAAGCAATGGTTTTTATGTTGTCTCCAGGGCTAAGGGAGCCAGGGCTCGTCAACTCCACCGACGAGTTTCTGCGGCTCAATGTTTAGAGTCAGCTCAATACGGAATCACACGTAGCAGGGTTGGTTAGCCGTATTTCCCTTCTAAAGTGATATTTAAAGATGTTTATCATTTATCTCAACTATAAAGGGTCTTCCCAACGTGGAAGATACAGCCAGGGACCATGGAAAGAGAAGAACTTTTGTTCTCCCATGTCTGTTGTATTGTTTAGCTTCTTTAATAATCAAGACAAATGATAAACATCTTTACAATATGCAACAGGCAATGAATAGTCTATGAAAAGTAATGCAATCTGGAACTATCTGGCAGTGTTCCTACCTGTTACATTTTACTAAGTGGGATATAATACTTAGGGGAGTAAAAATCAAGATTTCGGGCATTAAAAATAAATAACCCAAATATTATAGATAACTTATAATCACATGCCATACCTTTTCAATGACAAAGGGGATAGCTTCTATACTGCTTGGTCTCACAGACAGCTTGCTGTATAACCTACAAGCTTCAACCTACAGACCAAAAAAAAGTTTCATATTTAGTCTACAAACTTCAAGAGTCTTCTACATAGATACAAAATTAATAAACGTTGCTGTTCCATTATAGGAGCAAGTTACAGAACATAAGTGGCTAAGACTCAAAATGAACAGTCAATATAAACTCGGGCTGCTTAAAGCTTTGGAGTCACAGGGCCTGGATTCAAATCCTGCCTTGTCACTTATTGCCCCCACATCCTTTGGCAACCACTGGGGGCATCGGTTTCCTTATCTATTAGATAAGGGATCTGAACGAGAAGGCCTTCTGAAGTCCTATCCAGCTCTATGAAGAAGCAACAGCATTTTGTATTAAGGATAACATTCATGAACAGGCAAAGAAGAGAATTTGGATTCATCTAGTATTTCCACTATTACAGAGCTCAGTGTTTCTCAGAACATACAACTTAATCATGAGAAGATAAGTATAAAATACTACGAAAATATTTGGAAATTGATAGTGAGATTCTCAAATAGAATCAGGATCAAGGGTCCATGGAAGTTAAAGAACAACAGATGATGTTTAAGCGTGGATGTCCCCCAAGGTTTCATCCCTGCCTCTCTTCGTTTCTCTCTTCATGTTCTTCCATGGGTTCTACTATCACCCCAAGGCAGCTAAACAACACCGTGCATAGGGTGCTGGACTTGGGGGTCAGGAAGACTTGAGTTCATATCCTGCTTAGCTACTTAGTAGCTGTGTGACCCTGGACAAGTCTCTCAACTTCTCAGCCTCAGTTTCTTTAACTATAAAATGAAGATAATGGGTAACAGCATCTACTTTCCAGGTAGTTGAATCAATGGGATAATAGACATAAAGTGCTTTGTAGACCTAAAGTGCTATGTAAATGTTGACTATTAAATGAAGATAATTCCAGATCTAGACAAAAAGCCCCATAAGCATGCTGGGCACACACTAATATCTCAATTTGTGGGGTTTTTGGCATTTTGTGTCTCATTTTTACAAGTTGTATTTTAAAAGTAAAGTTTATTATTTTTTTAAATTAAATTTTTCTTCTTTGATGAATAAAAACGTTTTTTATGATTAAATATTTATTCAATGTTTGCCTTAAGAAAAATTCCCTGGGGATGTAAGCACCCAGATGAACCGTCCTAGGCCTTAGGCACTTTCCTAAATTCCAATCTTGCAGCACTAACGGCAGGCTAGACAACTCACTTTGGCTATCCTACCAGTCCCCCACACTCCTCATGTCAAAAACTGAACTCGGGGTTCTCCGCCTAAACTCAGCCCTACTCCCAAAGCCCCGTCCAGCCAGGCTGCTCATCTTGGTCACATCGGACTCCCTTTCCTCCAGTACCTCATCAGTTGCCAAGTCCTATCATCTCTATTCCCACACCTGTTTCTCTACTACAATGCTTGCACCTGGCTCACAGTCTCATTCCCGCTCCTCGGCAAGACTGCATCAGTCTCCCCTTTCCCCTGATCTGCAGCTGCCCAAGGGCAGAAGTCTGATCAAGGGGTGTAGTTTGTTCTTGGGGCTTGGGCTCATCCGCACCAAAGCCTTTTGCCTTTAGGCTAGTAAAGAAACTCCCGAGTCTGTCTGTCATCTGGCTCTCACCTGCCTTCTCTGGCTTTATTTCATATTACAACAAGTAGCATTTAAGTGCCTACTATGTGTGAGGATGATACAGACTCATTGCTCAAATGGCTTTGTGATTTCACTGATTTGGAGTCCCTTCAGTGACGCAGATCATGGCCCAGCCCTGCCTGCTCATCTTGGTGCCTCTCGTCCACCTCCTCCCCTAAGTTCACCACAGGGTGACAAACCCGATGTGCCAGAGACGTCCTCAATTTCTCCTGTAACACCTCACTCTCTCCATCAGCCTCTCTCCTCTTTCTGAACCACTGTTTCCCCGACGATCTCTTTTACTGCTTTCTTCTTCAAAGTTCCTCCCTGACTGTGGCCTGCTCCCATCTACCATGCACCTTCCCAGTGTTCTCTGGGTGATCTCCATCTTCAATTCTTCAGAGATAAACGTACTCCAAGTCTTGCAGCCGTACAGGAATACCGGCAGAAGGCTGGCTGTAAAAAGACAGGCCTTTGTGCTTGTGGGAGCTTAGAATTATTCATCAACATTATTAAAGAGGTTCCTGAAGACAAGTCCTGTTTCGCTCTGCTCCTAACTCGCCCTCCCCCGCACAGTCTGGGTAAAAGGCAGTCTTGACCCGCTTAGTCTTTCCTGTGTGGATGGTCGCTCCGAATCATTTCCAGGAGCCTCTGCAATATTCCAGGAGTTGACACGCCCTCAGATGAAGGCATGTGGAAGACCTCAGCATCTGCAGAGTCCCTCTTCAACCTGCCCTCGTCAACGCGCCTTCTCCGTCACAGCCACAAATCCCTCTGGAGAGCGGAGTTCTATGTGCGATGGTTTATCTGATATCCAAGAGCAGATTGTCGCTCAACAGGGTTACTTCTTGGGTATCTTTAATGGAATTGCAGGCAGCGAAGAAATGTAGCAAAACATTGGTTGGAGAGGAAACATCAGGGCTTTGAAATCTTTTGGAATCCAAGGACCCCTTTTTACCATCAATGTTCCTTGACTCCCCCCCAATAAGTTATACTATTAGTATCAAATGATTACGAAAAATTTATGTCAAAAAGCTACTGACTCCAGTAATATTTTGAAATTAACTTGTATTCTATTTGAACTTACAAGAACATCTACACACATCGAAAAACACTTGCCATACATATATGAAAGA
Organism: Phalanger gymnotis; assembly: GCA_028646595.1. NCBI lineage: Eukaryota > Metazoa > Chordata > Mammalia > Diprotodontia > Phalangeridae > Phalanger > Phalanger gymnotis. The sequence goes on along the minus strand of CM053623.1, from coordinate 28,871,557 downwards.
CATGATTTACTCAGTCCCCAAGAGGTAGATTCACTTACTGATGGATCTTTCTGCATGGACTCCATTGTCCCCAGAGAGTCTGCAGCCCAGAGACAAGCAACGGCATCTATATAGAATACTAAATTTGACACTGACTTACACATGGAGCACCTTCTGGCTAAGTACCTGGGGGAACTCCTGGAAGGCTCCCATCATTTCTTGATTACTATCAGAAGAACCACCAACAACAATCAGAGGCCTGAAAAAAAGAAATGTAAAACAAAGGTAAATTTTTGGTTGATTTTAAGAGAAATCAAGAAGAGCCAAGCTGTCAAGCTTTGCACTAAGCATGTCAAACCTAAGTAAATTACAGGCTGAGTGATAATTACAGGCATAAAGAAGAAAGGAGAAGGGTTTGGGGAGCTACGACCAACCCATGGAACAGAAGACAGGAGAACAGCATCGCATCTCATATATTCTTCATGGAGCCAAATGGAGTGTTAGAGTTGGGAGACACCTTAGAAACAGTGGGGCACAAACCCCCAAGGGAGAAATGAGAGTCCCATTGAGGTAAAGGGACCTGCCCCCATCCCAGAGATAGTAAGTGGCAGAGAGGACATTGGCACACAGGGCCTCTGACTCCAAAGCTCTCCAAACTCTCCTTCAGTCATCGAAAAAAATTCAACAAAGTCATGTAATAAAATACTGAAGAATAAAACACTGAGAAGCCCATAGTAGTATTGGAAATATTCCTTGAAAAGTAGGCTCTGATTCAGGGTCTCAGAGCTACAAGGGGCCTGGGAGCTACACAGTTCAATCCAGCCAAAATAGGAATCTTCTTTACAACATCAACAGCAGGCATCCTCTCTTCCATCTGTCCCCCTCTCTCTGCTCACAGGACCTCCCCAGTTTAGTTCAAGCCTCATCAGGCCCTCCTCAGTGATCATTTGTACCACCACAAAGCCTCCTAATTGGCCTCTCTTCTCTAATCCACATTTTTACTCTAAAGTAACTGAAGTGATGTTCCCAGAGCACAGGTTGGGCCAGGTCGCTTCTCAGCTCAACAGTGACTCCCTATTCTGCTGCTCTCCACAACCTGGCCATCCCTACATTCTTGGTCTTCACTCTGTACTGCCGCCTTTCATACACACATTGGTCTCATCAAAGTGGCCTTTTTGATACGCCTCACACGTAACATTCCATAGCTTATCTCTGTCCTTTCCCAGGCCAGGGTTTCAGGGTGTACTCACCTGGGCCCCACAGAATGACTAGCTTCCTTGTTCAAGGCCCAGTTCAAGTGTCCTCTTCTGTGTTACTAAGGCTTTCTTGGCCGATTAGCATCTTCCTCCCCAGAACTACCTTGCATTTATTTGTCTCCTCTGGTAGTATGGAAGTTCACTGAGGGCAAGGACTGTCTCATTTTTGTCTTTGTAACCCAGAGCCCAGCACAGTGTGCCTGGAACACAATGACTGCTTAATGACTGGCCTTTTTGAGAAGCCTATTAGTAACAGCCCACCACATCTCAAGGCGATGGTGAGAACAGCCCTTGAGATGCTGAAAACACTGCCCTGGATTTGGACGGCTCTCATTGTTTGGAGATTTTTCCTTAAGTCCAACTAAACCTGCCTCTCTGCATGTAAAGTATGATTTTTGCCTTCTAAGACCTAGTAAAACACATCCTACCCCTCTTCTACCTGAGGGCCCTTCAAATGGCTAAAGAAAGCTCTCATATCCTCCTAGTAAATTTCTCTTCTCCAACTAAGGAGCCACAGTTCCTCTAACTGATGCCTACAAGACATGGTTTCTGGTCCTGCTGTCATTGTGGTTATCCTCCTCCGGCCATGCTCGAGTTTGTCAATGTCCATGCCCAACGTGACACAGAGAAGGAAACATAAAACTTCAGATGTGGAGGCAAGAAGGATCGTCACCCAGGAAGAGAACAGCAGTGTTTAGCCTCCTTCACTCACAAAAGCAGCCTAAGATTAAGTAAATTTTTCTGGCTGCAAAAAACATCCACACTGTTGACTCATCCTGAGTTTGCCGTGCATGAAAAACCACAGATCTTTTCACACACATTGTTGTACAGCCAAGTGTCCCTCCCACCCCCACGCTGCACATCAACAAGTGTAGGGCTTTACATTCATTCCTACTAATATTATTAGATCGTCTCATGGTTCTAGTTAGCTATCTCCCTAGCTTTGGGTATTTGACAATTTCGATAAGCATGCCTTGATGAACATAACAAGGCTAAGGGCAGCTGCCAGTGCCACAACACTGGGGACTTTCCTTCAGGTTATATAGCATTTAGAACTAGACTCCTCCTATCTGAAAGATAATCCTTGCCCCTTTTAAGCCAAGTTTTTTCTTATTTTCACTGATACTTCTGTTTTTACATCACTTTCATTTCCAGATGTCTCTTTCTCTTCCCTTAACTAGAAAGTCATGCCTTGTTAACAAAGACTAAAAGGAGAGAAAAAAGCAGCTCAGCAAAAAAAAGCAACATATCAGCCATCTCTGAGAGTATGCAAAGTATGACCCCAACACAGCCCTCTGCCTCAGCAACAAAAGAAAAAAGGCTCATTCTCTGCACTGGCTTTCAAGGCCAAACTTGGTCACCATAATCCCTGATGGTCGATTTAGATTTTCTGTTCTGTTTACATTACTGGGGTGCTTGTGTACATCACTTTGCTGGTTCTGTTCACTTTAGTCTTAATTAAGTCATATTTTCCTCTCCCTTTTTGGTTCTTGACTCCCCCAGCTCTGCCTTCCGAAGTGAATAAAGTCCAAAGCTAGAATGTTACTTCCCACCATAGAATCAATGATGCCACCAAGGTTTTCACTGGATTTAGTGCTAGAAACCATCCTCTAGTCTAACCCCTCATTCTACAATAAGGAAATATCACTGCATCTTCTCTGTCACTTTAGCATTTCAGGGGGGTGGATGAGTTTCTAGGTGGGTTTCTTTATCCCATGACCACTTTATTTCTCATTTGAATCATTTGTACCATCAAAATTTCATTCCTGAGTTTTCCATCCCTCCTGGGAAGACTCTTCAGATGGCCTCTTAAATCCAGAACCCACTAGCTATCTTTACCTTGAATTATCTGAAATCTATTCTGGAAAAAAATGAAAGTAGCTGCAACGTCCAGAAGTTAATGGGCCTGCTCCCTCCTCTGTAAAATAAGGACCTCAAAAGAAGGATCTTTTGAAGGTCCATTCCTGTTCCCAAATTCTGTGAAAAGCCTTCTAAGAGCCAGTAACAGATTTATGCACTATCTTTTTACAGACTTAAGGCATTTTCACGTGCCTACACTCACATATGCACTTTAATTTCATTTCACAGTGATGGTAAGATCAAAGCACTACCAAGACCTTAGGGTAAATCCCTTCCCTACTCTGGGCCTCAGATGTCTCACAGATACAAAAGGAGGGAGAACTGAGGATCCCTTCAGCCCCCAAACCCACCAACCTATGAAGACCATGGTCAATGAGAGTGGGAATCCACTCACTGGAGGGGTTCTCTTTTACTAATCATGTAGTCACACTTAAGTAAGGACAAAAATTATAGGACTTTGAAAAAAGGTTAAAATTTAAACTGCATTACCAACAGTTCATGTTTGCATTTGCCATTCCACCGAGTGCATGGATGAGACCTGGACCAGAAACCACAAGGCAAACTCCTGGCCTAGAAGACATCACGAATTAGAAGATGTGTGTGTACACGTACATACATACATACATGCATATAAATCTTAAAGCACTATATGAATGTTACTTGTAATAATAACGATAATGAATCACTTCAGAAGCAAATACACAGATCATGGAAATTTCAGAGGAATGGCATTCTAGGCCTTTTTCATCTGTATTTCTACACAATTGAGAATGAGAAAATGCACCAGAGTATGTGAATATGGTTACACCGATCAATAGGCTGTGCATTCTTTGAGAGCAGGGGGTTTCATTTTTCTCTTTGTATCTCAAGAGGCCTACACAATGCTTGACACCCAGCAGGCTCTCAAAGGCTTGACAAATCTCTTATTTCCCCCTTTTGGGGTGTGGGTATCATGGTGATAAAGCTTAAATTATCAGCCTACTCTGGGATCGGAATTTAAGAGAGACTTAGGACCTGTGTTCCTATAATTTTACAATCCACTACATGAGCATATTCAAATTCTGGTGCAGTTACATTGGAGCTAAATCAAATATGGGCTTGTGATCTGCAGCTGAACATTCTTATAGAAGAAAGGAGTCAGTTTTTCCCAGCACTTATCAGGTAAATATACTGCTATGGATCTTTTGGGCAAAAGGAATGCTGAAGTGTAATGGGATCAAAGTCCTTTCTATGAGGCAGATACTGACTGACATTGGTGGGGAAGCAGAGAGGCAGCACGTTGATGGTAGAGTCCAGAAGGCCTCGGGTTCTAATCCTGCCTCTTAGGCTGATTGGTGAGATCTTTCCAATAATTAGCTTACATCTACACAGCATTTTCAAGTTTACAAAGTGCTTCATAGATATTATCTCCTATGATCCTCACCATAACTCTGGGTGGTAGGCACTGTTATCATCACCATTTCATAGGTAAGGAAACCGAAGCTGAGACGAGGTAAATGATTAATTAGCACAGGTTCCCACAGCTAGAAAGTATCTGAGGCAGGATTTGAATTTTAATTAGAAATAGTATGTTCTGACTGTTATGGAAATGTTTTAGATAACTACATATGTATGACCTATATTGAACTGCTAGCCTTCTCAATGAGAGTGTGTGGGGAGGGAGGAAGGGAGGGAGGGAGAGAATTTGGAGCTCAACATTTTAAAAACGAATGTTAAATGCATAAATAAAATAGGAATATTAAAAATAAAAGAAACAATATATTCAGCAACGAGGGATGAGGGGGGAAGTATTGTTAAAACAGTTCAAATTCTAGAACCAGAATGTTATTTTGCATTTATAAAGGAAGATCTCTTAAAGGTCTTGTGTAATTGATCCCAAAAAACAACCTAAAGATCTCCATGTAGCTTATTCAGAGAGTAAAGCAAAAACAATGAAAACTGGATCCAAGAGCATTTTCAGTGATCCAGCAGTTCTCCTTTCTGACCAATTCAATTACCAAGCGTTTTAAGTGCCCGTGATATGCAGGGCATAGTTCCACAAAGTGAGCCATGCTAATCCTTGCCCCCGTGAGGGTATATCACACTGGGAATGTACAGCACATACAGGGTGATTCAAGGAGGGAAAGAACACCAACAATGAAATGGGAGGAATCAATCAACCAACATTTGTTAAGCGCCTACTCTATGCCAGGCTGTGCCAAGTGCCAGGGATACAAAAAGAGGCACAAGACAGTCCCAGCCCTGAAAGAGCTCACAGGGGAGCTCTTGGGGAGAGAACATGCAAACAGGTATATACGAAGCAAGCTGGATACAGGAAAAATAGGAAATATTAAGGCAGGGAAGGCACTAGAATCTCTGAGAGGGATTAGGAAAGGTTTCCTGTGGAGGTGATTTTAATTGGGCCTTAAAAGAAGCCAGTAGGAGTTGAAAAGAGAGAGCCTTCCAGGCATGGGGGACAGCCACCAAGAAAGTTTGGAGCCAAGACAGGGATTATTTGGTTTGTGGAACTGCAGAAAGGCCTGTGATGGAGGAATATGTGTTGAGGAGTGAGACATGAGAAGCCTGGAAAATTAAGAGGGAGCTGGGTTAGGAAGGGCTTTGAATGCCAGAGCACTTTGTATTTAATCCTGGAGGCCACAGGGAGCCCCTGGAGGCTATTGAGTAAGAGAGTAACAGGCGTGTGGAAGAGAGGGTTATGAGCCTGGGAGGGGGGGGAGGATGATGATGCCCTCTTGTGCCAGTAAGGCAAAATGGGCTTAGTTTAACGGGTGTGCTTAAGGAGTTTGGCTTTTGTTTATGGTGAAAGTACTTTCACCTGTTAAACGCTAAGCCCCAGGCCCAAAGCCCTATCAGGTGTGAAACCCCTGCGGG
>CM053623.1:28844222-28865091 GCA_028646595.1 Phalanger gymnotis | reverse complement strand
GAGCCGACCCCTGTGTGGACCCAGGAGTTCGAGTGGTGAATATGATTTACGCCATCTTATTTTTTTGTGGCCTCCTGGCTACTCTTGTGAGGCGGGCCTACTGGGCCTGGAGGCTTGTGTTCACAATACTGGAATGGGGAGGTTGGTTCGCTAATTTGTTGCTCTGGGCCCTGAATAAATTTTTTGATGCCTTCTGCTTAGAGAATTCTGTATACCCATCGATTTCGAACCATTCTGATATTTATACGATCCTTTTTGAGATCATAAATTCGGCCTTCCTACTACACCTCTACAGCGATGGGGAAGGTAGGAGAGAAGAAGGGTTTAAGGAGAAGGTCATGAATTCTGTTTTGGGCACTGAGTTCCAGATGTCTGAAAAGCAGATGGAGATTTGAGACTGGAGGTCAGCAGAGAGTTGTGTTGTTAAGCAAAATTGTGTCCTCAGCGCTTAGTTCAACTGGTGCCCTTGAAGAGTTTGGCTTTTGTTTCCTTTGAGTGATTCAGCTATTTCATTGAATCTTGTTAAGTGCTAAGCCCCAGGCCCAAAGCCCTATCAGGTGTGAAACCTGTGTGGGTGTAGATTGATGACTTAAGAGGGGCCAACTCGGGAACCAATGGTCTCTGGTCTTTGAGGTGGGGCTTGAGAACGCCAGAGACCCGGCTGCGAGGAAAGGCGAGCCTAGAGACAACTACAGAGGAAGCCGAAGCAGGAAGCTGCAGAAGCAGAGCCCATCCGACCCGTGTGTAGACCCAGGAGTGCGAGCAAGGACTTGAGGCCAGTAAATATGATTTGGCTAAATACTATCTTGTTTTTCTGTGGCCTCCTGGTTACTCTTGTGAGGCGGGCTTACTGGGCCTGGAGTCTTTTTGTCAAGATGTCGGAATGGGGAGGCTGGTTCGCGAATCTGCTGCTGTGGGGCCTAAATAAATGTTCTGTTGCTTTCTACTTAGAGAATCTCTCATACTTTGCGATTTCGAACCATTCAAACATATACATGATTATATTTGAGATTATAAATTCGGCCTTCCTACCACAAGAGTCTGGTGCCACATAGGTAGATTTGAGAATCCTAAGCTTAAAGATGTGGAATTAAATCCATGGCAGCTGATGAGATTGCCCAGTGAAGTAGTAGAGAGAGAGAAGTGAAAAGGGTGCCAGACAGAACCCTAAGGGATGCCTAAGTTTAGAGGAGGATCCAGATAAGGAGAAAAAGAAGGAGCAGTCAGACAGGCAGGAGGAAAACCAGGGGAGAGTCCTGGAAACCTAGAGAGAAAAGAGTATCAAGAAAGAGAGGGTGAGCAACAGTGTCAAAGGCTGCAGAGAGGTCCAGGAGAATGAGGGTTGAGATCACTGGTAAGTTTGGAGAGGACAGTTTTAGTGGAATGATGTGGTCAGAAGTTGGACTGCAAGGGCTTAAGAGTGAGAGAAAAGTAGAGGCACCTATTATAGAAGGTCTTTTGGAGGAGTTTATTGCAAGGAGCAGAAGAGATACTGGATGACACTGTGAAGTTAGTAGGAAGAAGAGGTATTGGATGATAGTGAGGACCGAACGATCCAGTGAGGGTTTTTTCTAGGATGGGAGAGATATGGGCATGTTTGTAGGCTGTAGGGAAGGAGCCAGTAGAGAAGGAGAGGCTGAAAAATAAGTGAAAGAGCAGAGATGGCAGAGGGTGCAATCTGTTGGAGGAGATCGGATGGAACGGGATCATCTGAACAATTGCCTTGGGATAAGCCTTAGTAAGGAATGAGGTCACTTCATGTGAGACAGGGATGAAAGAGGAGACGGTGGCAGAAGAGATGAGGAATCAGTGAAGGCCTCACTGACATAGTGGTACTTGCACTGAGTCTATAAAGAAAGAGGAACTGGAAGGAGATGTACTTCATGCATATAGGATGGCATGGGTGAATGGATAGTAGCAGAAGAAACCTGGGATGAAGGGGACAGTGAGTGATCTTGTTTGGCTGGAATGCAGAGTACACAAAGGAGAGATAAGGCTGGGAAATCAGGACAGGAAGGGAAGTAGAGAGTAGAAAGTGCAAGGTAGCAGATATCACCACATCATACCTATCAGATTGGCTAACATGACAAAACAGGAAAATGATAAATGTTAGAGAAGACATGGAAAAATTTAAACACTGATGCATTCATTGTTTGTGGAGTTGTGAACTGATCCAACCATTCTGGAGAACAATTTGGAACTATGCCCAAAAGGCTACAAAATTATGCATAACCTTTGACTCAGCAATACTACTGCTATGTCTATACCCCATAGAGATCATAAAAAAGGGAAAAGGACCCACACGTATATATTTATAGCAGCTCTTTTTGTGGCGGCAAAGAATTGGCAATTGAAGGGATGCCCATCAATTGGGGAATGGCTGAACAAGTTGTGGTATATGAACGTAATGGAATACTATTGTTCCATAAGAAATGACGAGCAGATGGGCTTCAAAAAACCTGAAAAGACTTACATGAACTGATGCTGAATAAAGTGAGCAGAACCAGGAGAACATTGTACACAGTAACAGCAGCATGGCGAGATGGCTGATTTTGATAGACTTGGCTCTTCTCAGCATGCAAGGATCTAAGATAACTCCAAAAGACCCACAATGGAAAATATGGCCCACATCCCGAGAAAGAACTACGGAGTCTGAATATAGATCAAAGCAGATTATTTGCTTTTTTTTTGTTTTTTTGCTTCTTCATTCTCCTGGTTCCTCTCAATGGTTCTAATTCTTTTTTACAACAAGATTAATGTGAAAGTGTTTAATATAAATATATTTATGGAGCCTATATCAGATTCCATGCTGTCTTGTGGGAGAAGGAGAAAATTTAGAACTCAAAATCTTATGGAAGGGAATGTTGAAAACTAAAAATTAATTAATATCTAAAAAAGGTAGCAGATACCAGGCTTGGTCACGCCTTGAAAGCCTTGGTCAGATCAAATATCTGGAGAACTGTGTTCTTTTCTGGGCACCACAGGTTAAGAAGGATATTGCTGAGCTAGACTGCTAGATGGTTTCCAGAGGATGGAAATCCGGGATGGTGAAAGACAGTGAAAGTTTATGAAATGCAAGGAGGAGCTGAGGGATGTTTGGTTTGATGTTTGGTACAGAAAATCTCTGTACAGTGTCTGAGGGGCCATCACATGGGAGAGAAAGCCTTGCTCTGTTTAGTTCTAGAGGACAGAAGCAAGGGGTGCAAGGCACATGGAGGCAAATTTAGCTCGGGTGGTCCAGAAAAGCCTCCTCACAATGAGAGCAGTGCAAAGTTCCCCTCCCTGGAGGTCTTTAAGCAGAGGTCAGATGACTAGCCACTTGATAGCTATTTACCATGGGGATCAGGTATGGGCTCGACTAGGTCCCCTCCAAAGCTAAAATCTGTAATTCTTGGAGTTCGTAATTTATATTCTAGATTCTGTAAGGAGTCAAAGGGCTTTTGATCAAGAAATAATATTATAATCATACCTATGCCTCAGGGTAGTTGTTTTGGCAGATACATGAAGGATGAATTGGACAGAAGCAGCTAGAGGCAGAAATACCAATTGGGAAAGGATGAGCCAGACAAGAAGGGACAAGGGCCTGAACTAGGGCAGGAGCTATGGGAGTGGAAAGAAGGAGGCAGATTCAAAAGATATGATGCATGACTTAGCAACTCATTTAGGAAGGTAGAGTTCGTGAAGGGGGAAAAGGGAAGAGTCGAGGATGACTATGAAGTCAGAAATCTGGGCAATTGGGAGGCTGGGGGTGCCTGCTATTGTTTTATGGATTTGAAACATGCGACTGATATTTCAAAATCATCAAGAAAAATGGAAAAAATTAAAACAATTACCCTTACTTATAGGCTGCATAACAAGATTTATCACAGGAAACTGTCAAGTTGCACAATTGCCAGTGGTATTAGCAGGAACAACTAATAGGGAAATTAATTTCTTATGCCTAGTTCAAGTTCAGTCTGTCTCATGCGATAAGGTTAGCGACTAAGCTGCTGGACAAATGACTCTTGTTTGTTACTATTCCCAATAACTACATTACTCAAAGAGCTACTCCTTGGCCTCACCCCCAGCATCGTTGCCCACTGGCACCCATTCTTCCAGACAAGTGATATTTCCACTATAAAACAGACACTAGTTTGGCTCAGGTAGCTTTGGTTACCAATGATAATAAAATAGAAATGCTCATGTTACCTGCCTGTCAGGTATCCCACGGCAGAGGCAGCATAAGAAGCCTGAGGAAAACAACAAAGGTACTCAAACATACTGGCACCAACTTAGAGCCACTGAAACTGCAATGTTGACACATTCAACCTGAAGAAGGACACATCAAAAGGCCATTTCTACTGTTCCCCCATGTCAGAATTCTAAGCTTAGCAGTGTGTCTGGCACATAGTAGGTGCTTAATCAGTGCTGACTGACTGCTATTGTGAAATGAATTCATCAAAACATTTCTGGCCTGTTTTTCGGTATAAGGCTGAAGGGCAGTTAAAAAACTTTTTTAATATTTATTTTTTTTACACTTATTTAGTATTTACACTTAAACTATGGACAAAAGGTTTCCTTGTCAAGTTAATTTCAATCTAGTTTCAATTAAGAAATAAACTTTGGTCCAACTAAATCCTGCCTACCTAGAACAGTTCACTTTGTACTCTGGGAGTCTGGAAGCACATTTCTTCCAAGTCCTGTTTCTTCTCATTTTATTTTCAGGGAAAACTAGCCAAGTAAGCTTCTGTCATCCTCCTACTGTCTACAATAATTTCAAAACATTGTAAATGTGCAACCATGCCAAAAGAATGTATTTCAGATGAGCAAGTGTTCTACCCTTTCTCAGCCTAAGGGCTGGGGGTAAAGCACATCATGCTACATTATAACCACACACACACACTGAGAAGTAGTATGCTTTGGTGGGAAGAGCATGAGATCTGGGGTCAGAAGGGACTTCAGTTCCAGCTTAATGGCTGTGTGGCTATGGGCACCCCAACGCTCCACTGTCTCAACTTTCTATCCTAACTATTTGAATAACTAGAGGTTAAATGATTTGTTGTCATACAGACAATAATAGGGATCCCTACTTTGTGGCCCATTCCTCACCAGGCTGCTTGCACTCTGGATCAGGGGTTCCAGAGGAGACCATTCACCTGGCCTACCCCGGGCCCCACTTCCAACTGTGGCTCTTTGTGTTTTCTTCCTCATAAGAATAAGGACAGCTCAGTGGCTCACTGGGGAGAGTGTCAGGCCTAGAGTCAGGAAGACTCTTCTTCATGAGTTCAAATCCAGCCTCCGATACTTACTGGCTGTGTGACCCCGGGCAAATCACTTAACCCTGTTTGCTTCAGTTTCCCCACCGTAAAATGAGAAGGAAATGGCAAAGCACTCCAGTATCTTTGCCAAGAATTTAACCCCAAATGGGTCACACAGACTTGGACACAATTAAAATGACTCAACAACAAAATCCTCATCAGAACATGTTACTTGAGGGTAGGGACTGTCTCATCATTTTATCCCTAGTCCTGAGCATGGTCCCTAGCATTCAGTAAGGACTTAATCAATGCTTTTACATTTATTCAGTCACAATAAACCACAGTACTTAACTTTTCACAGGGTTGTTGTGAGGATCAAATGAGACAAGATACATAAAGTGCTTTGCAAATCTTAAAAATCTATACAAACATCAGCTCTTATTATATACTGACCTGGGACAATGAGGGAAAGATAAAACCAGTGAAAATAGAGTACAATTATGGCATCATGGAAACTGTGCTGGCTTTAGGGTTAGGAGGCCTAGGTTTGAGTTCCAGGACTGACATGAGAAGTTTTACTGTAGGAAAATCAATTCTACTTTCAGAGTCCCTCATCTGTCATACAGGGAGAATAAGACTCGTACCATGTCCTGCTCAGATTTGTACTTTCTGAGGAAAATATTTGGTATGTAATATCTTTTAGTAGATCTGTGATTTCTTGGGGGAGGGAGCTACCAGAGAAGACTGTCCTTTAACAAGAAGACTGGCACCTTCCTGTGAGACATCGGCCTGAAGTACTGAGAGAAGAACTTGCCCTGGGCCACACAGCAGGCATGCGCCAGTTGGTCTGGACCCAGGTCTGAATGACTGACTCCAAGGCCATCTCCCTATTTATTAGACTACATTTCCTCTCCTATAAACAAATGTAATTAATAAATGTAAATTATTATTATTGTTGGAACATCATACATAATAGTAAGTTTCCAGTGGGAGGAAGGCAAAAAATTGATTATGAACTAGCTTTATGATCATATAAAGCCACTTTATTTACTCAAAAAAATGGGTATCCCTTACAGCTTTCCGACTTATTCACAGGATCACATATTTAGAACCAGACAGGGCCTAAAAAATCGTCTAGTACAACGACTTCATTTTACAGGGAGGAAACTGAAATCCAGAGAGGCTAAATAAAAGGTAGGAAGGGGCAGAGCTTGGATTTGAACCCAAATCCTCTGACTCCAAATCTAGGATTCTTTTCACTAAACCGTCCTGCAAAGGAAACCTAGCTTCAGTGAAATTCCCAGCCGTTTGATGGCTATTAGGAGGACACAAGTGAGAGTGCTTTATTAAACGCTTGTTGGCTGCATGATAGCTGTAAAGGCTTCACTCTTTTTTTTGTAACAATAGCTCATAATCTATGCCCAGCTCCTTCTGGATATAACTGTCCCACTATAAACAGCTTGAGGTAGGAACATTTATCTATCCATCTATCTCTCTATCTATCCATCCATTCATCTATGCCTATCCATCTATCCATCCATCCATCTCTCTCTCTCTCTCTCTCTCTCTCTATCTATCTAATTCTGTTAGCTCTCAAATACAAAATACAGTCCACTCTCCCTCCTTAGCTGCCCTGGGAGTCAGGAAGATCGGCTTCCCATATTTAGGCGCTGTGTGACCACGGGCACGTCACTGAATTTTCCTGAGCCACGGTGCCCTCATCCGTAAAACAGCGATCATAGCCATTATTCGTCCCTTACGGAGCTGCTGCGAGGCTCAAACGTGGAAGGCTTGGCAAGGTTTAAGGCGCTACCCAAAGACCAGGGCGCCCCCTCCTCCATCACCCGCTTTCTAGAACAACGTGAACAAGGGCTGGACAGAGGGTCCGAGGATCTGGGAGAAGACCTGGGTCTGAGAGCCTCGTCTCTGCTCCTGATGGCTCCTCCCTAAAAACGGAACCTCCTTTGGCCTCAGTTTCCTCACTCGTAAAGAATGAATGTGCGGGTTGGACCGGCAGCCAGCTCCGCCTCCTGGGGACCCCATCACTTACCCAGGTTTGGATTTGCTCAGAAGCGGAGGCTGGGGGCTGCCCCCCACGACCCCGAGCGACCCCCGAGAGGGAAGGGGGCCATGACTCCCCCCACCCCCGCTCGCCGCCCACCAGGCCCGCACTCACCGCCTGCTCGTTCCTCATGCCGATGTACTTGATGCCCACGGCCTGCGCGGCCACGGCGATCTCCATCACTGGGATGCCCACGATGCCAAACATGTACTCCACATTCTGGGGGAAAAGAGCGTGGGGCGCTCAGGGGGGCGTGGCCAGGGCGCTGGACCCCCTACTGCCTGGACGCCCTGGGCCTCAGTTTCCCCATCGGTAAAAGAAGGCCCCTTCGGCTCTAAATCTAGCCCCACCCCCACCAAGCCCCCCGCGGGCCCCGCCCCCCCGCGGCCGTGGCCCTTCTCAAATACCCGGGTGACGCCTCCCCCCGGCGGGCTCGGCCTTCGCACTTGGGTGATTCTTACCTGTTCCTTAAGTGCCTGGGCAATGACCTGAGCCCCGGACACCGTCTCCACGTCCTCACCTGTCCCAGACGCCCGGTTCGAAGCCATCTTCCCTCAGCCTACAGATTCTGCTGAGAAGGGAATCCCACGCCTTTAAATCCTCCTCCCTTCGCCTCCGACCCTTCTCCACCAATGGCCAACGCGCTTCTTTGTGATCGACACGAAGACCAACCAACCACTCGGGGAAGGGGTGGAGCCACCGGCATCCCTGAATGAATGTCAACGGACCCTTTCTCCAGTCAGAACTCAGCTCTCCTAGAGGGCCGAAGTACGTGTGGGCGGGAGAGGGGGCGGAGCCGAGGGTGAGAAGATGTGGCTGATAGTGATATGAGACGATAGTGCTGCCCAGGTAGGCCGGGGGAGAGGGAGGGTAGTTTTTGGCACACGCTCGTTCTCGCGCGTCAGCCTCCGGAGTCAGCCGCTGCCTCGCTCCGGCAGGAGGCGTGCAAGGAGTTGCGCGCGCACGCCCGGGGTCAGGGAGAGGAACCTGTCGGCCTTCCAAACGGTGGGACTCCGGAGGGCCCGGTTGGCCCCACCTCCTTCCCCTCCTCCCGGCCTGGCCCTACCTCGAAAGCCCGCCCTGCTTGCGTGTCTGTTGCGTAACTTCGCCAATGGGAGCCTGCCTTACGGTACCCGCCCACCTCCTCCCTCCAGGTTGGCCCTCCTCTTTTGGCCAGCGCCCTAAGGTTCGCCAAGAGCTCGGCGCGCCTTTGCCGCTAGGGGGCGTGGTCAACAGGAGCGGGACCTGAGTGAGAAATCTGCGCCAGTAGCTTTAGGGTCGGGTGGCTCTGGAGAAGGTCCGAAACCCGCTGAGCACAGTTTTCTCATTTGCAAGAAGTTGCTAATAATAGCGCCTGCCTCCCGGGTTGTTGTAAGCATCACCTGCGAAGCCCTTAGCAAACCTTACAGATACCTGTAAATAACGTAATGACAGCGTGCATTTATATAACGCTTACTGTGTACCCGGCACTGTGATAAATGAAAAAAACATTTCCCTCAGTTATAATGATAACTACAAACACTTAAGTAGTGCTTTGTGTACCAGGTGCCATACTAATTTGTGAATACACTGTAGTTTACCCAGTTACAATAATAATAGTAATAATAACTAGCATTTATGTAGCATTTACTGTGTACCAGGCACTGCGATAATTTATGAAAAAAACTTTCCCTCAATTATAATTGTCACTACAAACACTTATGTAGTGCTTACTGTGTACCAGACACCATGCTAATTTATGAAGATACTGTAGTTCACCTAGTTATAATAGTAATAATAACAACAATAATGATGATGACAGCTAGCATTTGTATAGTGCTTACTGTATACCTGGCGCTGTGCTAATTTAGGAAGAAACTTTTCCACCCAGTTAATTATAGTAATAACAACAGCAACTAGCATTTATGCAGCACTTAAGTTTGCGAAGCACTTGCCCTAACGCGGTCTTATTTGATCTGCATGACAGCCCTAGGAGGTCGGTGCCCTCATTTGCACCCTTTCTGTTGTTGCTTTCCAGTCGCTTTTCAGCCGTGTCTGACTCTTTGTGACCCCATTTGGGGTTTTCTTGGCAGAGATACTGGAGCGGTTCGCCATTTCCTGCCCTAGTGGATTAAGGCAGACAGAGGTTAAGTGACTCGCCCAGGGTCACACAGCCCGTCTGTATCTGAGGCTGGGTTTGAACTCGTTAAGATGAGTCTTCCTGCCTCCAGGGCTCTATGCACTATGGTGCCAACTAGCGGCCCTTATTTTAAAAAGATTTTATCACTCCGTTTAGGTCAGTGGTCCACTAGGGCCTCATCCTACTTGGATCGACAGGTGACCTTTGACCCGCTCCATTTCCCACTGGCGTCGGTTTGCTCCTCAGGTAACCATCGTATTGATGCTGAGCTTAGGGTGGATCCCTGCCGCAGCTCCCGAGGTCTCCAGCCTCGGCCTCCCTGGGTGCACCCCGGCGACCTGCCCTTCTGGTGGTGACCCACACACTGGGAGTGCTTAGCTGTTCAAAAAATATTAGTAACGAAATCCTTCCACCTCTTTAGAGAGCGTCTACACCTCACCGCTCTTTGGAGAGTAGAGTTCCAGACGACCGAGGTGACTCGAGGGGCCCCGCGGCATCGGGGTGCCGTGGGACAGACCTCGGTTTTTATCTGGGTCCTTCCGTTTATTTTCTGCGTGACCTTGGGCAAGTCCCTTCTCTGAAGGTCGGGTAGCTGGTCCAGAAGGAGCCGGATGATCGAGATTGACCAGACTCCATCAGCCCAGTAGGATTATTAACCCCACTCTTAATTACAACATTGAGAACAACCCAGTAGCCGGTTGAGAACCTTAGATGGTCACAGCGGACATCTGTGATGCCTAGTGGGGAAAGATCTTTCAAGCTCTGAAGAAAATCCCGGGGCCCGGGGGCAGCATGAATTTTTGACGTGAAATTTGTGTCGTGTGGGACACAGGCTCCAGCCTCAAATAGAAACGGGGGCAGCGAGCCGCACGTGAGAACCCCGGGGGGCGGCGCGGCGCATTGGCTTAGAAAACCACGCACACGTTTCTATGGTTCTGCTTTTGTTAATACGTCGAAATCAGAAAGGGCTCGCTGCATTGTAATCTGGCCCGGGAGTCAGGAAGACCCGGGTTCAACGGCTGCCTAGTGATAACAGCTACAGCAAAAATAATAATTAGTTTACGTAGCACCTACTATATACGGGGCACTGTGCTAAGCCCTTCACGAGTATTATTCGTTTGATCCTGTAAACAGCTCTGGGAGGAAGGCGCTATCCTTATCATCCCCATTTTATAGATAAGAAAACTGAGGCAAACATGGTAAGTGGTGCCTGCAGGGTCAGTGATGAAGGCAGGATTCGAACCCAGGTCTTCCTGATTTGGGGCCCACCCTTTTATCCATCACACTGCCCAGCTGCATCTCACATGGATGCACGACCACAAGCTCAAGTTCCGCATGAGGGCCCCAGTAAGAAATACCAGATAATATCACAGGGATCTCTCCCCTGTACTTTGGTCTCCTATTCTGAGCTCCCTGCTGCAGAGCTCTCTACAGCATGTCCCAACAGCACCTCAGCCTCTACACATCCAGTGCCTCCCGCATAAGCTTGTCCTCCTCTCTAAGGAAATACCGCCACCTTTTCTATGTGTGCCGGCGGCAGGAGCGCCTTCCCAGTCACCCTCTCTCAACCCGCAGCCTCTTTATTCTCCTGCCTCTCGGGGCACCAGAGTCTGTTGGTTGCACTCCTATGTCTCCCCGCCGTTTCTCTCCATTCACACTGACACCACTCGAGTTCAGGCCTTTATCTCCACACCCTTGGATTAGTGCGCTAACCTCAAACCCAGCCAGCTGATGGAATGAGATGGTCCTTGTGAAGCACTCGTCAGAGTGCCCTGCGCAGAGTAGGTGTTTTATGAATGTTAGCTCCTACTACTGCTGCTGCTGCCGCTACTGTGACTACTATCGCTCCTCCCCCTCCAGCTGCTGCTCGGACCTCCTCGTATCCAGGCTTCTCTCTCTAATTTGTCCTTCACACAGCTGCCAAAATAATCTTCCTTCTGCATAAATCCGATCAGCTCTTTGCCCAGCTCAACGACACTCGGTGACTCCCTATTGCTTTTAGGATAAAACAGACTTCTCAGTGGGACATGTTGCAACCAAGTCTCAGTGGACCGTTGTGTTCTCATTCCGGATTAGTCCCCTTCACACGCTTTACCTTCCAAGCAATCCGGATTTTGGCTTCTCAGTCTCCACCTGCCTTTTTGTGTACTTGCATAGGTCATAGAATGCTATGAATGATTGCTTTCATTCTGATTAAAGTCTTTGGGGGATACAGACCTAAGTCTTGAGATCTGCTTGGGTGACGCAGACAACCCCGACACCAAGACTCAAAGGGTAGAGGGGAAAGTAGTTGTTCCCTAACTGTTGGTTTGGTTTCTTCCTTTTTGCCTTTAACCACGTCTGAGCCTCCTATCCCCTCCGGCTCTCATCCTATACCTCTCCTCTCTTTTCCAGCCAAACTCCTAGAAAAAGCTGTCTACACCTGCTGCTTCTACTCAGCTCACTTCTTAACCTTTTGCGGTATGGCTTCTGATCATCAAGTGATCAGTGACTTCCTGATCCTCAGATCTGATGAGTTTGTCCCAGTCCTCACCACCCTTGACCCGCCTGCCATATTCAGTGCTATCGACCGCCTCCTGGACTGGCCTGCTCTTCGGGATCTTGGGACTGCTCTCTGCCGGCTCACCTCAGATGCGTCCAACTGCTCTTTCTCAAGTCTTTTTGCTGCATCCTTTGCTCCAGTTGGCAGGCCGACCATCATACCTCCTAGCCGAGGCTGTGCCCCAAGGCTCTGTCTCTACCTCTTTCCCTTCCGACCTCATCAGCTCTCCTTTCTCTGCCAGATCTCTATTTCCAGCTCCATTCTCTTCCCTGAGCTCAGTCCCACATGGTCAATTGCTTGTTGGACATTTCAAACTGAATGTTCTAGACATTTCAAACTCATCTTTCCCCACAAACTCACCCATTCTTCAAAACATCCTTCTTTTTGTGAAAAATGTCATACTCCTCCTGTTGTAATAGCTGCTGTGGGGGTGAAAAACCAACAACAACCAGCCCACAGAACGCTGCAAGCCCATGTTCTTTTGATCTGCTTTACTAAGGAAAGCAACGTTAAGGGGATAACAATCTTACTTTAATCCGGCATACAAATATCATTCACTTAGTTCAGGGGAAAAAGCCAGCACCCTGAACTTCAGAGCAAATACTAATTACAAACATCAACAGACAGCCCAAATACAATTCATAGTTACCAACATCTGGGTTCAGCTGAGAGCTGCACAAGGACTGGCCTAGAGTCACACAATACTCCTGCTGTGAGTCAGAGCTCCAAAAAAAGAAAGCCAACCCCTGGTTTTGTATTTCTTGTTCAGGGTCAAAGGTGAGTCACACATGCGACTCACCCATGTGACCTAAAATTGTCACAAAAATTCTGCTTAAACCCACATGGTCTAAGAGCCTCTGATGTCACAAACGCGTCACTCAAACCCATGTAAACTAGACTTTCCCTTGAGGCAAAGAGGTCATGGAGGACTCCTAATTTAATCAAGGAAATAAAGGCCAAACTCTTCAAGGGCACTTGGTTGAATAAGTGCTAAGAACCCATCTTGATTCCCAACACACCTTCCCATCTCCCTGTCCCATATGCCAGGAAAGCTCTCCTTCCTCACCCCCTTCTCATAGAATCCCTCCCTTCAAGACTCAGCTCAAGCATCTCTTCTAAATGAAGCCTTTCCTGATTCCCCAAACAAAATTTCACCCTCCCTCCCAAACCACCTTGTATTTGTCTATTTTGTATTTGTTCTCTTTACATTAACGATCTCTACACTTACAGATGTTCTTGTTGCCAGCAAGCTTCTTGCCAGTAGGGACTGTTTCATTCGCTGTACTTTTTATCTGTAGTACCTGGCATATAATTAGCACAGATTAAATATTTATTGATTTATATAAATATTTAGAGAAGCTGAGGAATTTTGGTGGATCCCTGTGAGCACCCTCTCTTCAAGACAGGGGGCATCAAATGTTGGACCTTAGCACCCCCAACTGTCACCATTTACTTAGGCTTCTCTCCCAGCAGACTATGAGCTCTTTGAGGCAAAGATTAATTTCTTTTTCATCTTTCTTTGTGTCCTGGGTGTGGCATATTCGGTATCCGGTGACCCTCTGGACTTCCCAGGCTGTCCACTGGCTTCTGTTAACAGTATAAGCATCTCAAGCCTTCTCCTGTTTCACAAGGATCAAATTCACAACTTTAGGATATAGGATGTAAATAAAACAGGTTGATGTGTAGGGGAGATTAAGAAAGACAGAGGTTGTTACTTAGGTTGGCCTATTTTGGAAAATGCTCCCTGGGTTTTCAGGAAACAATTAGGGGATGGGAATGCAAAAGAGGAGGGAGAGAAAAAAACCCTGCCTTGATAATTGTTTAAGCATCCCTGTGTTAATCTGTATCTTACTGAAAAGATCCAGAGACCTAAGTTGGCAATACTAAACTTCTCCATAAGGTGGCGATAAAGAGCTTGAGCTTGGCTGGAGTTTTCCAAGTACCAGTGACCAAATAAAGATCCAAGACCTGAGGATGGTTGTCCTTAGCGTAACAGGTTCTTACACACGTGAAATGAAGAACTCTGGTAGTCTTTCGGGATATAGCAAGGAAAGAAAGGTTGCCCAAGTGTTTCATATGGAAGTATTTTTGGCCTTAGTTGTAGGTGAATAATTGGTCAGTCATTCAGTCAGTAAACATTTATTAAGTGCCTACTGTGTGCCAGGCCTTGCGCTAAGCACTGCGGATGCAAAAAGAGGCAAAAGACGGTCCCTTTTCTCAAGGAGCTCACAGTCTAATGAAGGAGACAAGAAGCAAACAAGTATGGACAAACAAGATAAAGGCAAGACCAATAGGAGATAATTAACCGAGGGACACACTGGAATGAGGAGGGGTTAGGAAAGACTTCCTGTAGAAGAAGGAATTTTGATTGGGACTCGAAGGAAGCTGGGAGGTCTGTAGGTAGTAGGAGGAGGTGGAGCATTCCAGGCTTAGGAGGTGGCCAGAGAAAGTGTCCAGAGCCAAGAGGTGGAGTGTCTTGTACCTGAAACTGCCAGGAGGGCAGTGCCACTGGATCCAAGGATAGGTCTGTGGGGGAGTGAGGTGTAAAAAGACTGGAAAGGGAGGGAGGGGGCCAGGATATGAAGGGCTTTGAATGCCAAACAGAGCATTTTGTATTTAATCCTGGCCCTCAGCATTAATTATTTTATTTAAGCTTTAGTTCTAAGTTCCTTAAGCCAATTAGAGTGAACTCAGGTATCAGCTTTTCTAGCTAATGTTGAGCTAGCAATATGGCTGTTATCAAAGGAAGAAAAGGTAAAACCTCGCATTATTTATCATTCCCTGTTTTGAGACTGATAATTGGATTTTTTGACAATTGAATTTGTTTTAAATGAGTACAAAGCTTATGAATTTATATAATGTGTATATGTATATATATATATGCCTATACATATACATTATTAATGTGGTAACATGATTTTAGCAGTTTATTCATTTACGCTTTCTGAGTTCTTCAGTTTTGGTGTCACCATTTGCCATTCAGAATGTGTACACTCAACGGAACTGAGCTATCAGGGATCTTGCTGATAGATATGCTTTCACAGAAGCTATCAAACTGGAAGGTGAAAACCTTCGAGAACTATTGAGAAGCATCTTCTTCAGGAGCAGCACCAATGAATCCTATAGCCGGTTACAACTGGCATTCGATTTGACATTCCAAAGAGCTAGAAAACAATCAACAAATAATTGTATATTTTTTTAAAAAAATAAAATCAATTTCCTTTTGTTTCCTTCTAAATTTTGGTTAATATACACAGGCAAAGCTATATATTATCTTCTTCCATGTTTCCCTAGCGAAAGAAACGAAATTCATTAGTCTCAATGGTATTATGTGGATATAAAAATATTCTTGATTTTAAAAAAGAACTTTTTTTTTCTGTCATATATACATAAAAAATATAAGCTAAGTTCTTGGTAACATTACAAATCCCCTAAGACTTGATCTACTGGGAACGACATTTTCTCCACTGTATTTTACATCCTCCCTTCTTATTCTTTGGAATAAAGGAGAGATGGCGGCAGGTTCAGGTTGACAAGATCCTTCACTTAAAATAAGATCAGAAAAAGAAGATTATTTAGACTATTTATAAATGTCCAAAATGTGCATGTCTGGCTGTACATTTTCTTGCATAAGGCGCTTACTGCAAAGAATGACAGCACGGATGAGGAGGAAGATGGTTTATGCTGCCTAGTCAAGACTAATTATTTGCCAAGGGGAAAAAAAAAACATTTTTCCTCTCTGGCCGTGGATTCAGATTCCATATAGAGAAAAAGTAGCTTTATTATAGCGATTAGTGCCAAGCGAGTGCTTTTCATTAGGAGGTAGAAATGTATATATTAGTCTTCTCCACTTTTGGAAATGCACTTCTTATCAAGCTACTTCTTGACATCTTTCACGGTAAGGATGATTCACTAGCCTCCCAGGTAGGGGCGGTAGGAGCTGTCTCTCACCGGTGATAACTTGACATCTCACTCCTGGGACTCCCAGATTCCTCCGATCTGTTGGTTGTCACACTAATGGTACCTGGCACCCAGCTCCAGTAGCACCTTTGACTCCTCCAAGCTGGCAGCTTTAAATCTTGACCTTTTGCCCACAGCACCTGCCATTTTCGATGTCCTTTATAACCTATTAACACATGGCATTGTCCCAAAGGACAACCTATCTATACAGGGAGAAAGTCATCCTTATCCCAAACTCATTTTTCTGCTGCCCAAACACGCACCTGTATTTGTTTTCTCTTGCTTCATTATGGTTGTATCCCTTCCAGCACGAATGGTCAGTACTCCTTAATTCAGTTCCGTTCCACAGACGTTTAAGACACATCGGCTGTATGAAAGGCACTGTTGGGGCTGGGGATTCAAAGGCAAATGAAAGGGTCCGCCCTCTACGGACTTACCAACTTCCAGCTGCGGTGATAAGACGCACCAGGGTTAAGTGATAAGTTGCTGTTGGATTTGGCGGCCCTCACTAAGCTGTTCTAGCCATTCCAATGTATGTAAATAATTAACAGCCACTCTCCAGAACCTTTTTGATTAAAAAAAAAAATCCACGATATGCACTCAGCCAAAAATGAAAAGGTTGTGAAACGAAAGGGGTTTCTTAGTGTGATAGGTTCCTTATCTAAAAAATTTCCTCTTTCCTCCCTTTACTACTGGAATTAGACTAGCTTTTTTCCTGAAAAGTGACAAAGCTACCTTTTGAGACTTTATCGGCACAAGGGTCAAGGTTCCAGGAGAGCCTTCATGGACTTCCTGGTTGCCTGAGGGCATAAAAGACCCACTTAGGTGGAGTCTAGGTCCTTCTAACTTATCCTGCTGCCCTGTGAGTCTCTACACCCTTGCAGGCTAACCCGACTTCCATGTGGTGGTAAGGTAAGATTCCTCCCTGCATCCCCCCAAGACTTGTTGAATATCCTTCCTCTGCCAAAGGAGTAAACCTGCTTTTGCTAACTATTAAATGACCTTCAGATGTCTCATTTTGTTCCAACCCCAAGCCTAGACTATGGAGGCCTGAGTCAGCCTGGCCCATTACACTTGGTAATTAGTTCAGCTGGCTCCTTCTTTTGCCAAATTGCAAGTGACCCTTAAGATCAAACAAACAATATACAAATGTATTGCATATAATCTCCTACTGTAGAAAAAGGCTGTATTGCAAAACCCATTCTGAGAGCCTGGAAGGATTTCTGGCTTCACGTGGGCCTTCTGGGATGCCACTTAACTGCTTTTGCCCAAAACCTCTGTTTTCTCAGCCCTAAAAATAAGATACTTTCCCTTGCGTCATTAAGTATTATGAATATTTCTTAAAAGATGCTCCCTATTATAATTGGTCATGGAGGTAGAATTATTGTGATAGAAAAAAATGTAAAAGATGCCCTTTAACATTCAGGGTTTGTCCTCTAGTTTATTAATTCAGATGAAAGAAAGTTTATCAATTCTACTTTGTTTCCTCCTAGAACTCGTGACTGGTCCCTGAAAGACTCCTTGTTCATCTCCTCAGTGTTGCTCCCGATATCCCCAAGTAGGATGCCAACCAGTCTTGGGAATTAACATTGTGGATGTTATATTTATTAGGTGGCCAGAAATGCCACAGAGAGATGAGTGATGAATTGAGATGAGGAGAGAAGGATCTCCTTCTGAGAAATGTTGAATTCTGAACATGTGTACTTGGTACAGATTCTATTATTATAAATTATTAGACTTGTTTATTTTCTGAGAGCTTTGCTAAGAAAAAAAAGAAATTTGTTCCAGTGGAGTTTGGTTTTATAATGAAAATAAACTAAGTATGAGGCAAAGTAATTCCCTCTACCAATATAAGGTAGTACCTTCTCTGAAACCGATCATCTTAGAGAGTAGTCTAGAACCCTGAGAGGTTCCGTGACTTGCCTGACCTTGAATCCAGGCTTTCCCATCTCTGAGGCTGAATTGCCATCCACTAGATCACATGACTCTTCAATCTAAAACGTTTTGAAGGGCTTCTTATCCAGCCAGGCTACAAGCAGAGGAGTGACCAAGATTGAGAACTTGTAGAGATGTTGAGGTATGTGTGAATGGTGACAAAAGTCTGTGTGATGGGTCAGGAACTTCAGACGTGGAAACTTCCTTTAGTAAGAGTCCTGCAGAACTGCCCTGGGCACTGAGCCCTGACTTAGGTGGTCGGCCTAGAGTTCCACAGCCACCTGCATTCCTTCCTTCTAAAGCCTCTGCTTCCCTGTATTCTCCACTGCTCAGGCCTCTCAGAGACCCTTACCCCTGCTTTGGCCTCACTCTCCCGCTTTCCCAGTCTCCACTCTTTAATTAATCCGTCAATTTGCCATTGTCTCCTTGGATTGCCTTCTTTCACCTTTGAAGTGTTGCCAAAGACCCAACCCTGGATTATTCCAACCACTGCCTTGGCTCATACTCCCATGCTGCTGAATGGAGCTGACCACTGACCTCTGACCTCACTGGGTTATTATGAGGATCAAATGAGACAATATTTGTAAAAAAACAGCCAGCACATACTGGTCCCCTATAGTGCTTATTCCCTCCCCTCCCCCAATGAGATAATCTCTTTATCGGCCTCCCCCAGCCTTCAGTCTTTTCCCCTTCACACAGCTAACACGTGAAAACACGCCTAAAGTGTACATCTAATCATGTCACTTCTTTATCGGTAAACTCCTGTGGCTCCCTACTTCGAGATCAGACATCAGGTTCTCTGTTTGGCTCCCTTTGGCCTTTTGTGCCCCCGCCTATCATAGCCATCTGCCCTTCCAGCCTATTCCCCGTTGTCACTCTCCTCTATCAGACAGACCTTCAAGCCCTGCTCAAACTTCACCCTCTATAGGAGACATTTCTGATGCCTCTGCTGCTCTTCCCCCCGAATCATGCTCCCTCCCTTTTACTTGTACCTTCTTCCCCTCCCCCCACAGGTACAGGTGTCTTACCTGGGACAATACAAGCTCCTTGAGGTTCGGGACTGTCACATTTGTCTTTCTGCTCCCGCCCCTGGCACTGTGCCTGGCCCGTAGGGGGCAGTCGATAAATACTTGTTGATTAATTGATTCCTGATGCTAACCAGCCCATTGTCTATAATGCCGCTTGTTTCTTGGGGTAAAATATAGTGAAGTTAAATTTGGTAATTCCTAAAGGCAAGGTGGAAAGGCACTGTTTTCATGGGCAACTTTTTTTCGGGGGGAGAGCTGCTTATAAATGACAGCAACAACTCTCATCTGAGCTGGTCAAGCATTTTTTTTCAGTATTGTATTAAAAAAGATTTTGCTTTTAAATTCATTAACTTACTAAGAGAAATGCAGAGAAACATCCATAATTCATTTCTATTTATGGCTGTGGTTTTTATAACTGGTCATTTTATAGATTTTGGCCAGTGCAGATGGATCGGCCATTATAGAAACCGAATCGTGCCAATTATAATCAATATTATGAATTAAAAGTTGAATATGGAGTGAGAGAAGCGAATAATTCTTGTGACGTTTTATTGAAAATTGAGTAAGAAAACTCCTGCCGACATTGGGCCTCTTTTGGGAATGGCCGGGAATGAATGCGGTGTGCCATGTGAAACTTAGATTGGGGCGTGTTTAAGGAGAAACACATGCCCTTTTATTAGGGACATGAAACAAACTCTTTCAGTCCTAGTTTAGTTGGGTGTCTGGATTTAATTGTCAGGATTAATAAATCACAGCTGCAAATGTTAAATTCCTGGCACGATTCTTAATTCAACAGTTTTCCCCTTGTCTGTTATGTTCCAGATTGATTGCCCACATTATGCTTGGAGCCAGCTATAGACTCGGCCTTCTCCTCTTGTGCTATCAAGTTACCTCCTTGGAAGGCCATCCCGAAGCACGTTATGTTGCTGCCATCTACGAACATCGGTCAATGCTGAGTCTTGACTCTACAGCCCTTACGGATCGAGAGTCAGCGTTGAGACTGATGAACCAGAACCTAGATCTGTACGAAGAGCAAATAGTGGCTGCAGCAAAGGAGGTGAGAAAACATTTGTCCGGTTGTAGCCTTCCGGCCATTGAGTACACGGAAACATGGCAGGGTCACTACAGGAGTCCCCAGAGGCCCCTGGGATTGATAAAAACCGACCTCGATCTGGTTGGAGGTTGGATAACACAATTCTTTGCAAGCAAGCATTCGCATCTTCCATACGTAGCCCAGGGAATTGAGGCTGGGATCACTTGGTGATTAAATGTCTGAATTGAGATTCAAACCAACGTCTCCTGACTCCATCTCCATCAACTAGGCCACACTGCCTCTTCAACAGATGAACCAAACCAAACTTTTAAGTCAAAGTAGCCAAATTACAGTTCACAGAACAAACTATTTGAGGAAACCCAGAGCTCAAATTCACAAAAGGAACAATTTGGGCCGATTTTGCTCATGGCTAAAAGGGTGGATAATAGAAGAAATCTCCTTACTTGGGGCACAGAAAAGGAAATTGTTTTGTTTTGTTTGTCAAATGTTACTACAAGGATAAGTCTTGTAACGAAACATAATTAAAGAAAAATTAAAGGATTTAAATCTAGTTATGAATTTCTCAAACCTAGCAGTTGATTAAGCGCCTGGAGGTGAAGTTAGCTGCATCTGATAGCCAGGAGTTGAAAAGGCATAGACAGTGGCAGGCCCAGGGGTAGTTTTTCTTCCAAGGACAGCCTCACGATTACTGAGGAGACCTTCTCCAGTACTCCAGAAGCAGCCTAAGTAATAACCCCAGGACTATACAGCAGTCTGGCTAAATTAAAAAAATCTAAAAGGATGTTTGTTGTTAAGCAAAATGGTCTCCTTAGCACTTAGTTCAACAAGTGCCCTTGAAGAGTTTGTCTTTTGTTTGCTTTGAGTAATTCAGCTATTTCATTGAATCTTGCTAAGTGCTAAGCCCCAGGCCCAAACCCCTATTAGGTGTAACA
>CM053623.1:28822930-28843722 GCA_028646595.1 Phalanger gymnotis | reverse complement strand
GCAATTTGTTTAAGGGCTCTTAAGATGGTGTTGATGAGGATACTCCAGGCAGCTGTAGCTAAGGAGCCCTCCAGCTTGTACACCCGGATGCTGAGACTTTGTTGAACTCTGGTAACTATGTATTGGGATTTGAATCAGACAAGATCTGTCTGTTGATGTTTGCAGTTTGCTTGTATTTTGCTCTGAAGTTCAGGGTGCTGGCTTTTTCCCCTGAACTAAGTGAATGATATTTGTGTGCTGAATTAAAGTAAGCTTGCCAACCCCTTAACCTTGTTCTCCTTGTTAAGGCAGATCAAAAGAACCCGGGCGTTCTGGCTGTCCAGCAGCCTTCTGGGTGCTGGCTGTGGGTGGATCTAGACCCCCCCACAGAAGCTGCTAGCTGGATTGTGGAAACAGAGAGATAGTGGCTTAGTGGAAAGGGTTCAGAGCCTGGGTTTGAACCTCATTTCCTTGGTGTTTGTATGATCACCAGAGAGTCACTGAAGCTTTCTCATCTGCAGAATGACAGTAACCATACTTACCTCCAAAGGGTTCCTGTGAAAAGCAGCTGAGAGCATGTTTTTTAGAAAGCACTTTGCTAAACCTTGAAGCTTCCTGTAAAATGTCAGCCTTTGTTATTCACTACTTTGGGCCTACTATTTATATCTTTACCAAGAGGCCAAAAAACAAAGGGATTACAGTGATTCATGGGAGGGAACATCTTCAATGCTGGCTGCCATAGCTTGGCTCCTCTTCATTCCCTTTGTTACACCTGGTTAATGTTCAATCCTGGCTTTCCAACAGGATCCTGAGCTCCCTGAGAGCATTTTTGTCTGTATTTGTTTTCTAAGAGATCAGTACTTAGTAGGTGCTTAATAGATGCTTCTTAACTTATTGACTTGGTTTCCTATTCAGTTTCTCACTCTGTGCTCAGAAAATGCAAGCGCATTTTAATATTAATGTGGGCAAAACATAATTTGGTGGGTAATTTTGCCATAAAAAATAACAATCCACTTCAAACTGAAATGCCTTTTGACATATCTGCTATTTCAGATTATTCTTAACTTTGCCCCCTTCTCTGCCTTGATTCCACGAGAACTGAAATGTGGATTCATTTAAGTTGTTAAACCTGAAAGTTTGGTTGAAGGAAGCAAACAAGCTAGGTGATAGAAAAATCCATGTTGTTTATTATTTTCCCTTAAAGCATAGCTAAGCTAGCTTACTTGTACGTACAAGGAGTCAGAGCATAAGCTCTGGCTGTCTGAACAAAGGAATGAGAAAACTTATATACGTTATTGTAGCATACCCAGCAAGCCTGTGTTCCCTCACTTTTATGACCCCCATGATATAAGAAGAGGATTTTCCTTAATGGAATAGGTTTGTAAAGACAGGAGTGTTGACAAAGGTCAGTTAAAGTATATACTCGTAGAATATTAAGTGAGGTGGTCTTCTCGGGATTAGGGTCTCATCCCTTAATGGCTAACGGGAAAGAATGTCCTTAGGTCAGTCTGGTCTGGCCTTGTTGACAGAGGTAGGGTATTTCCTGAGCAAACTTTAGGGAACAAAGAAGCCCAGGTCCTGGATCTTTTTCTAATTGTTCATTAATTCAGGCTCTGGGTCTTGTTGAAATTAAAAATGATATAAAATGGTATAAAATGTTCCACAAAGTCAACATCAGAAGGAGACACTGATGTTTGAAGGTTGCCACCGTTCCTCCAGATCCCTTTCAGCAGTGAGTCCCAGGACTTCCTAACCAAGGACATGTGTGGTCTGAGTTCCTATGAGAACTCTGCAATCCCCAGCTAGGGAGGTGCCATTCATAAGTGTTACTTGCTTGTATACACTGTAATGTAAATGCTTTGTTCCTCATATGACAATTAAAAGTATCATCTGGGCCTTTTCTCTAACCATAGATTGTATTTTGGCATTCTCATTGGCAGGGGGTGCAGATTATTGTCTTTCCAGAAGATGGGATTCATGGATTCAACTTCACCAGAGATTCCATTTACCCATTTCTGGACTTTGTTCCATCTCTCCAGTCTGGGAAGTGGAACCCATGCCTGGAGCCACATAGGTTCAGTGATACGGAGGTGGGTGCTACAGGTTTGCCTCTTCTGAAAGCAAAGCAAATGGTCCAACTGTAGGATAAGAAACAAGAAGAGAGTGACGTTAGGCTCTAAGAGAATTCTGGAAACCCTATAAAGAGTGTTGGGGGCATTCTGAGGATTGCAAATCTATATCATGAAATAAGTCAAAATCCAGGAAATCTTTTTTTAAATTTCCATTTATCGATATTTTCCTCATTCCTTAAGATACAAAACACGTTACTGGAAATCCTCCATTGTTCCTGACACAGTACTAGACATATAATAAATCCTCCTTAATTATTTGGGAGAATTATTGATAAGTGATAATTCAGTTCATTCATTCAACAAATATTTATAGAGTATATGGCACGGGGCTAGGTGTTGTAGGAGATACATTACTGAGCTAAGATAAAGCCTCTGCCACCAGAGTTCACCATCCCACAGTCAGTAACTGTACTCTATCAACCTCACATGGTAAGTGCACTAAACCAAGTGACTCCCTGGGGTGGGGGTGCGGGTGGGGGGAGTAGTATTCCAGCAGTGGATTTTCTGTTTGTTTGGTTTGGAATCAAAGTTGAAAGGGAATCCCTAAGTCACGTAGTCCAATCCTAAGCTGAAAAAGGAATCTGAGATCTTGTGCAACATTCCTGACAAATGGCAGTGGCATACAGGGCGGATGGGGACAGGGAAAAGGAGAGGATGGGAGAGCCTGAGACAAAATTCTTGCCCCAGCCCAGCTGCCATCGACATTTGTCACTTCTGTGATCTGTGGAGTGTCTTATGGATATCCTCTCATCCTCACAGCAACCTGGGGAGGTCAGTTCATGTAGCATCATCCCCATTTTACAGATGAAGAAACTGAATCTCAGAGATGCCAAGGCTCTTGTCCCAAATCACTAGACAGACAGACAAATATAGAAAGAAAAAGAAAGGTAGATAGAGCATTTATTAAGCCCCTACTGTGTGTCAGGCACTGTGCTGACATAAAGCCAGAAAGACTGAGTTCTCATTGGTCCCTCTGCCTGGAGTCTCTCCTTCCAATCCATTCTCCCTGGAGCTGTCAAAGTGATTTTGTTCCAGGTGTGGGTCTGACCATGTGACCCTTCTGCTCAGTAAGTCCTGGTGACTCCCTATTACCTCTAGGAATAAATAGAAAATTCTTTGGCCCTGAAGTAAGGCAGTCTGGCCCCTCATGCCCTTTCCAGTCTTCTTCCACTCTCCTCTCTGTGCTATACTCGATCGATAGTGGTCTGCTCAAGGGTCCATCTCCTGATGTCCTCTCTGCTTAGACTGTTCAGCCTCCTTCCCTCCACCTCTTGGTGCCCCCTTACTCTTTCCAGTGCCTTCTTCTGCAGGCCATTCCCAGCCTCCTCGCCTTGAGTCTTCCATTCTGTATGTACCTGTTTCTTTACATGTTTGTCTACCCCATTAGACTGAGCTCCTTGAGGGCAGGCACTGGGTTTCTGCCTTTCTTTGTACCCCCAGCGCTTAGCTCAGGGTCCAGCACCTTGTGAGCGCTTCCTACTACATGCCTGTTAACTGAGGATAAGGTGGCACAAAAGGAGAATTCTATTTATTTGGCAGCTGTTTTAGCCTTCGTACACTATGGACCATTGTTATTTCTCCTCCAAAGTCTCCTCTGATGCCTTATCTGTGTATGGAGGTGACCCTCTTCTCTTGAAGACAGCAGAGAACAAGCTGTGGCTGCTGCTTCCAAGCTCAGAACACTTGGAGTAGAGTGTGGAAAAGTGATTCTTATCTGTGGCGAGCCCAGCAAAGTTCAGAAAACTTATAACCAAAGAGGAAGCCCTGGATAAGGTGGCTTTGGCTCCAGCTGCTCCCATGCAGATGTGCAGAAGGATGGCTTGTGCTCTCCTCTGGTGGCAGATGAGCACACACCGAGGTGTAAAAATACATGGTATCAAGACATGTGAATTTCAGACTAATTAAAATTTATTTCATAGAAATAAATTGTAAGAATTTTGAGGGGACAAAAGTTTCTCCTCACTTTGTGAGATATTGCCCCTGGCCGTCTTTTTTCATTTAAATTCAGCTAGTTATCAAATCCTTGATTTTATGTCTGGAATTTCTCTTACCTCCATCTCCCATCTTTCTCCTTTTCCTGCTTTCCTATGGACATCACCCTTGAGTCATTCAGTCAGCAAGCTCTCATTACCTGTCCCTTAAATTGCTGTCATGGGGGTAGGGCTGGACGTGTGATTTCCTTCATGTAGGAAACTCCCAAATGAGGTAACGCCCTGTACTAAATCACACGGGCACCTTCTCTGTAAGTTATGGCCTTGGAGAATTGCACCGTGAGGTAAAATGATTTCTTTGGTAGTCACATAGCCGGCATGCGTGAGAGATGGGATTGGAACCAGGGTCTTTGAGGCTCCAAGGCTGGTTTTCCTCTCGCTATGCTGTGGTGCTTCTTTAACCGATCTCCTCCCCTCTGATAGAATCTCTCTCCTGCTCACTGATGTCAGCTTAGTTTTAGCCAAGTGTGGGTTCCATCCTGTTGTTTCCCTGCTAAACGCTCTCCAAGGCTTTGTACTGGTTACTCCCTAAGGTCAAACTCTTTAACTTGGTGTTCAAAGACCCTATAGTCGGTTCCAACCTTTCAAGTTTTGGCTTATGTGACTCCCTTTGTGTGTCCAATGCTTTACTTGAATATCCTTCAAGATGTCCTCTCCTCTCCCATCTCCTATTCTCTGTGTAATTCTGTATGTCGGGAATGCAATGCCCCCACCCCTCCACCTGCCACTTGAAATTTTCTCATCCAGAAAAGATGGAAAAAGGAAATGGCATCTTCCTAATAGACCATATCATGATCTCTCAGTGAAAAATGGTTCTACCCCATCTGCCTTTGGACTTTGAGAGCATTTTATACATCTCTTAAAAATGTATAGACTTTTGCACAGTTGTTGGGGTGTATCCGATTCCATGTGATCCTATGAACTTTGTCCATGGGCTTTTCCTGGCAAAGACACTGGAATGATTTGCCATTTTCTTTGTCCAGTGTCTCCATTTTTCAGATGAGGAAACTGAGGCAAACAGGGTGAAGTGACTTGGGGTCACATAGCTAGTAAGTGTCTGAGGCCAGATTTGAACTCAGATCTTCCTGACTCCAGCTTCAGTGCTCTATCTATCCATTGCCCCTAGGTATTTTTATATTTATTTATATGCATCTTATATTCTTCTTCTCTCTTGTTAGATTTAAACACTTTGAAGGCAGGAATAGCATATTATTCATCTTTGTATTTCCTTTGTCACCTACCATAGTCCTTCACACATAGTAGGTGCTCAAGAATGACTTGCTTTGTTGACTTAAATCTCCACAAAGATAAAAAAATTATTTCTTTCCCAGAGAGGCATCTAGATGATATGTATAGTGGATAGAATGCTGGGCCTGGAGATAGGAAGTCTGGGGTTCAAAGGCAGCCTCAGACACTAGCTTTTTGACCTTGGACAAGTCACTTAACATCTGTCTACTTCAGTTTCCATATTTGAAAAACGGGAATAGTAAAAGCACCTACTTCCCAGGGGTGTTGTAAGGGTTACTATTTGTAAAGGACTTTGCCAACAGAAAAGTGCTGCATAAATGCTACTATTATAATTATTGTCATCAATGAGTTTCTTGATATATGGGCGGCCAGTGACAAGTAATCTATGCCAGTATTCACTATGTTTATTTCTCATTTGCCAATTTGGTTTTCTAGGTCCTCCAGCGCTTGAGCTGTATGGCCATCAAGGGCCACATGTTCCTGGTGGCTAACCTGGGAACCAAACAGCCTTGTAACAGTAGTGACCCACGATGCCCATCTGATGGACGATACCAGTTTAATACTGATGTTGTTTTCAGTGACAGTGGCACCTTTGTCACCAGCTATCGCAAGCAAAACCTCTATTTTGAATATGCTTTTGATACTCCTTCTCAAGTTGATCACAGCACCTTTGATACGCCTTTTGCTGGCAAATTTGGGGTTTTCACTTGCTTTGATATATTGTTCTTTGAACCTGCTGTGAGCCTCGTGAGAGACTATGGAGTGAAACACATTGTGTTTCCGGCCGCATGGATGAACCAGCTCCCCCTCCTGGCAAGTATCGAAATTCAACAAGCTTTTGCAGTTGCTTTCAATGTCAACGTTCTGGCAGCAAATATCCACCACCCATCCTTGGGCATGACAGGCAGTGGCATACATACTCCTAGGAAGTCTTTTTGGTACCATGATATGGAAAGCCCTGAAGGCAAACTGATCGTGGCCCAGATACCTAAAAACCCACCGGAGGATGTAGACCTCCTGTGGAATGGCACAAGTAGAATTTATGAGTCTCACAGAAAATTCTCATCAGAAGATCCTAACTGTGAGAACGATGCAGATGTTCACTGTAGTGAGTCCCCCAACTGGAGCCAAAAGATGCCACCGTCATTTCACTCTGAGATGATGTATGACAATTTCACTTTCATTCCCGTTTGGGAAACTCGAGGCAGCCTCCGGGTCTGTGCCAATTCCCTCTGTTGTTATTTGGATTATCAGAGACACGTTTTATCCGGTGATTTATATGCTCTTGGGGTCTTTGATGGTCTTCATACGGTAAATGGCCGTTATTATGTTCAAGTGTGTGCCCTGGTGAAATGCGGTGGCCTCCAGTTTGAGACTTGTGGACAGGAGATATCAAACGCTGCTGATGCTTTCGACTTTCACCTCTGGGGGAATTTTAGTACCTCCTTTGTGTTTCCTATACTACTGACTTCTGGAATGACGCTGGAATCCCCGGGCCAACTGGGCTGGGAAGGCAACCATTATTTCATGAGGAAGAATCAGTTGTCTTCGGGTTTAGTGACAGCTGCTTTGTACGGACGCTGGTATGAGAGGGATTAGTAGAACCGATTAGTCCGTTGGATGGGTGCTAGGTTTATCCTCTAGGTCATATTCATCGGTAAATACGTGGCTGGTGTTCAAAATGGAGAACAAAAATCATCATCGTTGTTCTGAGCTCTAGGGGACAGATGGGCACCAGCTGAGTCCTTGGCTGCTGCAGCATCTAACAATATAAGCCACAGGGATGCAAGAGTCTCCTTTCTGTTCTACTAGGATGTCATTTGGCACCGTGGAAAGAAGTAGTATCATGGCTAGATCTCTTTGGTTCTATTTCTTTTAAACATAAATTCCAGAGACAGTCTCAAGTAACTTGTGGTCAATTTTTAATATCCTTTAAAAGCTACTATTTAAAACCAAAACAAGCACTGTTTTCTCATGCACATTCACAAAGCAGCATTTTGGTTTTTTTTTAAATCATATTATTAGCTGACACACTCAAAAGTATTTAAAAGCTTAGAATGTTGCTTAAAGTAATGATCGATTGTGGAATGTGCAGTCTTGGTTTCCAAATAGCCCTTGTAGACGTGTTCTACGTAAACTGAAGTAGAAGTGCGTTGAGATGCCACACCCAGGGCAACAGCAGCTGCATCAGAAATGAGTGTGTAAAACGTGGAATAAAAAAGAAAACAGCATGATAAGGCTCCCTCACATCCACATGTTTCTCAGGAAGAAGGATGTATGAGGAAAGTCCTGGCATCATGAAATTTAAAACTTCATTGGGTCCAGATATTAGGAGACACCCTGTTTTTTGAGCTAAGGCCCAGCAAGCAGGCTGTACCCTGAGCTTGGCATAACAACAATCCTTTGCGCTCACCCTCTGGATGATCTCACCCTCTGGTAAAATGTATTGCTTTGACTAGCACCAGGGATTTATGATTTTTATATTAATCACAACTATTTTGATTTGTTGGAGTTTCCCTATTTCCCAGGGACCTGAGGGACAGAAGCAGCCAATATGCTGCAGCAGAAAGCAGTCCCTCACACCTCCTGACATTCTGAACAATTCCTTTACGTAACTAAGTGAGCTGAACCAGGTGCTGCACTCCTGTTTCTCTTACACTTACTGTGGTTATGTACCCCGCTGAACGATCACAAGGCTCAATGACCCTTAAGACTTAAGACAATCAGCTTAGGGCCTTTTCCCACAGGACCCCAAATGCCTGCACCTGTGGGCCTGCCGTGGGAACTGTTTATTCAAGACCTAAGAATGACCGCTGGATCCTGCCTTTTTGTGGTTTTCAGGGTTAAAAACCCTACCCCCACTACAAGCCACAAGCCCTCCTTCCCAAGAGGACTCTGATTTGCAAACCTGTTTTTGTCACTTTGAAATTAAACTTCTGTTCAATTCCTCACTCTCCTGTCTCTAGCCTGCTCTGTTCAGCTATGGCCACCGCCAGGTTAGGGACCAGTTCCAGTCCAGTTGACAAGTGTCTGGAGGGGAAAACAAGGCAGTGGGATGAGAAGGGAGTAGTAATAGGCAGATGTGAATGTGAGAATTCTGCCTGTGAAGCTTTGGTTTCCTCTGGGGCTTCTGATGGCACTAATAAATCACTTAGCGCTTTTTTTTTTTTACAGATGGTTTACAATGCCCAGCTCCCTGAATAGAATTATCCTGGTGTGATTCAACAATGAGCCTTTGACAAAAGCCTCACTTTCTTAAAGAGGCTGAGCAAGGTTGGGATTCAAGATAGTTGCCCCAATTAGAGATGCCAGGAATTTTAGGCACAGTTGTAAAATTGAAGCTTTTGCTATAACATTTAATACATAATAAATTAAATGGTAAAACTTTTCAAAGCCATTTGAAAAACAATTTTAACCCTATCCTTAATAAATATTTAAACTGAATGATTTCAGATTGTTAGGTGAGGGAAATTGATTGCCTTACTTTACTTGTATATAGAATGGCTTAGTTTCCATTTCTCCAGCTCGTTTTACAGATGAAGAACTGAGGCAAACAAGGTTAAGTGACTTGCCTAGGGTCCCATAGCTAGCAAGTATCTGAGGATGGATTTAAATTCAGGTCCTCCTGAGCCACCTAGCTGACCTAGACTAGTAGAATACCTACTGGAGGGGCAGCTAGGTGGCGCAGTGAGTAGAGCACCAGCCCTGGAGTCAGCAGGATCTGAGTTCAAAACCGGCCTCAGACACTTGACACTAGCTGTGTGACCTTGAGCAAGTCACTTAACCCCAATTGCCCTGCCTTCCCCTCTGCAAAAAAAAAAAAAATGCCTACTGGGGCAAAATGAGCTTAGGAGTAAAGTTATTTCATTGTAAAGGCCTTAACTGTTTCTAGAAGGGACTATATACTCCACACTTCCCAGGTTCTCCCAGGGCGTTGGCCCAAGCTGGCCTTGATCTGGATTTGACCCAGAAGGAATCAAGGTACTTCCAGCTCTGGGGCAAGAAGGCAGGTCTCAATTGCATCAGGTCATTCCTGAGGAAGTAGGCTCATGAGTGACTTGGGGAAACTCTGAAGTCATCCCTAGACAAGGGTCCCTAGACAAGGTGCTGGCCAGATCAAGAGCAGATGATCCATACAAATCATATTCTTTCCTACTTCCTCCCTGATCCACAGTACACCTGGCTTCAGGGGGTGGAGATGGATGGAGGTCAGGATATGCAGACAAGCAGGAGATTGCCTTCAACATAGCTCTGCTCTACAGCAGCGAATGCCCAGGGACCCTCTGTAGCTGCTGGGATGAGTGGATGCTCTGAGATAACCTACTGTGATCTCTACATTTCTGAAATGAAATGCAATTGCTGCTTCACCCATGGCATTGGGACTTAGGCCGCCATTTAAAACCATAAGACCTGTTGTACGAATGGAACTTGTGTAAATGAGCACTGTCCCCAGAAAAGCTGGGAGTTTCACAGACTTCTTTCCAATTTCCTGATAATTTAGAAATAACGGCTCATAAATTAAAAACAGGGACTGGAGACAACAGCTGCGTAGAAGTTTCAGAAAAGTGCAGTGCCAGACAGTAGAACACAGTGGAAGGAAGATAGAAGCATTCAAAATAAATAAATTGGCATTTTCAGGAAAAAAAAATCTGATAGACTCTTGTAACTTGCCTCAAACCATTATCTTGTCATCTAGGAAGTAAATAGGAAAGGGGATCATGACAAAATGATAGAGAATCAATTAACAGGAACTTTGGGTTGAATTGAGTTTTGACCATGTGGTTTTGGAAAACAAAGCAGTGAAACAGATTTTAGGCCATAACATATAATGTGTGTCTTTACCTATATTTTGTGTTAATCTCATACATCCCAAGCTCTACTGAACACTTTGTGATAAGTAATGTCATATTTGGAAAACATTATGTTACCTTTGTTTGCACTGGAGATTACTAGATGAAACATGATAATAGTTAACTGAAATACCTTTATGTCACCTACTTTATCAGTGAAAATGCTATTTAATTTAGACCATATATAATGGAAAGGATGAAATCTTGTTCAGTAAATCCATTTTCAATTATTTAGAGAATTAACACTTTTGTTTGCTTCCAGGGTTAGAAAACCAGCTTTGAAATGTATTTTCCTACCATTTAATGTCATTTCTAAGCTCTAAGAATAAGACATGCAATGCTGGTGTTTATATCTTTCTTAACTGTGTTAAGAATTTATTAGGCTCAATAAGTGGCCAATTAGTTTTACATACACACCACAGGCTTAAAGCATCAAAGTATTCTTACCACTTAAAAGACAGTCTATTTAAATTTTCTACTCGATTCTTCATCTTACCAGGTGAATGTACCATGCATCTTTTGACTAGGGCATTCAAACTGGTGGGCTATCATAAGAATACAAGTAATGTAAACTCCCTTTAAACTACTGAAACCTAAACTAGGAAACAAATAATATAGAACTTTTTTTTCCAGTGTTGTATACTAAGCAACCATAATAATAACCTAAGGTCCTTTCAGGATTTGGAGGGAATAGAAGTGAAATGAGCAAGGGCAAAGGCAGTTGGGAAGGTCTGTTGTGCCAGGATAAAGCATTGAAAAAGACCTGCTTATGAGCAACTGAATGTTTTGAGCAGGGGAATGGGAAGGATTTTTTTTTTAAAGCAGCATTTTAAGAGGATTCCAGCAGTGTGTGCTGAATGTGTGGCAACAGTGGCAGGAGACCATTTAGGAGGATCAGAGGCGAGGTGATAAAGGCCATGGGAGTATGAATGGACAGGAAGTGATGGCTGCAGAGATCATTCGAAGGAAAAATCAGCAGGATTTGGTAGAAATCAAAAATGTAGGCTCCTGGCATTTATATCTGAAAGTGCTGTCTGAGATCATCAGATACAGGGTTTCTTAACTGTTTTTTGCCATGGAACCCTTTGAGAGGCTGGTGAAACCCAACACTACAGTGGTTTGTTGCCTAATTTAATCACCTAAGTAAACACTACATTTCAGGGGTTGGTGAAAATAAACTGAAGTTTGGGGCTTTGCTATTTTTTCTCATTCAAGTTCATGGATACTTTGAAATTTATCCATATACTTCAGTTTAAGAATCCCATATCTACCCAAGGCCTATCATATCACTGATGAGAGGCCTAAAAAGATTTTGGCTTGCCCAACAACACACATGTAATAGCAGATTCATAATTTGAACTCAAATTTGTGACTTTGAATCCAGTATTCAAATACCCTTTGCTATTTCTTACTTAAAAATGATTTATTAAAAAGTTAACACTAAGTCTCAACACAACTCAACATGTTTACTGTCTATATTTAAATGATAAAAACTTAACTTTTTAGTCACTTTCCCTAAGTATCTATCAGGATTCTTTGTCTATGTTTATCTGTTGTATTTTGAGATGCCATTTAAATTTTTAATAGCTCTTTAATATATTTTAGATATCGAATTTCTGTCTGCCACGGAGATTAGGATAGGGACTGGACCTGGAGTGTTATTGGTATAGGCAACAATTGGATGAAGAAATTCCTTCGACCAAGGCAGGTAAGCACCTCTTCTGCAACATACAGTCTACATCAAGGGGTAGAGAACTTGCCTAGCTGTTGTTGGGTCTTTTCAGTCCTGTCCAACTCTTTGTGACTTCATTTGGGGTTTTCTTGGCAAAGCTCTTGGAGTAGTTTGCCATTTCCTTCTCCAGTTCACTTTACGGATCAGGAAACTGAGGCCAACAGGGTTAAGGGATTTACCTAGGGCCACACAGCTAAGTATCTGAGTTCAGATTTGAACTCAGGAAGACTCATCTTCCTGACTCCAAGGCCGGTGCTCTGTGCACCATGGCTCTACCTCATTGCCCCCTAGCTTGCCCAGAGACACATGGTATGTGTCAAGAAGAAAGACTTGAAGGTAGGTTTTCCCGGTGTGGGACTGGCTCTCTCCACTCTACCATATTGCCTAACACTCATCTGCTACATGTATTTTTGCCAATTTGTTTTTTCTCTAATAAAAATTATTTGTGTTACACAGATTTTTAAAATTTGACAGTAGTGAACCATCGCATCTATTTTGTTCTAATAATTTCTCATAATTGTTGAATAGGAAAAAAACACATTACCCTGTAACAAGAAACAAACTTTTATTTTCCTCCCATGACATTTTAAAAAATATTTAAGTCTGTTGTCTAGCTGAATTTCAAGTGTGAGATGTGTGAATTCATTTCGCACCAGATTGCCAACCAGTTTTCTCAAGGCACGTTTGTTAACTCATTTTTTCCCTGCGTTTTCATTTTCTTCAGATCTATCATTAATCTCATCTATGTTTGGCTGGATGTTTTGTGTATTTATTCTATTCCACTGATGTGGTTCTCTTTTATTCTCTTCTATTAGCTAGACTTTATAACTGCTTTGTAATATATCTTAAAGCCAAATAGGAGTGGCAAGACCACCCTCATCAGCTTTTCCACTGTCATGCCATTTGTCCCCTTTCATTTTTCCATAGAATTTCATTATGGTTTGATAGAGTTCTATAAATTTCTTAGTGGTTTGATTGGTATTGCATTAAATACATAAATTAATTTTGGAGGAGTCATCTTTATTACATTAAACCAATTCGTTCACGAACATTGAATGCTCCTCCAAGTATTTGTTTTCGTCTATTTCAGACATTAGAATCTGCTAGTTGTCATCATACAGGTCTTGTATAATTTCTGGGTAGGTTAATTCCCAAATATTTTATGGCTTTGTTGTTATTATAAATGGAGTCTTTCTTTTTCCCTAATCTTCTTGCTGGTGGGTAAGAATAAAAATCTTGTATCTTTGCTGAATATTGTTTTAATTAACTTTTTGGTTGAGACAGTTGGATTTTTAGATACTTTATGCTGTCCTTGGTGAATATTTTGACCTCTTCATTTTCAATATTAATGCTAATAGTTATTTCCTGTCTTACTACATCATGCTAAAGAGATCGTGCTTGTTTTTAACCTGACTTAAGTGAGAATGTTCCACTGTGTCATATTATGTTGACATCTTATGGGAGATAGTTTTATGTGGAGAAAAAACCCCTCTATACTTGGTTTTTTTTTTTTGAGTTTTTAAAAATCATGACCAAATATAGGATTTTATCAAAGGCTTTTTTTCTTCCATTTACTGATATTACATGATACTATGTGGTTTTATTTATATGTTCCATTATATTGATACTTTTTCAGTTGCTGAACCATCTTTTGTGTGCCAAATATAACCCCTGCATAGGTTGTGATGAAAATTTTTTAGTGTCTTTTTTTAAAATAAAGTTTTTAAAATTGTTTTTTAATGAACAGAAACCTATTCTCTCTCCTTCCTCTACTTTATCCTCTCCCCCGTCTGATTGGAAAATTCCTTGTAAGAAATATGCATAGCAAGTCAAATTCCCATACTGGCTCTATTAAAAAATATTAGGTCTCATTTTGCACCCTGAATCTATGGTAAAGGTGATTCGCATTTTTTGGGGGGTCAGTGCCTTAGACTGGATTCTGGTAGTCTCATCAATAACCCTAACTTCTGTTTCCCCGTCAGTTCCTTTCTTCAGCTCCCGTCCAGCCTTGTTGGCAGAAATACTTCATGCCACACAGTTAAGTTTCAGCTAGATTTCTTGTCCCCACTTTGTGCTGCAGAGGAAGTACCCAGTCTTCTTGTCCCCCACTGCCACAGTATGAGAGTCATGGAGGACCAGTGCAGCTCACAGCTCTCTCTCTTCTACCCCAATGCATGGTTTCTCTGGGTCTCCATCACAGAGTTTTTTGGCAGAAGGAAGTTCCTTCCTTGGCCAAAAGCCCTAGAAATATCAGAAATTTCTGTGTAATGCCTGCTCATTAACATTCTCCGGTCACCAAGTCTCCATGGAAATAGCCCTGGGGGAGGAGTTACACAAGAAATATTTCAAGTAATACTTTGATATTCTAAGATTCTGAAGTACTAGAAATATTAAAGCCAGAAAAATATTTTATCCAATAAAGACACAATTCATAAACAACAGAGAGACATTTGCGCTCAATTAAAATACGACTTTCCAAAGAGTAGTTGCAATGTAAATTCTCAGTGGCTAACGAAAGAACAAAGCTCTGACTCTTGCTGAATTATGATGTGCATTCCATTTAGAAGGATGCAATACTTAGGGGCAAAATATGCTGGGCTTTTGACATTTGAAAATAAAATTGGGCTGATGAACAAAAGGTCCTTGTGCAAGGCCAACTTTTAAATTGCAACATTCAATAAAAGGTAACAGTCTTGATGATCAATACTTATGGTTGACTCAGTTGGATTCAGTAAGCATTTAGTGATTGCTTTACTATGTCTAAGGCACTTGCTAGGGTGCTGGGGATACAAGGCAGGATGAAAAATAGTACACGTCCTCAAGAAGTTTATTCTATTTGGGAGAAATAAAACATATAAAAAGATAAATTATCTTCATGATAATTTGAAGAGGGAAATTAATATACATAACAAAAGACTTCCCCTAAGAAGTGGTGCCTCAGCTGAGCTTTCAAAGAAGCTAGTGATCTTAAGAAATGGAACTGAGGAAGGAGTGCATTCCAGGCATGGAAGACACCTGTGCAAAGGTGAAAAGGCAGGACATAAGGGATGGCAAGTAGGCCAATTTAGCTGGAACATAATGGAATATAATGAACCTATGAAGGGAAGTAGGCTGAAGTCCACTAGATTGCACATGCTAAGCTAAGGAATTTGTATTTTATTCTTGAGGCAATCAGGGACAATTGAAATTTCTTGAATAGGCTTTTCATGGTCAGATACGGTTTAGGAAAATCATTTTGGCAGCTATGTAATGAGTAAATTGAGAAAAATTGGAAATCTATAGTTGATGGTTGTTGCAATGTTCCAGCCAAGAGTTAATGGGTGGAGGGGGTCTGAACTAGAGTGTGAGTAGTGAAGCTGGCTAATGTGACATGTAGAGAGAGAATGGACAAGATATGGCAGCTTGTTGGATATGAGGATGTGTGGGGAAGGCAACAATTGAGGATGACTCCAAGGTTGCAAATCTAGATGCCTCAAAAAGAGTGTGTTCCCTTCTATTGGAGGTCTTCAGAGACTGAATGACCACTTTTCAGGTGTACTGGGTGGGTTGCAGCATTTTTTTTTTTTTGGTAAGGTTTTGGACTAGATAATAACCTCAGAGGTCTTTTTCAACTGTGGTTCAATGAACCTGTGAACCTATAGGAGCTGATGAAATCACCAAGGAATGGAATATGAGAGAAAAGTAGATAGCTTACAACAAAGCCATACAGTTCACCCACAATTAGAAGAGAAGACATAGATAGTGATCCAGGGAGTAAGATTGAGAAGTAGGAGAATTAGGAGAGAACAGTGTTATAGAAATTCAGAGAATAAACAGAATTTAGGAGGGAGGAGTTGGTCAGTATAAAATGCTACAGAAATGTTAAGAAGGCAGAGGAAAGGGAACAAGTCACTGGGTTACTAAATTTAGGAATTAAGAGATCATTGATAATCTTGGAGAGAAGATTCAGC
This sequence comes from Phalanger gymnotis, assembly GCA_028646595.1. Taxonomy (NCBI): domain Eukaryota; kingdom Metazoa; phylum Chordata; class Mammalia; order Diprotodontia; family Phalangeridae; genus Phalanger; species Phalanger gymnotis. The sequence goes on along the minus strand of CM053623.1, from coordinate 28,827,840 downwards.
TGGGCAGTGAAATCAGAAGCCACTCTGAAGGAGTTGAAAAGTGAACAGGTGGGCTAGTAGTGTGGGAGACCAGAGGACAAATAGTTTGAGGGAATGGTATGAGGAGGTGAAAATATTTTATGTTTGGGGCATACCTTGGCATGTTTGTAGGCAGCAGTGGAGTCACATGGGGGAAGATTGAAGAGATGAAAGAGTAAAGTTGGGACAAACTGTTGGAGAAGGGAGAAAACAGTATCAAAGGTACAGGTAGAGGGGTTGGTTCTGATATGTAGAAGACAAGAGGTTTTTAATGATGCTTTTGGCGGGGCCGGGCGGGGGGGGGCGGGGCCGGCCCAGCAAGGTTGTCTACTGAGAGGGAGAGGGCTCATGAAAGAACATTTGCAGATGATCTGGAGAATGTGTTAGACTTAGACAAGAGTATAGGGTTTGCCATGTAACAAAGAGGACCCAGTTGGGATTGGATAGCATTATTTGTATGTACTTAGATATTATCTTTCAGGGTAGGCACTTGTGTTTCTGCCTTTCTCTGTATCCCCTGCATTTGACACAGTACCTGGCACCTTTGTTGTTCAGTTGTTTCAATCATGTCCAACTCTTTGTGACCCCATTTGGGGTTTTGTTGGCAAAGATACAGCAGTGGTTTGCCATTTCCTTCTCTGGCTCATTTTACAGATGAGGAAACTGAGGCCAACAGGGTTAAGTGACTTGCCCAGGGCCACCCAGTTAGTATTGGAGGTCCCATCTGAACTCAGATCTTCCTGCCTGGCACTCTCTCTATTGAATCACTTAGCTGCCCATACCTGGCACCTAGTAAGCACTTAATAAAGGCTTGATGACTGAAGGAACTTAAGAGTACCTTATTCCAGGGTCATTACCCCAAGGCGAGATGGAGCTAGGGACTAGTCTACCTCAGGCCTTGAAATACGTCATAAGGACTAATGCTTATGATGGAAATCCATAACTACATACTTAAGACACAAGCACAATTTACCTCTATTATGAAATCAACGAGAAATACCATTTATAAAAAAGTTACAATACTAAAAAATCTTTACCAACTACTATAGCTAAACTACTTAATTCTGTTCTCTGATAGGAATTAATTTACAGATTTACCCAAAGCTCTTTCTAATTCTATACCCACAGTTTTGACACACATGCATTTTGTCAGCTGTCCTCCTCAATTAGTTGAAAAGACTTTTAAGCATCCCCTTTTCCAGGTACCAAGCTAGGTGCTGGGAACAAGTTAAAAATGAAAGTCTCAGCCCACAAAAGGCTTTCCATTCTTTACTGCCACTACTGGAAAAGAGTGTGTTCATCTGCTCCCTTATGGATCTGAAACTTTCCAAATCAAAATACCCTCCTTCGGACTCCACTTGGTCACATATTTTCTCCCCTTCTTAAAAAGTAAGCTCCTTGTGGGGCAGGGACTATTTTAATGTATGTATCCCTAGTGTTGAACGCAGTGCATGACACACAGTAAGTGCTTAAATATGTGCATTTTCATCAATTCATGCTGGATAAAATCAATTACAACAACTCTATTTAGCTTTCCATAAAGAAGCCGTGCCATCCTTCTACTTAGATGCAACTCTTTCTTGGTCTTGTTTTGTTTATAGGTATCTCAGTCTCAATACATCAAGGATCCTCAGGTAAACCACACTTCCTTCCATCTGCCTTTACAGTATTATTTATAACTCTGATTATCGTGACACATTTCATAATTCATGGCCATACTGCATCACTGAGCAATCATGGGTATAGCTCATGGGTATTAAAAACATAGGCTTTTCTGACAGCAGTCATACCAGGGATTGTCAATAAGTGATGCTTTGGCTATGGCAGCTTATTTATTATAGTTAAGCCTTCAAAATTTGACAACCACTACATACCTGCAACAAAAAAAATCATTCTTTGATCTTCGTCTGCAGGGAATGAAGTAACATTATTCTGAGGTACATACAGTATGAGCTGAGGTTTCCCACCCTTGGCATAAAACAACCTTGAATTAACCTTTCACTAAGAAAACACTTCATAAAAAAGCAATTTATACTTATCATGACAGATAGCAAGGGCAGGTAGACATGGATATTGTACAAACCACATCAAAGGAGGGCCTATCCAGACCGCAAAGTATCGCAGTACATACCACATGCAATTTGATAGCCGTCTAAACCTGCATGGAACTGGATGTACTGTATCATAGGCAAATGTTTATGCAGATTAGGCATTCTGATCACATGGCTGTCAAGACTTAGATTAATGTCCTGGTTTTTTACTTTTCTCATCCACTATATTTTATTTCATTCCTTTGTACCTAAAGTAACAACAGGGAAAAGGTAGAGATGATAGCAAAGAACACCAAAAATGCACATACTAGGCATATAATAACTTACATTTTTGTGGAATTTGGTGCTGTTTTCACAAGTCCTGTGAAGTAGAAACAGCAGCCTCCCAATTTTGTAGATAAGGAATTTATGTTAATGACAAAAGAAATTAAAGTCACAGACACTGGCAAAAGGAAAACAAAATTATCCCTATTTATAGGAAATGTTTTACTCAGAAAAATCCAGAGAATCAGCAAAGAAATAGATAATAGCTTTAGCAAAGTAGCAGTATACAAAAAAGATGCACACAACTAGCAGCATTTCTGTATAGCAATAGCAAAATTGAGGAACAAATTTTAGAGAGGAAGGGGAGATGCTCTTATTCAAAATGACTACAAAATCAAGAAAATATCTGGGAGTCCATCTACCAAGACATACATAAGAACTTATATAAATGCCAAATGTAAAACATTATCTAAAGAATTTAAGAATGATGAACAATCTCAAGGATATTCAAGGCTCATGGTTGGGTTGCAGTAATACAATAAAAGTACAACCTAGACTACCTTCCATATTTAGTAGTCTGCCAATCAAGTAACAAAAGGGTTACTTTTAGAGCTCCATTAAAATAAAAATCATTTGAAGGGCTAGACTTTCAAAGGAAATAATGGGAAAAAGGTAGAAATAGAGGGGCAATAGCATTACCAGACCACAAACTATAATACAGAACTAATAATTTAAAATACAGAAAAATATCCCAGGGGAACAGACTAGATAAGCAAGATTCAGAAACAAATTCAACCACTCATCATTTGTTAACCTGAGACCATAAGCTATTTGGGGAACAATTCTCTATTTGACAAGAACTTCTGGTAAACTAGGAAACAGTCTGATAAACTTGCTAAAGTCTGTATCATTTTAAAAATCAGAGAATGTAAACTGATGACTTTCACAACTCTGGCATAGGACAGAAAAGGCCACAAAGGTTAGACAGTTTTGATTATAGAAAACTGAAAAGCTTTTGCACAAATCAGTGCAGCCAGGTTAAGGACCTGTTAATTGAGAAAGATTCTAAGGGTCTGACATAATAACTAACATATATGTTATAAATAAACACACACACACACGCACACATATATGTGGCTTGCTATGTGTCAGGCATTATGATAACGCTTCACAATCATATCATTTGATTCTCACAATCCACTGGGGCACCTAGCTGCTGTGCGTGTGTGACAATGGAGATGAAAGCCAAACTACTTGCTCCTGTCTTCAGCCTCATTTCCCTCCCACTGGAATCTTGGTTCGTGAACCTGGGATCACCCTGGAACCAGGCATCTATGCCACTCCTGGGCCATTTCCATATTATGATGCCACTTCTATATTCCCCTTGTGTTGTAACATACCAAATGAATGTAAGCTCCTTTGGACTGCAGGGACTATCTGGCTTTTCTTTTTTATTGTACCCTTGGAGCTTGAACCATAAATAACCACTGGAACAATTACTTCAAATCACTAGTAATAAAAGAAATGTAAATTAAAACAGCCCCAAAGAGTCATCTTCTACCCATTAAATCTCAAAGATGACAAAGAGTAGAAATGTCAGAGGGGTTATGGGAAGAGTCTCATTAATACTTTTGTGCAGCTGTGAATTGGATGAATGATTCTTTCTGGCAAGTAATTTTTAATTATCTTAAGGAAGTGTCTAAAATGTCCACATCTTTTGCCCCAGATGCCCCATGGCTAGGTATCCTATTGTAAGGAGGTCAAAGACAGAGAAAGAGGTGTCATGTACAAAACATAGTCATAGAGGCACTTTTTTTGTAGTAGCAAAGAACTGGCAACAAAGTAGATATCTATAAATTGAGTAAAAGCTACACAAATTATGGTACATGGATGTAATGGATATTACTATGCAATAAAAAAAAAAAAGCAATGTGACAAGTCAGAGGAGCACAGGAAACTTGAGCAAACTTGGCTCCAGAGCAAAGCTGAAAGAATGTGCCTCCCTCCCTTCACTGCAGAGGTGAGGGGCCATGGTTTTTAAACAGTGTACATACATCAGGCATAGCAATATATTGAACTGCATTTTTTCCACCTTTTTTTTTTTTTAAAAAATCTTTGTTGCAAGGGATGGACTTGATCAGAAGGGAAGACATATTCAGAAATGCCTATGATATAAAAATAAAACTTTAAAAATGCTAATGGCAAACTTGACAGAAAATGGTTCCAGTTATAAGAAGTAAAACCAACTAGTCTAACCTTGAAGTCCTATGTGATTTAATTAAACCATTCTAAAAAGACATTTGAAAAGAAACATGGCACTTAAAATTTTGGTACCCATCCCTGTAGAGCTGGAAATTTCCAATCTCCTGTGCCAGTAAGGTAAAATGGGCTTAGTTTAACGGATGCCCTTGAGGAGTTTGGCTTTTGTTTACTGTGAAAGTACTTTCATCTGTTAGATGCTAAGCCCCAGGCCCAAAGCCCTATCAGGTGTGAAACCTGTGTGGGCATAGATTAATGACTTAAGAGGGGCCAACTCAGGAACCAATTGGTCTCTGGTCGTTGAGGCGGGGCTTGAGA
>CM053623.1:28752711-28822830 GCA_028646595.1 Phalanger gymnotis | reverse complement strand
ATTCTGACCCTGGTCCTGATTCCAAATCCACCACTCTTTCAATGATGTCTGGTGGGTTTGTCCCAGGCAGCTCCCTTTCAGCTACTTCTGAAAGAAAGAAAGGAATCCAGGACACTTCTTAAAATTTCTTGCTTTCTGCCAATTCACTTCAATCAGCACTTTTAAAGGTGTTCATGGATAGGACATGTATGGGGAGTTCAGGGATTTGGAGAGAGCAGGAATATAAAGATCCCTAAAACAAGGATTGCCCAGTCTATATTACTTATAGTCTACAATACTAGCCTTAAAAAAGTGATGTATGCCTTATCAGAAAATAAATTCAGGTCACTATATAAAACATCTCTTCCTGAGAAACTTAAGCCTTCTCCCATTTTTAAATGCTTTTTTTAAATCTTTTTTTTTTTTAAGATACATTCTGATGACATATGGATTAAAGTTCATTTACACAGGATGCCTTCAATTCAAATCCTTCAAGCATTGTTTTCAATGAGTGATAACAATAATTATAAAGAGCATTCATATTTATATAGAGAGATTTACTGTTTATAAAGCACATTAATGCATGATGGGAAATGTTACCTTGGGTTTTGGGTTTTACAGAAGAGGAAAGAGGCTCCAAGAGGATTGAGTGACCTGAGGCTTATCCTGTGAGGGAGACTTACTTCACATTAACTGTGTGTGTGTGTACACACACACAAATATATATATGTCAACATTGATATAGGTGTTGTTTTCTAGAATAGCACATAAGCACCTTGAGAGGAGAGATGGATTTATTTTAAATAATCTTTGTATTTCCAATGCTTGGCACATCAGAAGCACTTAATGCCTGATATACTGGGGGTTAATTTTGTTTTGTTTTAAAATAAATTGGAGAGAGTTTAAGGTACTATGCATGTCTTCAAATAGATGAGACTGTCATGGAGAAGACAGGCCTGGCAGAGACATTTCCAGCCAGGGAACAAAAGTGATTAAGGGAGGCAGAGTTGTGCCTAAGGAATCACTTAAAATAAAATAACTTGCTTTTCAAAATTGGAAAAGGTATTGTGAGGTATTGTGAACTGCCCATTACTCGTAATATTCAAGTAGAAGCTGGATGTGTAAGGGGGTTCTTCAATCTTGTGGGTGCTTAGATTGGATGAACCCTGATAGCATATGATAAATATGCCCTCCAGAAACTCAGAAGAAATTACTACAAAGGATGGGAAAGGATACATGTATACTCTCTACCATCCCATTACTTTTCAAAGGATACTTTTATAGAACATGCAGCATATTGTCAATTAAAAAACCAATCTACTTCACCACCACCAACAATCAAACTAAGTTTGTCATGCGTTATTATCTGTATAATGGAAAAGGTATCATTTTTCTTATGTCTTATCTGACACAGTAAGCAACTGTCAAGATCAAAGGAAAAAAACTTGACAAAAGTAGTCAAAACCCTAGAAATGTTTCTTTAAAAACAGCTTTTAGGTAATGTACACAGATATAAATACAACAACTCACATCTGGGTTTTATTATACTCCGTAAAATATACAGGAATCTTGATGTACTGAAAGAGTGCAAGTAAATACAGTATTCAAGCAGTCACTATTTCTATGTACATGCTCATTAATTCTTCAAAAACCCCACAAAATTATCAAATAGATCAAAATACTGTTCTGTGTTTTCACACTTTATGTTCAGAAAACCAGCTGATAATTTACAATGTCATTAAGTTTTCCAGTTTGACAATAAAAAAAGGATAGAATGAAATCGGAAATCAATTTGCTGCAACTTACTGTACTTTCTCTGGAGGTGCAAGATGTCCTTGCACGTCTCTGAGCAATCTCACTTGAAAAGTGAGTTATGGTTAAAGCAGAACCAAATTAAGTTGTTAACAGCCCAAACCTCAGTTTTCTTGTAAAAGTTGTGAAACCCTCTTCCATTTGTCAGGAAATTTCTGGCAGACAGCTTCCCCCAACCCCTTCTTTCTCTCAACAGTGGTGTGTTATAAAACACACATCCGAAGAGCATCCACATGTTTGTGTTCATATAAAAAAAAATGTTGTACGACAATTCTCCCAAAGAATCTGACATTATACCTTTGGGTAATAAGGGATATTCTTTTTTGATCATTTTTTTTAACCATACTCCAGGATTTAAATAATGCAAAATAAATGCAATGAGGAAGCATAAAAATAATTTCAGTAACCAGTGTACATGTTATAAAAAAGTGGATGAGTTGCTGGAAAAAAAATCAATTTCCCAGGACCAGACGGACAGCTGCAACAGGGTGTCAAGAAATGACTTTCCAATTTGCAATGTTTCACTCTCCCCTACAAGTCTTTTTTTTTCTTTAGCATATTTTAAATAACAATATCTCAATTTTAAACTTAACCATCTAGAACTGTGCAACAATAATTGTCTTGGACTCCCCACCTCGATTTTTTTTTACACTGTACATGTGTCACCCTGACTGCATCAGTTAGCTGGTTTTCAATTTTAACATTATAAAAGTATGACAATTTTTCTTTAAAATTTTTATCTAAAAGAAAAGACAAAACTTAAAAATACATCTGCTTTCTCTCATTGTACATTTAAATACAGTGTCAGAAGGCTTTCAGATTTTTGCTTATTTTTTTTAAAAAAATCAAACTTTAAAACCAAATTTGAACTTCATTTTTAGAAATATTAAAGTTTGGTTTAGACAAGTTTTCGATTAATCTATTCCAGTTTCCACAAAAAGTTATTAGATTAAAAAACCTTTAAGTTATTTGGTCCTTTGGCAATTTGCTGTGCAACAATGCCTACTGTACCAAACTTTTATTGCCTTCAGATTTAATTAGTTTTATTGATAGGATTTTAAATGTAGTGTCCTTTTTTCTTGTATGATAGTGTTGCTTGTCTACCCAAACTAGTACTGTGTCCCAAAATTACGCCTTGCACCTCAAAACCAAATTCAACCAAGTTGTTTGGATGTTGCTTTTAGCTTTGAGTTTCACGTTCACTTCAAGACTGTATCTAGTAGCTCCTTTTGCAAAACTTGGCTTTAAAAATCTTCCTCTACATGTCAGCATGTAGACCATCCACCATTAGCCCTTTTCCTTGAGGCTGATTTTCTAATTTGAACACCAAGTGCTCTTTCCGGGACGGGGCGAAATCTTCACGCAAGCACAAAAGCCGCTCAGTAAGTCTCTGAATCAGAATCATTGAGTTCATCCTCTTCTGTGTATGGGTAACCATCTTCCCTGCCAATGTTGTTGAAACTGCAGTAAGAGCTATGCTCACTGCGCATCATAGGCAAGGGGTCAAAGGTGACGGTCTTTGAGGTGCTAGTGTAATGATTAATGGCACTGAACGTTAGGGACGGTATCGTGCTACTTGATGAGATAGGCATCATGGTGGCCAGAATGAGGGCTAGGCAATCAGCCACGTCCTTATTGGGAGCACAGGCCAAAGCTGGGGTATACCCTAGAATTAAACATAAAAGGAAATCCTGAAAATAGAGTTTATTCAAAGTTTCTCAGAAATCATAGGATCACCAATGTTAATATATGCCTAAAAAACAAAGGACTGAATTTTATACCTTGATGAAACCATGATCTTATTCGTATGCATGCTTCTTCCACTGATGAATATCCCAACCCCTTCATACTTTTTTATCGTGAATGCACATATCTAAACTTGATTTATAAATATTATTATCATTGAATGTCAAAGCTAGGACTTCAGAGAGCTAGCTCAATTCTCTCATGCTACAAATGAAAAAACTGAGGTTTAGTGATTTGTTTAATGTCACAGAGCTAGTTAATGTCAGTCAATAAGCATTTATTAAGAACTTCTATGTGCCATGCACTGTGTTGAGGACCTAGCATACAGAGAAAGGCACAGTCATTACTCTCAACGAGCAAACATTCTAATGAGGGAGACAACATGTGAACAGCTAGTTGAATACATGATCTATACAGAGGAGACTGAAAGTAATCTCAGAAGCCAAGTCACTAGCATTTGAGGGTCCATGAAAAGAATCCTGTAAGAAGATAGCATTGAAATGAGTTGCAAAGAAAGCCAGAGACACTAAGAGACCTAAAGGGAGAGCAGTGTATGAATGAGAGACAGTGCACAGAGACGGGAGGTGGAGTATTATGCACAGGAAACAAAAAATGGGCCAGTGAAACTGGGTCACAGGAGTGGCTGGGTGGTGCAGTGGATAGAATGCTAGGCTTAGAGTCAGGAAGACCCAAGTTCAAATCTGGCCTCAGTCACTCATTAGCTGTGTGACCCTGGGCAAGTCACTTCACTCTGTTTGCCTCAGTTTCCTCATTTGTAAAATGAACTGGAGAAGGAAATGGCAAACCACTCCAGGATCTTTGCCAAGGAAACCCCAAATGGGGTCACAAAGGACTATTTTGAACAGCTGGGTCACAGAGGGGACTGTGAAGGGGAATAAAGTGTTAAGAATGGAAAAGTAGGAAGGGGCCAAGTTGTTCATGAAGAGCTTTAAAGGGCCAAACAGACAACCTGATATTTGATCCTCGAGAGAAAACAAGCCACCAGAGATTATTTATATTAAAGTAGGGGATGTGGGTAGACCGTCATTGGATAGAACCCAGTGTGTGTTCCTCTGCACAGCGTGCTGGTTTTCTTATGAATCACTCACTGCCGCTAAAAGATTTTGGATAATCATGATAAGAATGGAGGAAAACCGCACCTGCCCTACATTCACACAGCTATCTGAACGCTGCCCGCCCCTCCCCCCGGTGTGACAGGGGAAGCCCGTGCAGTCTGAGTCCAGGTTGGCGACACCGACTCCGGACTACAAGCTTCCATCTCCACGTCGGGCCTGTTGTCTATGCACAGATTGCTGTCTCTCCTCCCTTTGACCCCTCAGAGTACCAACTCTCTTCAAGACATGCCCCAGAACCGTTTATCTAAACAGGCTGCTCCTGATGAGCCCCTTCCCACCCTGCTGAAGATCCCAGATGCAGGGCTGCGAGACACCTCGGTGCTTACCCAGTCCAAGCCCCCACCGTGAGGAGAGGCCAGGCCCCTCTGGTTCTGAATGTGGGATTTCTCCTCCACACTGCTCTGGTCTCATGGCCACAGCACGATCTCCAGTGACGCCCCAAGGTGTCCAGTAAAACACCAACTCTGAGGCTGGCATTCCAACCCTCTCTCTAAGCTCTGCTGCAAGTTTCTCCTGCTATGGTGCTATCAGACATGCCATACCCTGTGCCTGGAGCTCATTCCTTGCACATTTCCACTTGTTGGAGTCCTGTGTTTTCCTTCGAGGCCCATCTTGGGCACAACTTTCCTCAGACGAGGGCGCTCTGCCAATGTCCCCGGGCTCCACTGTCTCACACTTATTTTTCTGTATGTCTCATCCCCTCAGTTAGACCCACTGCAGGCTGTCAGAAGGCAAGCGGAGTGCTGTTTACATTTTTGTATCCCCAGCACCAACTGAGTATAGAAGTACACGTGACCCTGTAGTCACAAAACTGAGGTGTCCAAAGAAACTCCCTGCTTCCTGAGTCTGGCCACTGACCCTTCTCCTGAAGGCTGCTGATTCTAGGGCCAGAGCTGAAGCATGTCATAAACACCTAAGACTGGACTGAGAAGACATGGTGCTAAGCCAGGTAGCTGCTCCGGCTGCACCTGCAGCGGGGGCATCAGACCATTCTCACTGCAAGCTCCCACAATAACACAAATCACAGATCCTTGGTACAATTCACTTTTTTAAATGAATGGCTTCTGATTTATAAAATGGCATAAGTTAAATGGATATAGGCTTAAGAACTAGGAAATATTGTCTCGCCAACTGTTGAGACACCCCATTGGTCTGACTGTCTGTCTCGAATCTTCGCCCACTCCAGTCCATCTTCCACTCAGATGTCAAACTGACTCTCACAACACACGGGTCTGACCATCCGCCTCCCCAACAATAGATGTAAGTGGTTCCCTACGACTTTCAGCACCTGTCTGGCTTTTAAACTTCTTCATAGCCCACCTCTGCCTCGCCTTTCCAGTGATCTAAGTTCTTATTGCTCTCCATGTCCTCTGTGACCTAATGACCCAGACCTCTTGGCCACTCACAACCATGACACTTCACCTCCTGACTTGGGGGATTTCCATGGCTGGCTCTCTCCTCATCTCCTCCTCCTGGTCTCAGCTAATGTCCCACTTTCTGCAGGAACACTCTCCCAATCGTCTATAATCTTAGTGCTTTCTCTCTGGGTTCACCCTGTCTATAGCTTTTTTGTACACAGCTGTTTGCATGCCATCTTCCCCACTAGGCTGGGAGAGCAGGAAAAAAATATACATATTTTTTGCCTTTCTTTGAACCGCTAGAACTTAGTGCGATGCCTAGGACACAGTTGGCACTTAATGTTTATTGACTGATTGACCAACATGGTACAATCACTATCTGTTGCATATACCCAATAGCAGAGATTTCCAAATTATACTAAGGTGCCTCAACTTAATATATGATTTTATTTAAAAATTAAATTTACCACCTTCAAAAATAAAGGTAAAATATAAATTTCTATTTTTATGCATGCACAGAATTAATAAAATCAATTCAGATGATAACTTATAATTATCAAATTTATTTAGGAGCCTTTATCAGATTTCAGAAATGCTTCAGTTCCTTAGCTGGGAATTTTCTGATTTCTTTTGTCCTATCCTCCTGGTGTTAATATCTTGCCAGCTGTACTCGGAAGAAGCAAGAGCTCTAGACTTTGAGAGAGAGAGAGAGAGAGACAGTATCTGTGAGTCTTGACTCTCTGATGTAATTATGTGGCCCCAAGGAAGCCAACCTCTGTGAGCTTTACTTTTTTCATTTTAAAATATGGACTACAAAATTAGAGATCCTCAGAATTGTAAGGGGTCTTCGGAGGATGTGAGACTACCCATAAATGAGTCAAAAGCATCTCTATTAAATCCCCACTAAGTGGTAAGTTTTATTTTGCTTCAAGGACTTCTAGCAAGAGAGAATTCTCTTTCTCCTAGGGCCACTCACTCCACTTTGGGGTTAGCTCTAATTGGGGTAGTTTTCTTTCTACTGAGCCTAAATATCTGTTTCTCTTTAACTCTACCAACTGCTTCTATTGCTTCTTGGCGCCAAGTAAAAAAGTCCAGTCTTTCTCCCACATAACAGCCCTTTACATATTTAAAGAATCTTAAGTTCCTCTGACCAATCTTAGTATGATTTCAAGACCCTTCTTGATCCTGGTCACCTGTGTCTACAAGGATCTGAGGGAAAAAATAATCCTCTCACTACCTGCCTTACAGGTTTCCTATAAAGAAAGTGCTTTATAAATGCTAGCGCTACAGAAATGTGAGTGATTACTAGCATTACTCAATAATGTCTTTGTTCCCTCTTTCCAACCAATAGAGGCTCACCTTACACGAAATACAGATCACCCCAAAGAACTGAAACATTTAAGTCATTACTTAAATTCAGATTAACATCAAATAATGAGACTTCTTACCATTTTCATCTACAGCAAGCACACTTGCTCCTTTCCCCAAAAGTTCTTGCACTACGACTGTGAGTCCATTTCTGGCAGCAACATGTAAGGGTCTGAAAAAAGCACACAAATGTGGCTGATCAAGAGTAATTTTGCAGCAGTACGGAAAAATGAAACAAGCTAGTTGACTCAACTGTTACTTTATAAATGAAATGATAAACATGAGCATATGCCCAGAATGTTCAATGAGACACTGTCAGACCTGATGCCAATATGGTGAACACAGAGAGTGAGTCTAGACCAAAGCTGAGTGGATCTCACCTAAACATCCCTGACAAGTGGTCATCTAGTATCTACCAGAATAACCCCAATGATGGGGAAGGGAACTCACTACTTACTATGGCCACCTGATCTACCTTAAAGAAATCTAAATTTTCGGACAGTTTTTCCTAATACAGAGTTTAAATCTGCCTGCCTGTAAGTTTCACCCATTGGTCTTTTCTATAACACTATAAATTCTAAAAGAATAATAAAAAATGAGTATCTCACACACAGGAATATGGAGAACCCATATAGTGTGTGTGAGCAGGCTGTGACATGGAACTAACAGGAACTTTGAAGACGAACAGACTAAAAGATGCCATCAGAGAAACGAATGACAGGAAGAGAAGTTATGCTGGTCAGATGGCAAAAGCACGGGACGACTGCACAAGCTCCAACAGATAGCTTACCAATTTTGGGTCTAGCAAGATTGCCATCTAAGGCCAAAGGACCTCAGGACAACTGCGAGCATCTGAAGACAGTGATCATGTCCTGTTACTTCATCTCTTTTTCAAGCTAAAAATCCTCAATCGCTTTGACCAGTATGAGCTGTACAGCTTCTTCTGGACATACCCCGGTTTGTCAGAACAACTCCAGAAATGCACACGTCTGACTGACCACGTCCCTCCCTGTCCCATAAGCTTGAGTGATGTCCTATCATCAGCCCGTTACAACCTGGAGTCAGCCCGCTCTTCTGACCGAGTCAGGCCCTATTCCTTTTCATGCTCCAGGCTCTAACCTGGCTAGAGTGGCCTCCTTGCCCATAGAATGGAGGCTCTCCTAACTTGCTGCTCTGCCAGCACCTCGCCTCCAAGCAGAGTGGTGCCGGCTCTATACTCAGTGACACTGGGTTTCCCCGATTGCTATCGAAGGCTGAGCTCACTCTGTGGAGGGAGCGAATGACGGCTTCATGTTCTCCTCCTCAGACCTTCACAGAGCACATGGCAAGCAGAAATGCTTGTTTTCTCTGATTGGTTCCTATTAAAATTTCATCTTCCTAGTTTCAACTGACAATTTCAATCTGTCAACACACTCCTGTGTAATATTTCTTTCACCTAATATATTAGGTTAGTAATCTCACTGCTATCCTTCCTATACTATCATATCATCTACATATTCTCCAGGCCCCTAGTATGCTCAAGGCAATTATCTCATTTGAACCTCACAACACTTTGGGAGAGAGGTACTATTATTATCCCCATTTTACAGATGAGGAAACTGAGGCAAATAGAAGTCAAGTGACTTATCAAGGATCACATAGCTAGTTAAGTGTTTGAGGCTGGATTTGAACTCAAGTGTTCCCAACTCCAGCCGTGTTTTCTACCTACTGAGCCTTTGTTATTTATTTAAAAAAAAAGTTTTATGGATGCTTTTATTTCTTTTTTTGGACCAGGCCTGAGATTTCACTACTAGGCAGCTAGGTGGCTCAGCAGACTTCTAGTCAAGGAACACACACATTACACCAAATATTCTAATTTTTAAAGGCATTTCTTCAAGTAATGATTCTCTCAGCACCTTTAAATATTTAAGTGGCATAAAGAAACATTTTGAACATTCTTACAAAATTTAAGATTAAAATAATCTTCAGTAACATATCTTTATAGATGATTCTGGATAAAACATCTATGAATATTCCCAGTTGGAAAAAAAATAAATTTTATCAGTTACAATATAATTTATGAAATGAAACTATTCAGTCCACAAATCCACAGAGATAAAATTCACTCACTACTCTGTATTTATATCCCGGTATATCAAAGTAGAAATGAGAAATACTCACGTCTGCAAAGCTGCATTGGTTGCATTGATGAGGTTTCGATCTGTTATCTTCTCCAGGATTAACAAGGCACTAGTTTCATGACCCTAAAAATAGAATCAATAATTTTTTTTTGAAAACTTAGTCCTATTAATGACAAATTCCATGTAGTCCAGACTTTACCCTAGTTAACAGTCAGTGAACAGGTCTTGATTTTTTAATAGACATTTATTTTAGAGGCTAACAGTTTAAGTGAGAGTTTATGCCTTTATTACAGTTTAACACATCAAAATACTTTTGTTGATATATATATGAAAATTTGAGTTAAGTGATCACCGATACAGATTTTGCCCCAAATCATTTTAAAGTTCACTTTTATTGCATTGTAAAATATTCTCTAATAATTCTGCATATAGTATTCAGCAATACTACTGCTTAAAATAATGATTTAAAAAAACGAAAACATGTACCTACCTTACTGCATGCCAAATGGAGTGCTGTGTTTTTACTGTTATCTTGTAGAGTCAGGTCTGCGTTAGCACTGCTAACCAGCATCTCTGTGGGGGAAGAAGAGAATTAGAAGGAGGGGAAATTGCAACAATTCTTACAGAATGAGTATCATCTCAGTATTTTAATCACCCTCTGAACTGAAGAACGAAAAGAACTATCTGTAGCAAGAGCAATTCTATTTATAAAATATAATAATAAAGACCATTCAACCAGACTTTGGAAATCTTAAATTTCTTAATCAAATGGGGCAAATTAAAACGTCAGCTCAGTGACTAAAAATTTAGTTAGCAAGGTTTATAAACTTCAGTAGCAAACACTACAACTACCAATATCCTGTTAATTCTCAAAGTACCAATCCTGCCCTTTCTTGTAGCAGCCCCTTTCAACCTTGGGCATTACATACAATTAATAGGATTTACAGGAATACTAAAATTCCAAGGTCATTTCTTTACCAACAGTATTTGTCTGTCCATTTTCTGCAGCCATCATCAGAGGTGTTTTCCCAGAAGAATCTACAGAATTCACTTGAGCATTATGGCTGAGGAGCAACTGCAAACATTCTACATGATCTGTGAAGGCAGCTGCATGAAGAGGGGTTCTGCAATAAAGCAAAGTTCACAATTATTAAAATGTCGTATTTTTTATTTCTAGAATAAAACTTACTCTTCAGTTTTGCAGAATTTTAGAGCTGTGAAAGAACTTTATAGTATCCGGTTCACTCATCTTCCCTAATAACCAAGTCTCCAATTTTACAAATTATTAAGTCTGAGAGAGAGGTTAAATTCAAGTTCCCACTGCCAACAAATGGGACAGATCTGAATCTCTCCTGATTCTCAGTTCAGTACTCTTTCCAAAAATTTCAAAGACAATAATAAAATTATTGTCAGGGTACAAATTGGTTGACAAATTGTTTGGAACACTGCCTCCCCCCCACCCCAATAACATTTATATGTTAGTAACTCAAGTGGACCTTGAATTAGAAATGGACTAGCATACAAGAAATAATATTTTTAATTTTGTTATTGACCTTATTTGTCCAATAAACATGCTCCTAGGGAAAAAAAATGAAGAAATCTTTTCATTTTAACTAGATTCTACGAAATACATTCAGTGAATAGAAATTTAGTCAATAAAAATAAGTTTCTAGTATAGCAAGCTATCCTGAACTCTAAAAGATTTAAAAAACACTTATTCATGTTTACCTGAAAACTGACATTTTGATAACAAATCAAAACATAACAGGAGCTAAAATATTAAGAGTACTTTTTATGCAAAGCAAACTGTTACAGGTGAGTTCCTACCTTCCTTTTGTATCTGTTGAATTTACAATGCCAGTGCCCAATGTATCAATTAACATTTCAGCAGCACTTTCATTGTCATTTATCCTATGAAAAACAACAAGCTGGTTACTGAGGGCTCCAGAGAATTTATTTTTAGTGTTATAAACAAATGTGATTTATTTTGGCTTTCTTACACAGCACAATGTAATGGGCTGAAAGAATTTCCTTCCATTTTCTGGAAGACTTCCTGTTCCAAGAGAAGTTCGACACACGTTTCATGTCCTAAATAAGTTTGAAAAATCAGATATTAAAATCCAAAGTTATTAAAACTAAATGTGTTGTAGAGCTTAAAACATTAAAACGATCAGTTTATTAAATTCTTAAGGCAGCACACTATGTTCAGGCATCTGGTAATCTGATGAAACTTTGAGACCCCCATTCAGAAGAGCAGCAGCAGCAGCTTCTCAATATTTTACAATGGCATTAATATCACTGGCTCTCTTCGTTTTTTCTTAAGTTTGAAAATTTTTGTGTGGATAGAGTTAGTCTGTACATCACCATGTCTGAATACATCCTTTCCTCCTTCCCTAACCATCAAGCCATTGCTAGAAAGAAAGGATTTAACGAGATAAAAAGCAGTTCAGCAAAATCAAGTCAAGTCAATGTATTAATTAAGCAAAAACTATGTACTAGGCACTGTTCTGCTGTGTTGAGGATACAAATACAAGCAAAAAGAAAAACAGTCCCTGCTATCAAGGAGTTTACATTCTAATGGGGTGAAGACAAGACATAAAAGATCATCAGAAGCAGAATGGGGAGAGACGGATGGATAACTGGCCTAGGTCCTTCCTCTGCATGGAAGTTTCAGGACAAACTCATCAATGAGAACAAGGAGCCAGAGGGGCAGAGGGATGCTACAGAGTGAAGAGGCCATATGTGCTAAAGGCACCCTCAGGATCAGAAGGCAGATGAGCTATGGTGGTAACATCCAAAGAGTCAAAAGCAGAGCTGGCAGAGGAATGAAGTTTGGCCTGCTTGTGCCCTTCCTAAATCATCCACCATATTTGACAGATATGCAATATTTCCCACCCCAGCAAAAGAGGGAGGAGGTGAATTTTCTCACCTCCTTTTTATGACAAGTGAATGAGTCTAGTTTCTGAGGCCCAGATTAATTAAGTATGGAGAAGTTTATCACCAGTAGGCTAGGCACTTGGTGATGAAGGTATTGCTTGGACAGGGGTAAAGTGAAGTTGGAAAAGATGGTTTTATTATATGTCCAAAGACATCAAGAAACACCATTTCATGGGACACTGTCATTTTATTTTGCAGGACTCATAAGCAGCATTTGTGACTTATTCACTAACACTGGTTTCAGAGGATGAAGATAAATTCTATGAAAAATTTGATAAGACTCAACAAATTAAAATAACATATACTTTGATTCTCAGTAACTTCAATACAAAGATGGGAATAGATTAGGATGGCGAAAAATATATTGGAAAACACAGGGAGAAATGAGAAAAAGATCAAAGACTTGTAGACTACATAGAAGTTTCACATCTTTATATCATGAATACTTTTCTTGAGAAAAGAATTGGTAGGAAGAATTACAGAATTCAGTCTCAGAAAGAGAAACTGAATAAGCTATAAATGAACACCCAAAGAAAAAACCCTGGGACCACATAGATTTACAAGTGAATTCTATTCATCATATAAGGAATAATTAATTCCAATATTACATACATTATATGAATAGGAAAAGGGATCCCATTAAGTCTCTTATATGGTACAAACACAATATAACTGAATAGAAACTATATATCTACATCTATACATACATATGTATACACGCACATATCCGTGTGTGAGTGTTAAAAGATAAACGAAAGGGAGGAGCAAGAAGAAAATCATCTTTCAGATCTATGGATAGAAGAGTTCATGACCAAACAAGGGATAGGGATGATTACAGAAGATAAAACGAACAATTTAATTACAGAAAAATAAAAAGATTTTGTACAAACAAAATCAATGTAATAAAAATTAGAAAAGAAACAGCTGGGATAAAAATCTTTGCAGCAAGTTTCTCTGATAAAGGTCTCTTGTCTAAGATAATTGAGAAATTGAGAAAAAAGAAAATAAGAAAAGGAACCATTTCCCATAGTCAAAGGATATGGACAGTGTTCAAAGGAAGAAATTGAGATAATTAACAAAGATATAAAAAAAAAAACCCCTCCAAATCATTAAGAGAGATGCCAATCGAAGCAACTCTGAGGCTCTTTCTTACATGCCTGAAATTGGCAAAGATGATAAAAATGGAAATCAAATATGAGAATGGCTAAAGAAAGACATTAATCATGTACCACTGGTAGAGCTGTAAATTGGTTCTGCCCTCAAGCACTGTCGAGGGGAAAAGCTTTTAGGTTAAATCCTCAGAGATCTCAAATGTTTTGGATTTAGCAAGATGTGTGTTGGAACTAGGTTTTAAAAAAAATTGCTTCAATCACTAAGTTTCTATGAGTTAAAGGTCTGCTGCTGTCCTTACAACCATTTATCCACCATTTATCCAGTCTTCCTGATGGGTCCCTTCCCTCTTTTCACAGTCATCACCTTTGGCTCTTGTTACCTCTTGCCAGAACTATTAGAATGGCCTTATTATTGGTCTTCCTGCTGGTCTTTCCTCATTCCAATTCATCCATCCTCCAAAAAGCGAGCAAAATGATTTTTCTTAAGCACAGGTATTATGCCATTACTTACTCAATAAATTCCAGTGGTTCACTATTACCTCTAAGATCAGCTCCTCTGTTCAGCTTTTAAGGGCATTCACAATGTGGACACAAGCTGTTTTTCCATCCTCCCCAGACCTTTCCTCGCTTAACAACCTTGTATTTCCTTGTATTACATACTTACGTACATAACTGTCTCCATCATTAGAAAGTAAGCTCCTTAAGAGTAGGTACTGCTTCATTCTTTGTGTGTGTATCCTCAGTGCCTGGTACAGTGCCAGGCACAAAGTAGGTATTTAATAAATCTTTGCTGATTGATATATTTATTTCAATTGTGGAAAAGATACAAGTGTAAGGAAAGAAATCATAGGAGACAAAATACATAAATTTGATGAAACTGTGAAGTTACTAAAGCTTTTGGACAACAAAAATATGATGCATCAGTATTAAGGGAAAAAAATATTTTTTGGGGGGTGGGGTGGGTGGGTGGTAGAATATGATAAAAATCTTGACATCCAGAATCTACAAGAACTGATATGAATGTATAAAAGTAATCATTTATGTACTGTGAAAGAGATCAAAGATTATGAAAAGGCAGGTTTTTAAGGAATATTAATAATCACCTGAAAATATTTATTCATATATTAAACTAAGAACAAGGTTCATTACCATGTCTAAAATACAACATTAAACTCATGTATTGGTGTAAATGGCTTTAAAACAATGAAATGCCATGTTGGTGAGGCTGTAGGGATACAGGCATATGAAGGTATCTCATCATGGGTTACAAATGGAGAAAGGCCTAAGACGGGGACAAGGAAATCCTTTTAATCCTCCCTAATTGATGCTCCAACCATTCATCACAAGCAGTGTTCCAAACCTTTCCCTGCTCTCCATTATCTATCCTGTTCCCATGCAACTGCTCTCTCCTCCAACTCCCAGATTCTGTGCTGTAGCCCTACTTGCTCCCTGTGTCTAAAAAGTTTCCCCTTCTAATTGAGCCTCTTAGATTCCCGGCTTCTTTCAATCACACAAAGCTCAAATGCCCTCTTCTGTAACGGAGGTCCCCTTCCGCCTGCCACCTGTTAGTCTAAGGCTAAATTTCCATTCTTTCAGCATGTATCTCAAACATACCAATTTATATACATGTTATTCCCCTCATTCAAATGTAAACAGGGCCTGTTTTTCCCTTTGTATCCCCAGAGTTTAGCACAGTGCCTGGCAGAGCAGGTAGTTAATGTTAATTATTTGCTTCACTGTCTCCTTCCAGAGTCCCATTGTATGGATCAGATTTTTTTTGCTTTTGTTTTCTACTGTGGGCAGAGAAACAAATAATCAATATTTATTAAACACCTAGGACCTATTAGGTATTATGCTAAGCAGGAGATTAGATGAAAAAAACAAAGTTCCTGCCTTCAGGAGTCTTACATTCTTACAAAAGAGATACAATATCATCAAGGAAAAGTGAATACATATGGTTTATATACAACATATAACCAATGATGGTGGTGAAGAAATTAAATTGATTCTGTGTCATTTTATAATTGATTCTATCCTGTAACTGATCTTATTCTGTATTGTTCAAGACACATTTTCTTTGTCTCTTTGCCTGTGGGCTAAGTTTAGAGGTTCAGTTCTCCTGCTAGTCACTGTTCTAGTCTTGCTTCCAGGAAATTTGTCATCCTTGAGAGATTCAGGTGGATACCAGGGACTCTGGTCCACTCAAGACATGAGCCCTGCATGTAGACTCAAACACAAACATTTGTCAGAAGAGTTTCAGTTTCCTCCCTTGAGTTAGAAAGAAAAATGGTCATCCCTCATGTTTTCTTTGAAGGCCTGAAGCTGACCTGGTACATCTCCACAAGACATACTGTCCATCCTTGCCCGTCTTATCTCTCTCCTAGAAGCCAGGGAGTCTGTTATCCCTGGCCCACTATCAGTAGCCTCAGGGCACAGATGGGTCCCATAAATCAATCAAGCATTCCTCTAAGACTCATAGTTCCATGTGAGTGCTAGCCCATTTTTCTTAATATAACCATTCGTGTTGTCCTCACCCCTATGCGGCTACCAATTCTATAACCAATTGTATTATTTTCTTCACCCTACCCTGTTCTATTCTTTGTTCTCTTGTACTTCCCAAAACTATATGAAGGCTTGTAAGCCCTACCTTGTGGTCTTTGGTCGCTGACCCAATTTATTGGTCACTGCTAGCCTAATTAATAAATTGATCATGCTCAGATCACCATTTCTCAGTTTGCCTCAATTTTCAAAGGTAATGGTAGAAATATTAACAGCTAGTGAAATCAGAAAAGTCTCTTTAGAAAGTGGTACTTGACCCTTAAAGAAAGAGGTAGAGATAAGAAGTGAGATCATGCTATGCACAGGAGATGGTCTGTGGGATAGAAGGTTATGAACAGGAAGAAACAAATACGTCAATCTGGTTAGAACCAACACTGTATGAGGCAGAATAAATAATGAGCATAGAAAGGTTAAGCTGGGGTCAAGAATATAAAGGGATTTAAATACCAAACAAGAGTTTGAAGACTATATTTCAGAAGAAAGAGAGCTGCTTTATCTTTTTGAGCAGGGAAGTGACATGGTGAGAGCTGAGCTTTAGCAATACTAATTTGGCAGCCGGTTAGAGAACGAGACAAGAGACAGAAGGACCAATGAAGAGGTTGGCATATTAGTCCAAATGAGATATGATAAAGGCCTGGACAAGCATGGTTGTGGTATGAGCACATAGAAGAGGACAGATAGATGTGAGAAGTTGTGGATATGGAACTGATAAGCCTTCCTGTAAGGCATCCCAAAAAATTTGGTGCAGAAGTATAAATGCTACAAGCTTACAAAAATGTCATTTGAGAGTTTATTTACATTTCTTTTACTTATTTTAACAAGACAGGGCCCTCTTTCACTATCTTTTTACCTACATGTTTTTCCGGATGACCCTATCTCATGCCAGTAGAAGAGGTTGCCCTTTCATTTGGTCCTGATCTATCTTCATTACATGTTTTTCTTGGGAGTTCTTATAAAAACCATGATGAATGTGTCTTTGGATAATCTTACAGCTAGAATTACAAATGCAATCTTTGAAGCCACTGGGCAAACAATACAAATTTTTACAAAATTCATAAACTGACCAAGACACAAGACAGTGATTACCTTGGACTTTAAAAACTTATCAACATTTTAAAACTTTAGATAACCTTACAAAAATAGGAAAGTTGGAAGAAAGGTGGATTTTAATGAGAAACATGATGCAAAGCTAAATTTGAGACTCCTAAAAGATACCCGTTTGGAGAGGTCTAGCAGGCAGCTGGAACTCGGGAATGGGATGAAGGTCAAATACATAGATCCTAGAGTCATCTAAATAGAAATGGCATTTGCATCCATGTGAGGTAATGAGTTCACCACCAAGAGAGGAGAAAGACAAGAGGACAGAAGACAGAGTACTGGGATATACTTATGAACAGATAGCAGAACATAAAAATGATCAGTCCAGCAGTTAGGAAAAGCACACAAGGGTAGTCATTCTGTTTAGATTTATACAAACTTTCCTTTTAGTAAACTACAGTTTATAGAGTTAGTAGTGTTATATATTATTTTACTTTTTGGCATAGTTGTTCAATGGTTATTACATCTAGATGCCATAAGAGTCCTTTAATGCCTCGTTGTAGCCTGGAGATGACCATGCATTTTTGCAGGTAAAAGAAAGCAAATTGATAAGTTCTGGAAAATATGGCACAGGAAAAAGATTATGTCTGCTTTCTGAGAACCAAACTACCTAAGTTTGGAGAGGCCCATTCCTAGGAGGCTGGCCACTTGGTGCTCAATTCTCTGGCCATGGGAATCTATGAAACAAAGAAAAATACAAAATGGCCTTTAGTTTTGTGAAAATCCCATTCTACTTCAGCACTGAAAAAGCCAGGATGGTTCAAAAGGGGCATGGGTACAAATCATCATAATTCTGGATGTCTAACAACATTATCTTTAACTTTCGGTACTCTTAATATGAGATTCCTGTCCAGGGACATACCCCTGGAAGACCTGAATCATGGTAACTGTAAAATTCTTGCTATTATGAAACAAGAAGACAGAAGGAAGGTGCAGCTAAATAGAAGGATAGCTGATAAGTTCTGTGGGAAGGGCAAATAAAGGACTAGACAGAGTTGGTTTTAGTAGGTCAAAAAGCAGCAAAAAATATTTCATAGGATACTGGATTATCTCATATGCTCACCAACTTCTAAAATGACCAATTAGAAAATATTTGCAGCTGACATACAGAAATCTATTTCATAAAGATGGAGAGGTGAAGAACTTTAAAGAACTCAATAAAACCATTAATAAAACATACTTTAATATTTGGTGAATTCAATGAAAAGGTGGGCAAGAGAGAATAGCAAAAGATGTTGAAAAACTATTCATAAATGAGGAGGAGGGGGGTCCAAAAGGCTTGTAGACTACACATAAGGAAGCATGTTTATATAAGATGAATACTTTCATTGAAAAAAAAAAGAGGAAGTAGTGGAAATGGAGTATACCAAATAATCTAATGAAAAAATGGTACTGGATACATTTTGATAAAGAAATTACTGGTTACCGGTTTATGGATTATTTGCAAATCAATTGTTTGTGGAGAGTCACATCATTGACTTAATAGAGCAAAGAACAAAATCAACACCCAAGTAGAAGGAAAGAAATGAGGCAAGTGATATGGCGAGCTATTGAAGCAACATCAATCTGATTTTTATTTAAACAAGTTGTTGATACTAAAGAAGGAAAAATATAAGAGAATAGAGGTTGACAAAGACTATCATCATTTCCTAAAAAAATTTAAAAGCTATAAATCAACTGCTTTCATTACCAAAAGAGAGAATGAACAGATCATTGAAATGGACATATACCTAAAAACACCTAGAAAACCAAAGTTCTTTTCCCTTAAATACCAAACTAGAAATTATGAAAATCAAAATAAAGATTAACAAAACTAATATAAAACAACTATTGAATTAATAAACTGGTAAATTATTCACTAATTTGATTTAAAAAAAAAAGAAAGCAAATCACTAGTAAAGGGAATAAACTGACTGGAATCTGAGTGAGGGGAAGAGTACACAGGCGAGTAGAAGCAGAATGATTAAGCACTGGTGCTCAGCACCCTTCTTTCTTACTACCTTCTTATCTGCATATGGTAAGAGTTACAGTAATAAATAGACAGTAAAACTATAATAGTTTTAGACCTCAATGTATCCCTTTCACACCTAGAAAAAATTCTAATAATTCATATCTCTCTCACTCTCAAAAAAAACCCCAACTAAACAAGGAAGGAGTTAGGGACTTGGAATAAAATTTTAGAACATGTTAATATGATATAATTGCCAGATCTCTGGCAATTACTGAAAGGAAACAAGAGTATACATATTTCTCAGCTATGCTTGGCAGCTTTATAAAAACTGGCCATATATTGGGACACAGAAACCACATAAATGAAGAAAAACATGACCACAGTGCAATAAAATTTTACTCAATAAAAAACTAATGAATAAAGGATTAAAAATTAACTGGTCACTAAACAACTTAATCCTAAAAAATTCATGGATCAGATAATTTCAAAAACAATAACAATGATAGGACAACATTCCAAAATATTTGGGATCAGCCAAAGTAATGCTTAGGAAAACTATTTATATTTCTAAACATTTTTATCAAAAAAAAGAAAAAGAAAAAGAACAGATCAATGAACTGGGACTGCAGCTAACAAAACAAACTTGGGTGAAGATTTGAGAAAGAAATACACAAGCTTTTAATCACAAATGAAATTTGATAGGCCACATCTTTATAGCCACACAGTTGATTTAAAGATGTAGAGACTATAAGATCCCACTGTGCTCAGGCATAAGTAGTACTTCACTTGGTGGGGCAAAACATAGCTTGAAAAGTCACTAACGCACCTCCCGTGCATACGCCAAAGTCATAGAGGATATTTCTGAAAGATGTAATAACAGCAAACTTTTACTATAACTGATTGGTGATCTCAAGGAAGGCGCAAAACAGGAAGACATACAGACTTCCAAAAAGTGGTTGTCACCAATTGTGGAGGATGTTTGGCATTAAATCCAAAAAGAATGATGAATTCCCTACAGATGCTGAGTGAACACATCACCTCTTTTCATTAAGTTTTTTTTACAGGCTAAACAAAAATCTTGATCCTAGAAATCAAAATTAATTTGATAGTCAAGTTTTAACAATTATAAAACCTTATAAGTAGTATGTAGAGCCAGAACTGGAGTGATCAGGGCTTTAAACCAAAATGGGGAGTTTAGAAGACACAAAAAGACACACAACCCTATGGTATACTAGAGGGAGATAAGAGCTGTAGAAGTCAGATACCAGCAACAGAGCTCCTTCCCATAAAATATACACCTTACCCCTCCTTGTGGCTTCCCCCTTTTTACAAGAACTGATCTGTCTTCTGCCCTATCTCAAGTAGCAATACTTTCCCCTCACTGAAGGACTGTAGTCCTTTAACCCCCATACCAACTTCCCTCCCATGCTATGTGGGAAGGTACTTTGTTGAAGACTCTCTAGTGGGGCAGGAAAAAAAAGTGACTCCAAATCTCATGGGCAGAGCTAGATGACCTCTTGGCTTTTCTCTGGACAGCTCAATCCTTAATGATTATGGAGTTCATTTAGGAGGTTCCACAGCATTCTGGGGCTTGATGAAATTACATGCTGCCGTAAACAGGTTCTTTATAAGCCTAAGATTCTATCCCTAAGGCACTATAGTAATTTGTTGTCCCAACAACCACATATCTTATTTCCTTGTATAATTTTCACATCATAATTACAAAGTTGATTTGAGGGTACATGTTGTGCTGCTTGCCTTAGAGAGGCATTGACCTGGGTCTGTTGAGGGAGAAAAACCCAGGGTTTCAGGAATCCCAACACTAAAGTTCCCAGACGGGGTCATTGAGGGGGAGTACCGCTCAAGGACCCGAGTACTGGAGAGGCTCTGGGACATCCAGAATGAATTCATGATCTCAAGCATTCTTTAAGTGAAGTTGGCAAAGATTTATTACACTTTACAGTGGGCAAGAGTTCTTATGGAACCCACAATCTTAGAGAGGTGCAGGGAAAGTTTATATATGAGATTTGGGGGTGAAACATGTCAATTAGGTGTTTTGGTGTGGGATTAGGGAGTGGTTACTTCTTAAAGGAACGTGCACTTTTTGTATCTACTGTGCAGGTATATTACCCAGAGTTCACTGAGAAATAGCCCAAGGTAAGGCTACTAGGAGGAGTGGTTTTGACTGTGAAATGTCACTAAGTCACTAAGTTAACTAATGGTCAGGGATGACTGGGAACATCTCAGTGGCTTTCATCAAATGTCTTGTTAGACAAAATAAATGTAAGAGTATACATTTGGCTATATCTACGATACATATCAGTAAGGTCAGTAAGTAGTAAACATGGTCATGACTCAGTGCACAGTCAATTATCAGTACACAAGGAGTCAGTCTATAGATAGGCACAGCTGCCTACCGTGAAAGGAGTAGAGATAAGTGTGTTGTTGGAGCATGCTGCCCTTGAGCTAGAGAGACAGTATTTTGAGACTAGGGAGAGATGTGATTTTAGAACTGGGTGTGGTTTTGGAATTGGGGTACAGGCACCCAAGCAGAGGCTGTTGGAATCAGGGTCCAAGCACAAGCACCCAGGCACCCCATCAGGTCAACTGCCAAATTTGTTAAGTATGCTATCATCTTATACTTTGAAGTTAGGAGCATGAGTGAAGTGACTGATTGGAATAGTAATGAACTGGCTTTATATAGTTCTTAGGAATTCAAAGCACTTACAGATTGGCTAATAAATTTTCTTCTTCATTTTGGTTAAGCAAAACTAAAAGTCTATAATTATCCCCCCAAATATCTGTGTTAAGACAGAAAAAGAAAATTTTATCATTCTTGTTTGTATAGTTTAGGAAGCTGCAACAGTGAGATAAGGCCAAGGAACATGGGATTGTAATCTGGGCCTCCTTAGTTACAGAAACAAAATCTCAAGAATTTTAAAAGTAGTTAAAAGCTTTTAAAGAGATTTTTTTGGGCAACAAGTCTTGAATTACAGAGAGATGGGGTAGATAGAAAAAGAGTTCAAGAACAGCAAAGCTAAGCGATAAATTTTCTAGAAATCTTTAGCTGAATGAACATGAGAGAAATTTCCAAATTTCTAGAATTTTTTTTCCTAAAATAATTTTTATTACAAATTTAATGACTATCAATAAAAACAAAGGAATAATGTGAAATAATGCAGCTTTGTATAAATTCTGTTATCTCACAGCTGCCTGACACCAATGTCAAAAAAGTATACTGTAACACAAAACAAAAATCTTGTTTTTCTGCTTTAAATCATGAAGACAAACTTTAATATAGTAACACATGCACTATGTGTGATATATTACAGTAACACTCACTCCAAAAACTACCTTTTTAAAGAACTCTCTTTTCTTTAAAAAAGCATTATAAAGAATGAGTTAATGAGAATATAATGCAAAAGAATAACTTTATGTGAATTTCTCTTAATAGCAAAAAAAAAAAAATTCTTCAACAATATTACAGAGTTAATGTAAAAATGTGCTTATTGTGATAACCTTTCTTAAAAGTTTTTCTTTCTTTTAAAATATGATGAATATTGGTACCCTAGCCTCATATAAAAGGATTTTATCTTGTGATGTGTTTGTAAGACACATATGCATATTTCAGTTTGGAATATATGATGTATTTTAATATTTTTTCTAAGCTTTACAATTTTTGTTTTTTAATGCAAGTCTATTTAGAGGAGGATAAGGACATACCCCAAATATTCAAATGTATTATGTAAAATACATTGAAAATAATAATTTTTTAACACCCTATGAACATGATTAATCTATATACTCAACAAATAATCTATATACTCAACAAAGTTTTTAAAATGGCTTTTCCCACAGCATTTTTCACACAATAAATTATTATCTCTATGTAGGTTTGATCACTCCAGTAGAATGTAAAATTTCTTGAGGGCAGACAGCTTTGTCTTTTCTTTTATACTCCAGTAATCAGTACAGCAACAGAGGTATGTGCTTAACTGATCAAAAAGCAATAAGTATCTGGTAGATGCCAGACATGGTGCTCGATCAAAACAGTCCCTGTCCCTGAGGAGTTTATAATTCTAGGGGAGACAACATGAACATATGCAAGAAGTTTATTAGAGATACATATAAATTAGCCAATGTAACCCAGGAGGGGAAGATAGAAGCAGCTGAGGAGACCCAGAAAGGCCTTTCACAGAAGGTGGCATTGCTGAGCAATGAATGAAACCAGGGATTCTAAGAGACTGAAGTGAAGAGGGAGAGCCTTTCAGGCATGGGGAATGGACAGCACAAAGGCAAAAAGACTGCAGACACAGCAAGGTCAAACTGAATTTGTTGGCTCTGTGCAATATAACATCTGAGGGCTGCCCAATCTTATGAAGATTGAATGAAACCTGTTCTTCACATTATAAAAGAATACTTTACCATTGTAGCAGGCCCAGTGAAGCGATGTATAGCCATGATTGTCTGCTATGGCAGGAATGGCATCTGCAGATGCTGCTGCCTGTAACAGTGCTCCAAGAACACCAATATGACCACAGGCTGCTGACAAGTGTATGGGTGTCCGACCCCTACTGTCCCGCAGTAAACACTTGGCACCGTGTTGAAGCAATGCATCTACACATTCTTCATGGCCTGTAACTGCCTAGAAGAGAAGTAATGTGCACATTGGCATAACTATACAAGAGTTAGAATGTAAGTGGCCCCAAATCAGAAAAAGCCACACTGTTATTCCTAGCCCATCTTAAGATGAAATATTTTTCAAAGTATTATCACTATTGGAAAACAGTCATTCTCCTGACTTAGTGTTATGTGAACTCACGATTCCTATCTTTGTTTTTCTGAGGTCAATGAGGGCAGTTCTGATTTAGAATTAGGTTAATTCAGATATTTTTATTAAGATATGAACCTAATTAATCTGGCATATTATAAAAAATTGGGAAAACAATGTGAGAAACCAATGAAATTTCAAAAAGTGAAAGAATTCAGAAGGGAAAAGGAAGATACAGGTGAAGGAATTTGATGGTGGGGGGGAAATGGACTAATTATAGCTGTGACACCATCATAAATCATCCCTGTGGGTCTTAGTTTCTTCATCTATGAAATAAAGGCACTGGGCCAGATGATTTTAAGCTCTATGTCTTCAGTCACTAGGCATTTTCTTATCTAAAATTAATTAATGCAGCCTGATGAAACTGTACACCATGACCTGATAACTCTTTCCAATATATGGGTGAATTATTTGGGGTTACTTGATGGTAAAATTTAATGAAGAAAATGAAAGGCAACAAAATTCAATCTACTTCTTTGTTACAAAGAAAAAACATTTTGCTTACCCCTCTATGCAATGCTGTTCTTCCCCACTTATCTTTGGCATCTACATTTGCTCCTTTGTTCAGTAGTGAATAAACACAGTCTGTGTGTCCATTCAGAACAGACAGCATCAGGGGAGTCCTGAATAACATGAGAAAGAGGGTATGATGCACAAAAGATTTAATGATATTACTTAGCATCCCTTCTTCTACTCTATGAATAATAATGAACCATAATAGTACCTTTCACGTTTTCTAAATGTAGATATTAGAGATTATTTTGTATATCTTCATCTTAAGAGCACTACAATTTCAATTTTGACATGTTCAGTTATGCAGTTTGAAGTATATATATGGCCAAAAATATAAAATATATGGGAATTCATATCCAAGAAAAAAAAATGAAATAGTATTTGTTAAAACTTACTGTCCATTTCCATCTTGAATGTCTACTGCATTCTGTGGCTCTGCATTCCCTATTAATAACCTTAAACACTCTGAATGACCATTTGTTGCTGTAAAGTAAAACATAAGGTTAATAATGGAAATAATCATAAATGATAATGATAGGATTAAGATTTTAATATTAGAGCAAGTTATCTGGAATTTAATAAGACACAATCACATCTTTTCCTTGAATAACTGAAGAAATAAACTACATGCAGGTATTTAACAAAAAGATTTATGGATTATGTAGGGAGGTCCTTTAAAGTAATGACCACGATAATAAGTTACTCATTTTCACTTCTGAATCTAGAATTCTAGAGTAGATCCTATGGATCTATTTACATAGAACAACTAAACAACACCCAGAGCAAAAAAAAAAAAAAAAAAGGCCAATCATCTACCAACTTTAGGTCTTAACCCCCAATGTATACAGTGTCAAAGAATTATAAATAACAGCCCACTTTAAAGTTTGCAAAGTACTGTAAAAATACTTCATTTGATCCTCATAGTAATCCCATGAGGTAGGTGCTATTATTATCCCCATTTAACAGGTGAGTAAACGGAGGCAGGCAGAGGTTAAATGACTTGCCCAAGGTCACACAACCGGTAAGCATCTGAGGCTGCATTTGAATTCAGGTCTCCCTGACTCCAGGACCATGCTCTATCCACTGTGCCACTTTAGCTGTTTACCTTCCTAGAGCTGGAACATACTTAAGAGGTAACTCCCTTATTTTACAGAGGTAAGTGTGGCCTGGAAAGGTACAATAATTTGCTAGTGGCCAGACTAAGGCTAGAACCATGTCATTCTACTCTCAGGAATCATTCCTCCAATAACTATCAACCAAGACTTCTTGCTGCTGCTGTGCTTTGCTCAAGGTCCATAGTCTGTCAGCTGCTCTTACTCCCCAGAAATCAGTGAATATTTCACACTACTGAGTTTAAAGATTTCTTGAAATTATTTTTGTAGCCCATATATTCAAGTTGTCCCACTTCAACTTATACAGAACAGATGTTTAAGGAAGGGCCTGCAATCTAATAGAAAATAAGATACGTACACAAACACTGATATGGAGTAAAATATGAAAATCTCACTCTATTTTCACCACATACACAAGAGAGTACGGCTATACCTAGGGGAACAGCTTCACAATGGCTGAAATCTAAGATCTCACAGTCAGGGAGCCCATCTGGCCAAGTGATATAAAAGTTGTGTAGGTGCTGCTGATGAAGTCTGTTAGTTTTTCAGATGTATCATTAGTGGAAGAGTCAACTCTTGCACTGAAGGACAGACTAGATACTACTACTTACATTTAAATAGTTAGGTGAGTTAGTAAATATAACATGTTGACCGTAGACTTACGGTGACCACAATTTTCAAACCTGAAATCAGAGCAGGCAGGCTGACAAAGAATCATTCCTTTTACAAAATTTCATTAAAAAGCTTAATGTATTTTGTTGAAATCAAGACTGACTTGGCAAATCTGGCAGAAACAGATGCTATTTAGTACTTCAGCTTAACGCTGCTAAAAGACCTGAATGATTAGAACTCTTGAAGCAACATTTACATCAGACAAATCAATGTCATAAATGCTTTGGATAGCTCTGGAGGTAGAACTGAGAGTCCATATAATGGGACCTCTCATTCTGCAAATGAAAAGACTGAGGACCAGCAAGGTAAGAGACATGTTCCACATCTCACAGTTAGGCAAGTATTAGCTTTCGGATTGAATCCAGATTCTATGATTCTGACAAATGTAAAAACTATCCTTGGGTTAGGTATTAAAGCACAGTGGTGCAAGTACTCAGAAGGATCACTAAATACAATGAAAATAAAGATGATTCTGAGAGCTACTTAGGAAATCGGTGCGGGCATACCTGCGGCATGAATAGGCGTCCTCTTTACCACATAATCCTTGACTAAGATTGAGGCTCCCTGATTAATGAGTACGTCCACACATTCCACATGGCCTTTAAAGGCTGCAAGGTCTAAGGGTGTCCTTCCATTGTTGTTCCGCACATCAAGATCTAACAAAGATTGTACCAACACTTCTAGAGCTTGGTGGTGACCATGATAGGCCTGAAAGAAAAATTTTCAAAAATTCACATCAAATAAGAGTGACTTTAAATTATTTTAGAAAGCACAAAAGAAATTATTTATATTACTTATTTATGTTATACATTTATATTGCTATGCTTTAGATGAATCCTAACATTTCATATTAAAAAGCCTTCTAACTGATTATTTCATTTAAAATATTTCATTTAAAAATTGTTAACAGCATATAAAACTAATGTCTTAGTTGTTTTTATAGATGTGAAATGCAGCATTCAGGTTAACTTAGTTAACTGAGAGAGTATGGCATTTCAATTTAAGTCAAATCATTGTTATTCAGTTGTTTCTATTTGGAGTTTTCTTGGCAAAGAAACTAGAGTGGTTTGCTATTTCCTTCTCCAGGCTCACACAGCCACTAAGAGTCTGAGGCTGGATTTGAACTCAGCACTCTAACTACTGCACCACCTAGCTCAAGTCAAATTATTAAACATTTATTATGCACCTTGTGCTGGATATACAAAGATACTGCACTTAATAGTGCCTGGAACACAGTAGGAGTTCAGTAAATGTAAAAATAATAAGTTCTTTTCCTATAATGAAAACTGTCCCCACAAGGAAAGTGGCTGTGTGGATACACTGATGAAAACCTTTTTCTTCTGTGTGTTGTTATATTGGTTGATCCATATCTTACCTACATTCTTTTGGGAAGTACACAGTATGTACTTCAAGAACAAAATACCCTGATAGCCTAAACACCAGAGTCAACACAGGGAGACCTCGCACAAAGTATACTCTTATATTAATCAAGTAAACACAAAGTTTCAAAAGTCCATGTGATGACAAGTATTTTTTCAAAAATTTGACTGGGAATAGGAAAAACCAAGAGATGTTCTGAAAAGCAATGAAACACTACAAAATTTGCTAAAAATAATTAGTGCTAAAAATGTCAACCTCAAGTTGTCTCTGGATCTCTAAACTACCAGAATAAACGCCATTTCCCAAAATTGACCAGCCTGGGCCTGTGCCGCCCTCCGCCCCACCCCACCCCCCACTCCAGCCATCCACACCACAATGTACATGCTTGATCCAGAGACTAGATTAAATACTCATTGGAAAAGAGGTTTTGGAATATTAACATAAAGCTTTTCCCTGATCAAAACTTATGGGCTATTTACGCTGGTATACAGAACCCTCTACATAGAGCAACAATAAGATTGTTTTCAAAGTTAGTTTTATGTTTTTTCTCATGATACAAACAGAGAAGGCATTTCCTGAATTCCTTCCTCCACATGGGAATATAGCAATGACTGGTGGTGTGGTGGAGGGGGCTGTAAAGCAAAAGCTGTGGTCAACAGAGAAGCCTTTTGGGGCATGCTATCACAAGCTGCATACAACTTTCCAAGTAATGTGCAAATCACTGCCAAGATAGCTGGACAAAGAGCACTTCATATATGCTCCAGGGGCTCTCAATTTCAGTTTTAGAAACAGCCTGTAAGTCAGCTTTTTAAAAATAAAAATTAATGTTAAATGATTAGGAAGCACAAAAAATGTAAACATGATATGGTAACAGCACCATAATTCTTCGGGAGAATCTAACGAGAAGACACTTGTTTCTATTCCCAACTAGGAATGGCCAACTTAAAAACCACTCTTTTCAGAGCTTGGAGCATAGTAATACATAAGCAATCATTAATTAAGTGCCCCTCCCCCCACACAAAGTAGATCTTCCGGCCATTACCCCTGCTCTAACTTCACTTTCCTTCCTCTTTTAATTCCAACCTAAGAGTTACCTGTTCCAACTCTATAATGTCCTCAGCTCTCAAATCCCTTGCTCCTTTGTCCTATCCCCAGTCAACTCTTGTCAATGTTAGTCCTAGATTACTGCCAGCACCTGCCTCCTCTGCTGCTGAATGAAACTGGAGAAAAACGCATAACCATGCTGACAAGTATATTACAAATTCATGTTATCCAACCTCACCTGGATCCTTACTACAGTAAAACAGTTCTTTCCAGTCTTCTTCCCCACCACATACTGGATCTTCAATTTGGTGACCCTGGCCTCCTGGCTACTCCACAAACAAGACCCTCCACCTCTTAGCTCCAAGGCATTTTCTCTGGCCATGCCCCATCCCCAGAACATCCTCCCTCTTCATTCCTGCCTACTAATTTTGCTATCTCCCTTTAAGTCTCAACTAAAATTCCATATTGTATAGGAAGTTTTTCCTAACCATATGTCATTCTACTACCTTCCCTCTATTAGCTGTTTTCTATTTATCCTGCATATGGCTTGTTTATATACATTTGTTTATTGTTGTCTCACTGGACTGTGAGCTCCTTGAGGGCAAGGCCTGTCTTTTGCTTCTTTCTGTATCCCCAGAGCTTAGCACTGCACAGGGCATATTTTGTTATTGTTCGGTAGCGTCCGATTCTTTGTGACCCCACGGACAATACTATCCATGGGGTTTTCTTGGTGAAGATACTGGAGTGGCTTGCCATTTCCTTCTCCAGTGGATTAAGGACAACTGAGGTTAAGTGACTTGCCCAGGGTCACACAGCTCATATATGTCTGCTCTTTTCCTTGCCAAGGCTAACTATTCTCCATCGCCCCTTGATCCCACCCTCTCCCATTTCTTTCAGCAGATTGCATCCTAAACTATTTCTTTTCCTCTCTCAAATCCTTCTCCATCTTTAAAAATGCCTTCACCAGAAACTATCATCTTACATTTCTCCTGCCTTCTCAGTCAAACTCCTTGGAAACATGGTCAATATATGCTGCTTTCACTTTTTCTCCTCTCTCTCATTCTTCAATCCTTTGCAAGCTTGCCTCTGGCCTCTTCATTCAAATCAAATTGCTCTCTTCAAAAATACTAATAAAAGCATCATTTTCAGGAAGTCTTTCCGAGATCACCAACTGTTAATGCTCCTCCTTCCTGAGCTACCTTGCACTTAACTAATAGTGTATAATTGTATTTATTCAATTTATATTTACACTATATAAGGTTATGTGTACCTGCTATCTCCCCAATCAGAACATAATCTCATTGGTAAGAGGGATTATTTCATTCTTTATACATCTATTCCAGTATCCAGACAGTAACCAGAACATAGTAGGTATTTAATAAATGTTCACTGGATGACTGAAAGAAGAATACTTGGAGAAGAAGTCTGAATGGAAGAGGAAGCAAGTAAGGTTGTTTATTTTAAAAAAGTCAACAGTCTATTTTCATTCACCTTTCCCCTACACAGTTACTTGTATCATGAGGAAGGAGGCAGGAACGTCATAAGATATCTTCAAGGTTGTTGAACCAGACTCTGGCTGGGGTCAAGATGACAGAGAAGCAGGAAGCCATTGAGTGAGCTCATTCCCTCCCATCCCAATAGCCTCAACAACTACGACAGAAAACAACAAGCCTCCTTCAAAGAGATCTCAAAAATGCAACAGACTAAATCCTGATAGAGGGATCCAGAAATTGTCACAGGGAGTTGTTTGTCCAGCCTAGGTGAACAGAGAAATATATGGATACTGGGGGTGGAGTCTGGCCAGGAGTATGACACATACGGAATATTACAGTGGCCAGGGAGAGACTATGCACTGAGACAAGTTCCAGACTCACACCAGGACATGATGAGATTCATGACAGGACACTGTGAAGGGGTCAGGGGCCCATTGGTAGTTTTGTTGCCCACTGCCCAGTTCTGGGTCATAAACCCATGACAGATTGGTGTTTTGATGATCTTCAGAAAACAACAGATGGAGAGAAAAGGAATACACTGGGAAGAAGGTAAAGGAAGGTGAGGGAAAATTATCTCACATAACCAGGGTGTGCCAGAAAAAGCATATAAGGAGGAGGGGTGTGGAGCAGCCGACACTTCAACCTCCCTCTCATCTGAACCATTCAAAGGTGGGAAACACATACACATGCACACACATGCAAACACATACATACATATATGTACACACAGTTGGATACAGAACTATATTTCACTAAGCAGGGAAAGAGGAGCATAAAGAGAGGAGGGAGGAGAATTTGGAGAGGGCATATTAAGACAGAATTTAGCCCTATGCAAAACAATCTCCAAGTTAAGATGTACAAAAATATTTAGAGTTCTTTTTGAGGTGGCAGGGAATGGGAACCTTAAGAGGTACCCCGTAGAAGGGGAAATGGATAGGTAAGTTATGATATGTAAATGTGATGGAATACACCTATA
Source organism: Phalanger gymnotis (assembly GCA_028646595.1). Taxonomy (NCBI): domain Eukaryota; kingdom Metazoa; phylum Chordata; class Mammalia; order Diprotodontia; family Phalangeridae; genus Phalanger; species Phalanger gymnotis. The sequence continues at coordinate 28,791,633 of CM053623.1, read as the reverse complement.
CTGTAAGAAAAGCTAAAAAGGCTGGTTTCAGAGATATCTGGGAAGACTTATATACACTGATGAAGAGTGAAGTGAACAAAACCAAGAGAACACTTTAGATAACGACAAAAATATGGCAAAGCCAAACAAGACTGAATAAATTACTATGATCAATGTAATTAATGACTAACCATGATTCTAAAAGGCTATAATGAAATATGCTGTCTACTTCCTGATAGAGAGGTAAGACTCAGAATGTAGAATGAGATACATTTTTTTGGACATGGCCAATGCATAAATTTGTTTTGACTATACATGTTTGTAACAGGAAGTTTGTTTACCTTTTATTCTCTGTGGAGAAGAGATTTTGATGGCGGTATGAGAAGGCAAATTTTCTTTCTGGGACTCGATTTGCTTATTTGTAAAATAAGAGGGAGACTATCAATGCAGATTAGTAACTGTTTTGTAACCTATAGGAAACTGCTTAGGTCAAATGACTGCTTAAGTGAACTGTTTAAGAAGATACCACTTATATGTATTTGGTGGGGGAGAGGTGTCGTCTTGTGTATCCTGACTCTGAGACTGGCCTGTCATTCATGATACCAAATAGTCTCTCATATCTGTATGCCTTTGGAGTGTCTCTCTAACATACACGCCCTCTTTCTTTCTCCACCTCCCTTTCTCTCTCTCTCTACTTGATCCAGCTAAATGTTACATTCAAAGAATTAAATTGTGGATCACCACCTAACGGGCAATGGGAATATGCATGGTAGGCAGTAGATATGGGCAGGCAGATACACTGCATATACATGTTCTTACGTACTGTACTCATTGTGCACATACTGATATACATAGTCAAAGAACTGTGTACAAAAAGGAAGTATAAGAGACCATCCAAGATACATATAATGAAGAAAGAAGACAGGCTGGTCACATAAGGAGAGTGGATAGTTTGTAGACTCTAGTGGCACCCATATAAAAGGTAGAGGAAGGCATCAATGAGATCACAGAACCTCTGAAGCAGGAAGATCTAACTATGGAATGGAAACAAAAAAGCAAATAGAAAAATGAAGACAGCTGCAATTTAAGAGTTCAAATTCTAACTGGGGAAGTAGCTTAGCTACATGGGTAAATGGTAGGCACAAGGAAGATAGCAACACCCAGGAGTCTCAAGTGCACAGCAGAAGAACAGAAAAGGTCCAAAGGACCTCCTCTGAAAGCAAGGATTGCAGTTGATGGCTCCCTGATCATCACAGGGCCCATGACTATTGGTAAGAAATGACTCTGGCGGGACTGGGTGTGGTCATGCTGGAGCCAACAGGTAAAGGGGTCCTATGCTGATGTGGTTGGCTTAGACCTCTGTAACAGTAATTTAGATTTGAAGACCTTTCCTACTCATTAATAGGCCACGTGACCTGCTTACATCACAAGAAGCCTAAGTCACATGTGGTAGGAGGAGCTTGCTGACAGGAAAAGGAAAGTGTGTTACAGGAAATACTAGGGAGAGAGCAGTGAGAGCTGAGGGAAAGAACAGATGTGTGGTGGCTGTGCGTTTGTGGGAAGGCCCCAGCAGGGGGCAGATGGTTTTGGGATGGAGAGGCTCCATGCTGTGATGGTGTGTATTGAATTCTTTGCTGCTATGATGGATTAGGCTTATTGGTTTCAGGATGTCGTTCTCTGGTGTCTGAATGAATGGTTTACTTCTTCTGTTTTCTATATGGAGAGTCTCTTAATGTTTTGCAATATAGAACCACATAGGCATTTTGACAATTATCATCTATATTGTGATTATTGCCTTGCTGGTACAACTTTTGAGCCCCTGTATTTGTATGAGTGTAAATACACTATCTGTTCATTTTATTTCCATGGAATGATCTCAAAATAATGTCATATGATTTTTATGAATACATGAAAAATTCACCTGTAAAATAAAGAACAAAGTAATTTAAGGAAACAATACTTACAGCTAAGTGCAAAGGGCTTATTGGTGCTCTGTTATCTGAATCATTTAACATATCTGTACCCGAGGTTTCCATTAGCTAAGGAAAAAAAAAGTCACACTTTAAATGTGAAAAATGTTGCTTCAAAAACACACATTACAAATAAGTATTCTCAATTTTTAAAGTTTCAGACTAATTTTTATTTTTAAATTGAGATTTTTTTATCCCCACTAAAAGTGTCTGAAAAATGAAAGACTAAAGCTAAAAAATTTGTCGGACTGAGTGATATTTGAAGATGTACCAAAGACAAGTTGGAGGGAAGCTAACAAATTGTCAACACTACTTCAATTTTCCTGTTACCACAGTTCCCTCTGATCATTTCTTCTAAATGTAACACAGTAGGTATGGGCCCAGTTAAAGCCATTATGACTGGGAAAGACAATGGAAACGGGATAACCTTATGGAAGATCAGAAGAAAAAAAGCCCAACCACATGAGGTCTACTAGTCTACCTCAGTACTTTATAGTCAGAATCATATCTAAACTGTCACAACAAAATTTTTCATGCAGTATTTTATAAAGGCATGTACTTACAACATCTAAGGGAGTTTCACTGGCAATCTGAAATAAATTTCAAAAAGAAAGCATGTATTTTATACAGTATCAGCAATAATTAACATTCAATATCAAATATTAAAAGTATTCCATATTTACAGACAGTTCTTTTATTATTTGTTTCGGGATCTATATATTTCAGTGGTCACTAATCTAAACACTGTACTATTTGTCCTTGCCTTCCAAGGCAATAAAAAGCTTTCCAAAAGGAGTAGTAGCAGTTTACAAAGATTATTTTTGGGTTGGATGGGACCTATCATTTTATATGTGTTGGGAGCTCTTGGTGAATTTTTTTCTATACTAATGCAGTTTGGCTCTTCTGCCACTTAGGAGACCTGGGTTTTGGTCTCTTCCACCTCTGACGCATACTGATTATATGACCCTGGGCAATTTCATGGTTATAGAGTGGATCTGAAGTTTTCAAAATATTCCTCCTTGCATCTTTGTAGGGTAGGTAATGTTACACTATGTTTGATATACTACATGAGATAAACATTTAAACTCTATTTTTGAGATTTTTAAAACAATGAGTAAGGTATTTATAACTTGGATCTAAGAATTTAATCACAACATACCAAAATCTGAAACTTCTGTATTCTCTAAGTTCTAAATCTGCAATATATGCAAGAAAATTCAACAGCAGAACCTCAATCTTTCCCTCCTACTCTATTCCCTGTCCCTTTCTGATATGAATCATTTATGTTTCTGATTTGTTTTTTAAATTGTTTTAGTAAGCTTTGACCTGATGAGTCTGTTTCAGTATAAATAACCATTAACTTATCTATATTTTGTTCCTGGTTCAGAGGTCTTCAGACACCAATGAAATTAACAGCCTTGTCTAGGGTCACACAACTGGTAAGTGTCTGAGGTAGAATTTGAATTTGGATCTTTCTGACTCTAAGTTCAGTGCCTTATAAACTATATCACATAACCTGCTTTGGTTATAGTCAAGTAGGATGAATGGTAGGTAGCAATTCAAACCTAAATATGTGAAATCATTGTTCCTTCTGCAGTGGTAAAGTCTTAGCTGATTACTTCCCTCAATCAGAAGATGCTGCCTTCACATATTCCCAGAAGTCCTGGGAAGACATGGCAGGCAACTGGATGAAGGAGGACAAGTTAGTGAAAAAGGAATAAAAGAGTAACAATAAGGGAAGAATATAATTAGAGTTCTCATTTCTTCACTTCTCCTTCCTTCTAGAAAGTTGATATGGAATAAGAGCCAAATTAAATTAGGTCAAGTATGAATTTAAGAAATACATAAATTTAGGAAATGTGAATTTTAAAGACTTAATTGTACTCTAATTAGCTATCTATAGTTTAAGCTAATTCAAACAAAATAATAAACAAAAATAATTCCTGCCCTGGAGAAACTTACATTCTAATGGGGAGGGAACATGTTCACAAATAGTTGAAAACATGAGAAATATAGAGTAGATGGAAGCTAACTTTGACAGGGGAAAACACTAGCAATAGGGGAAATGAAAACTTGTAAACTTGGATGCTGAGACTTTGTTGAACTCCAGTAACTATGTATTGGGATTTGAATCAGACAAGGTCTGTCTGCTGATGTTTGTAATTTGCTTGTATTTTGCTCTGAAGTTCAGGGTGCTGGCTTTTCCCCCTGAACTAAGTGAATGACATTTGTGTGCTGAACTAAAGTAAGCTTGCCAACCCCTTCACCCTGCTCTCCTTATTAAGGCAGATCAAAAGAACCTGTGTTTTTGCGGCATGCTGGCAGATTTCTGGGTGCTGGCTCTGGGTGGATCTTTCCCCTGCCACAGAAGCTGCTAGCCAGACTGTGGAAACCGGGTGACAAGAAGTACAGGTCCTGAGCATAAACTTTTCTTAGAAACTGGTTAGTGGAAGATAGGAAAAACAGATCAAGACAGCTGGCAGAAGAAAGCCAAGGACCAGGAGAGTATTCCCTGAGACAGGGAAGAGCACAGCATGTTTGACATCACAAATTGGAATCATTTTTTAAACCAGTCATTTTTTCTTCTCTACTGAGACAAATCAGTGGTGCTAGGGGGCACAATAGATTGAGCATGGGCCTGGAGCCAGGAAAACTTGGTAATCCAGCCTCAGACACTTACTAGCTGTGTTACCCTGGGCAAGTCACTCAAATCTCTCTTTGCCTCAGCTTTCTCATCTGTAAAATGGGGATAATAATAGCACCTACCTGCCAGGGTTGTTGTGAGGATCCAAAGATAGAAATGTAAAGCGTTTAGCACCGTGCCTGGCACATAGTATGTATATATATAAATATATAGTATATATATATATATATAGTATATATAGTATATATACACATAGTATATATATAAATGTTAGTTACTATTACTGTTATTATTAGTTTGCTTTTCTATTTATTCAAATACTTAGTTATATTACTCCCCACAAAAAAATAGCACTTTTACCAGTTCAAGACATAAACGATGACCATAAGCAGCAGAATAATGAACTGCATTATATCCCTGTTTGTCACGGATTCCTGGATTCGCATCGTTTCTTAATAAGTATTCCAGGCACCTATGGAGGAACAATAAAATGCATAATCTTAACATCCTTTAACCAGTAGTAAAACAGAGGATAATTCAAAATATATAATGTTTGCCTACATGTAACTATTCTCACATAGAAAATAACAGCATTAGTCACATGGCAAATTACAAATATTTCTATGTAACTATGACCTTACTTCTTTAAGTACGGATTTTCCTACTCACAGTAGGCTCCTTTACCCCAAGTCCAAGGTTCCACTGCTAGAGCATCTCTCTTTCTGGGCTCCCCTTCCTCCTACTTCCATCCAACTCCTTGGGGAGGAGGACAAAGGGAGGAATACTCTCAGAGGGAAGGAAAAGCTCCTTTCCTGATGATATTGTTTTATATCCAGCTTTATTTCTGTCCTACTGTCCTGCCCCAGGGAAAAGTTATTCCTAGTTAAAACTCTAGTAATACTTACAGTATTTATCTCACCCACTTCCCCAAATGTGAGGAACAAATGAGATAACACGGTTCAGAGAATTATGAATCTGGAACTGGAAGAGATCTCAGAGGCCAGACAGACCAACCTCCTTACTTTACAGAGAAACTGAGGCCTAGACCTGCCCAAGTTTACAGAGATAGTAAGTATCAGAGACAAGATTTGAACAGAGGGCCTCCAATTTTAAAGTCTCCTCTTTCCATGGTACCACAGAATGTTAGCTGTATTAACATTGTCTTTTCACTATTTCTCTTATAACCAACAGATAACCAAAAGGTCTATAAGGCATATTTTAAATTAAATCATATTGAAAAATATAACATTTTGAGCATTTCATGATTCCCAATCATTACTGTGAAATGATAAGAAAGAGTACTAGCTAAAAAAAACAAAAACAAAAAACTCAAGTTGGAAATCACTTAGCAAGAGGTAAGGTATAAAGAGAAGTAGAGGAGAAACTGTGATGTGTACACTGGGGATAGTAACATTAGAGATAATACTTGCATTCATGGGAGCTGATATGGCTACCAAGAAATAGAACTCAGTTCACTAAATATTTATAATATACACTATGGGCTGGCACTGTGCCTATTGCTGGGAACACAAAAGACAAAAATGGAAGCTATTTCTGTCCTCAAGGAGTTTCCATGCTTTGGGCTGAAAAGCATGTACAAAGGTAGACAAATACCAATTATAGACAAAGTAAACACAAAGGAATTTTAGTTTGTCAGTTTGGGGGAAGATTACTAATAACTGAGAGGATTGTGAAAGTCTGACTATATTAAATACTGAATACAAAGTCCTGAGTGAATGTTTGGTTCAAGGGAGTTAAAATTTACATCAGAAATTAAGGCCAGTGGAAGGCTGCAGTATCTCTCACGTTTAGCACCTCTAAGGCCTGAGGTGATTCTACTGAAAAGCTTTTTGACAAATCCCATTCTGACTTGTAAGGCTTACATATGGTTTTTCTTCTGTAATACAGGCACCAATTTAACACATAATCATTCATTTGGAGAAGGCTTCACTGCCATTGTACACTAATTTAAGGCTGAAATACATTACACAAGAAGAGTTGCCATTAGGAATGTCTATCAGGGACATGAAAGACTAGGAAAACCAGTGTACCGATCATGTGGCAAGATAGGGAGGAATAACTGGTAGACAGCCCACATGCTCTCTAAAGACTAGACAACTTCCAGAGATCTAGAGGAAGTCTCTCCAGGATGGGATATAATTTACATCATTAGAGGAAGCATCCCACATTGATAAGATTATAGATCAATGGAAGCAGTATAAAGGTGAAACCTCTGTCCAAAAACCAAAGGCAATACCACTAGAAGAACTGAAGAACAATAACATTTTCACTATAAATGAAATTGGAGAACATTCAATGTCACCTTACGTTGGTGTAGTACTTAAAAATTTTTAAAGTACTTTAACAAATATTATTTTAACTTGTACAACACCCTATAAAGTAAGGTAGGAATCTCCATTATATTTTCAAAGATTAAAAAAAGGGACCCTCACAGAAGTGGATTTCCCAGAAATCATACAACTAAAAAGTCTAAGATCTGAGACTATAAAACCTAGGCCTTCTGAGTTTCACACTGTTCTCTTTCCATTGTCAGCCAATCAACAAACATTTATTAAACATTTACTATGCACTAGGTACTGTGCCAAGTACTGGGAATACAAACTAAGCTTCCTTCAAAATGAACAAGAACAAGAAGGAGAGGACTGTTGGTTAAGAATGATTAACTTGCTACCAAAAAATTGGGAAAAAAAGGGTGCTCATAAATTGGAGAATGGCTTTTTAAAAATTTGACATATGAAATAATCAATGGAAGAATTACCCTACAATGTTAAATGACAGAAACTGATACAGGCTGAAGAAAACAGAACCAGGAGATTAATCTATATAATCCACATAAGGCACCTGAACTTAGACCAAACATAATTATTCATCTTGGTCTAAAGGAAAAATGATGAAACATACTTTTCCTCATTTCAATGGAGAGGTGGCGACTGTGTTACTTTAAACACTGTCAGATATGGTCAGTTTTACATGATTTGCTGATTTACATAGTTGCAAAGGAAGGTTAAATGGTGATGGTAATATTGGAAAATGATTGTGGTACAGAAAAAGACAATAAAACTTTAAAAAAATTAAGTTTAGAAATAATTGAATAAAAATAATTTCATGTTAAAAAAATATTAGCTGTGAGTCATAGAATCCTAGAGCTAGAAGAAACTTTGAGGATCACTGGGTCCAATTCCTTCTTAATGAGAGACTGATTTTAAAAAAATCTTATATATGTCATTTACCAAAAAAAAAAAAAAAATCACCTTGATAGGCTACGTAATTATTTCTAGTGATGTTTCACTGTTCAAAATATTTTTGGAATTTCTCTATTGGAATCACCTTTAGAGACCATAGCACATTCTTTTATTTGCAATGATGGCGTGGTGGGGGTGCAATGAAGGGGTATTTGATTTTAGCAAACAGCTAAAACTACAACTCTGAAATAATAAGAATGAATAAGATGGATGATTGAAATAAGACTGTTGGGGAGTGGAAGGAGAAGCAGGGATGACTATAATGTGATGATCTACAATGTCATTTTCTCGTATGCCTTTCCAACCGGCTTGGAAAAAGAATTTCGAGAAGAGTCATACAAATATTTCAGGCAGCAGAATCATCAAAACAATATTGTGACCATACAAGTTCTAGCATGTTTGGGCATCTTAATGTTCTTTTCCATGGCATGCCATTGGCTATCCCTGATTTCTCAAAGGCTCTGGGAATAAAGTTGTGAGGTTTAGAAGGTCCTATCATGAAGGCTTTTGGTACAAACAAGGTGATAAGACTGTAACCTGAGGACCAGCAGACTTGACTGTGAAGAGAGTAATCAGATACTTAGTTGGCCACTAAATAGTTGACTTTTTTTATACATAGCAACTTGAAATATTATTTAGTAAGAAGGAATTACAATATATCAAAGGAGTACTCATACCGATGAAATCACAGGTCTTTTAAACTATTGAAGGGATGTTTAAACTACTGAAGAGTATGTCTGCATATGTTTAAGTTCTATTACTTTATTATAGTCACAACACAAATTCCCTGTTACGTCAAATATGAAACACAAAGAGCAAACACTTTACTCATGGTAATCATTTAAGTCTAATCAAGTTTACTAGATAGATACAATAATAAAACAGAAATAATTCTACACAGAGAACAAAATTATCCTATAGGCAGAATAACATTACTTCAAGGTATTGACTTAGTGCTCCATTAAGTGATGAAACAAAAAGTTGTTTTTTGGAAAATAAACACCTATGTAAAGAGGAGCTTTTTAAAGTTGCAGGAAGTGCTCCGGTGAAAATGCTTCATATACAGTGACTTCTTTTGAAGTATACAATGTGTGTAAAATAGTTTCAATTGTTTCATCTGAAAGATACTGATGTAATAGTTTTACCATTGAACCATCATTTCTCAATTTTTTCAACTTCTTATAATTATGGCCCAGAAAAACTCGGGTGTGCATATCAGAACAAAACGTCAAATTAAACCCCAAAGGGTACTTGATCTTAAAAGTATACATCACATCTTCTTTAAACCTCTGTGTCACTATATATTAGTATACTGTTGTTGATGCTTTGAATCGGTCCAGCCATTATGGAAAGCAATTTTGAACTATGCTCCCAAAAGTTACTAAATTATGCAAACCCACTGATCTAGCAAGACCCCCAACTAGGCTTGTCCCCTGAAGAGATTAAAGAGAGAAAGTACCCATCCGTGCACAAAAATATTTGCAACAGTCCTTTTTTTGTGATGCAAAAGAAGTAAAAATTAAGGGGCTAAAAAGGAGACAAAATCAGAGAGTGCAGTTACCTTACCAGAATGATGGGAGGGTTGAAAAGCATGAGAACAAAAAGAACTAAATAATATATGTCTGAAATAGCCAATATACTCCCAAACAAAATATACACTGGGGATTTTTAGGGAAGAAGGCAGTTATTTCTGCTTGGGTAGGCATAGGACAGAAGATTTTGGTAGGTGATATAAGATGGGGCAAGGACATGCAGGTAAAATCAGGGGGAATTTGTAATGAAGAACTTCTATAGGGAAGGAAAAGGAGAAATGTAGGGGAAGGGAGAATAATGTGCACAGATTCTGGAAGAAGCCAGTGGGAAAAATACACATATACATATTCTCATTAAATAAAATTCTTAACCCTCAGGGGCTCTGAAAAAAGGTGTAGCTGGTCACTTCATTAATCCCCAGAAGAAGAGAGGAAACATATGACAGGGAAATACATATGACAATCCATTCTGACTCATCCTCTCAAAAAAGGGATAAAATCAGCTTGACTTTGAGTGAGCTGTTGAACTAGCATGATTTCACTGGTGTCTTGCCCTTCCAAGTATCATCTTCATAAGGTAGATTACAATAAGAAAACGTAATGAGAAACTTTATAAGAATAATAATATGAAAGACCGTTTTAAAGGATCTTTATTCCCATAAAATTTCCCAAGTGAGGTGGTATTAACAAAAATTGATGGGGAAAACCCCCAAAAGGCACAACTTCAATGAAATATAAGTTCTGCACATTAGAAGCATAAACTGTGAAATTGAGAAACACATTAAAGAAACGAATTACAAAATTTCTTAGTGTTTTCTACTCTCAAATCACTTCTTGTCCTATTACTCACATCTTGTCAAACCTCAATGCTGGATTACTCGTACCAGCTGCATAAGGGAGCTGGAAGAATTCATGCAATTAATTTGATCAGGTCCATGACAAATTTATGTCATCTAACCTCAACTGGGAAGTTCTCTCATTCTTCCCTATCTGATTCTATATCCTGGGCTCCAGAGATGCTGTCCCAAGCCTTAGCTTTTCCTCAAATCTTTATCTTGACTTGCTGAAGGCAGTGCTTCCTGCTTTGCTGTGAAACAACCTATTTAGTATAAGCTGCCTCTTCTTCCACATGCTCAAGAACCTCTGACATCACATCACAATTTCTCCTCTGCGCTCCACTCTCTGAGAACAAGGTGGCCTTTCTCCTTGCCAAGGACAACTCCTTTCTGCACAAGCCATTGGTGCCCATCATCTCCATCATTCCTTCTTTTGTTCTTTAATCATAAATTACTTTCTACATACTGATGTCTACAAACACAAACCAATCTCCCCATCTTTAAAAACTTTTCATCAGACTCTACCAGCCCCTCAAGTAACTGTGCTGTAGCTCGCTTTTCTTTTTCAGCCAGAAAAAGTGCTCATACTTCTTTCGTCCATGGTCTTTCCTTTCAATTTGGCTTCTGAATTCAGTCAACTAAAATTGCTCTCTTAAAATAGACCAAGTCTGATGATCTTTTCTCAGTCCTTATCTTTCTTAACCTCTCCTATGGGGATGAGGTACTCTATTCTCTCCTGGTTCTTCTGCTACCAATCTGGCCACTCTCATCACCTTAACTGGCTCTTCATGAAACTCCTGCCTCCTAATGGTGGGTACAGGTATGTGGCAAGGCCTTCCCTGGGCATTCGATCTCTAGTCTTATAAATTAGACATGTCCCATTCATTCATTCCCAATTCAGTGTATCTAAAATGAAACTTATTTACCTTTCTCACCAAACCCACCATTCTATCAAACTTTCCTACCTTATTTCTGTCAAAGGCATGACCATCCTTTCTAGTCTCCCAGATTCATAACATTGGCATCCTCACTTTCCCTTAATCTACATTATCAATCAGCTGCTACACCTGGCCATTTCTACTTTCCCAACATCTCTCACTCAGGACCACAATTCTTCACTTCAGCCTTCCTCTTCAGCTAAGGCTATTATTGCCTAGCTGGTCTTCCTATTCTTACCAGTCAAAAGACAAAAAGCAAAAAAAGGTGAGCAACCCTGCCTTTTCTATGTTGTCAATTGTCAACATCCCATTCGCCTTGGTCTGTCTTTGATTTTCCACTTTTTCCTAGTTTAGCTTTATTTACCTTTCCTTGATGGCCCAAATACTGAGACTGAGCACTCCTGACACCACAGTTTTGTAATCAACCTGTTACCTGCCCCTGTACTTCCACCTTCTGTGATATTTTTCAACAGAAAATTTCAGATTTTTACACTGCATCTTCATAATACCTTCCCCTCAATTAAGCAAAATCAATCAACAGCAACTGTTAGGCAACCTTGTACACTTGTGGTTCCCCTCCTTTTAAGAGGAAGAAAGTGAATTTCACCATTTGTCCCGTCCCCTAAAACAAAGATCGGTCACTGAATTTATTTATGGTTTTCTTCTTGTTTTTGCATCTGTTTTAGGATTTATGTTGTTTTATTTAAAAAGAAAAAAGAAAAACAAGATTGCTATAACCAACATGTATAGTATAGCAAAATATATTTCCTCATTGGCTATGTAAAATATTTTTCTCATATACTGGGTCCTTCACCTTCCTACCAGAAGGTAGATAAGCATGTTTCATGATGTGTCCTCTGGAATTGAATTTGCATATTACAATAATCAAGAGTTCCTAGATCTCAAAATTGTTTGCCTTTACAATGTTGTTGGAATTGTATAAATTATTCTCCTGGTTCTGCTCATTTCACCCTGTGTAAGTTTATATAAGTCTGTCCAGTTACCTCTGAAATAAACCCCTTCGTCTTTTCTTATAGCACAATTGTATTCTACCACATTTATATACCACCTTGTTTAGCCATTTCCCCAATTAATGGGCTCCACGCTTCAGTTTTCAACTCTTTATCAAAGCTTTAAAAAGAGCTGCTATAAATATTTTCATATATCCTCTGGTAGTGTTTTGTTTAGGACTAATGCCTCCCTTAACTACCCCTCCTTTTAATTTCCCCATATCCCTTTTCCTCTCCTGTTTCACTATGGAATGAAACATATTTCTGTACCCAATCTTGTGTGTAATATTCCCTCTTTTGATCAGTTCAAACGAGAATGACGTTCAAGTGTCAGCCACTCCCTCACCCCTAGGATAGATAATGAGGCTCAGAGGGGACACATGTATCATCTCTTAAATATTAGAATATAAGCAGTTTATCCTTACTTAGTCCCTTATGATTGCTTACTCATTTTTACTCTTATGTTTGAATTTCAAAGATTTTACACAGTTCTGATTGTTTTCATCAGGAATACTTGAAAGTCCTCTATTTCTCTGAAGGTTCATTTTCCCTCTGTATGGTTACACTCAGTTTTGTTGGGTGAGTTATTCTCGGCTGTAAGCATATACATTTCAATGTCTGGAATACAATATTCCAAGTTCTTTGCTCCTTTACAGTGGTAACGGCTAAATCATGAGCGATCCTGACTATAGTTCCTTGGTACTTGAATCCTTTATTTCTGGATGACTGTAGTACGTTTTTCCTCTGACGTGGAAGCTTTGGACTTTGGCTATGGTATTTCTGCACATTTTCCAAAATTTTGTGGATCTAATACATTTAGACAGTTTTCTGTGTAGGTTCTTTTTATGGTCATGGATTTCAGGGAGTTTGATGCTATGTAAATTTTTTCTTCTTGATCTGTTCTCTAGGTCAATTGCTTTTGCAATGAGATAGCATACATTTGTCTCTTGCATTTTTTTGTCTTCTGACTTTGCTTTAACATTTCCTGTTGTTTCATTAAGTCGCTAGCTTCTATTTGGTACATTCTAACTTTTGGAGACTGTTGCTTAGGAAGTTTTGTACCTCTTGCGCCAAGATGTCAATTCCTTTTCCAGATCTTTCTCCCATAACTCTAATTTCTTTTCCAATTTTTCCCTTTTAGTCCTCTCATTTCATTGATAAAAACACTTTTAAGTCTTAATTCTTGCTTTATCTTTTCTAAGCAGTCTAGCTGAACTTGTGCCTCAGTTGTGTTTTTCATTGAGGCCTTTTTTTTCTTGTAGATATTTTAGAGTCAATCTCTTCTAGGTTGTGTGTCTTGAACTTCCTTATAGTTACAATAGCTTTTGTGGTGGGATTCTTTTTTGTTTGTTCCTTCTTCCAACTTACTTTGAGACTTTGGAATTTATATTCAAGTCAGGCTTTGTGCACTTCTAGAGGAATGTTTGAGTTGGTGGTGCTGTCTCTTACTTGGGATAACGAATATTATATTATTCTAGAATTTAAGGGAGAGCTCAGGTTGGGAACATGAAAGCTTCCAGTACTTGCAAAATGGTGTGATCAGGGGCAAAGCCTAATTATTGTCTCTCTGGGATGAGCTCTGCAAATTTCTGACATGGGTTTAGGTCTAAGTAACACACCTATTGGCTTGCCCATGTGAAGTTCCAGGAAATTGCTGTAGGACTTAAGCATCAACAACCAGCTTAAAGTGCTACTGGTTTAGAGTGACAGAACGATGGACTTCCTATGGTGTGGGATGCCTGCCCTGCTTGTTCCTTTGTAAGTTTCAGACTGAGCTGGACGTGGGAAATGAGACCCTGCTCTGCTCCTAAGGTCAGAACCTACTCCTTGCTTGGTACACAGCCTATGGCCTAAACCTCTTCTCACCCTAAAATGCCACTCCCACTTAGGCAAAGTTCCTCTCCTCCATCCCCCTTTATCTATGGCCTGAGATCTGGTGAGAGACAGAGCAACCAGTTGGCACCTGTTTTCATGCCCTACACAAGTTTAGGGGCCTCTATGGAGAATCTGGGCCCTTGTTTTGCCTTGGTATACAGCCTCTCCCTGTGCTAGAATGCTGTTGGCTAGACTCCATGTCCTCACACAGACCTATCTGTCTGGCCCAGAAAAATGACTTGCTGTTTGTCTTTTTTTTTTGGGGGGGGGGGTGGGAGGGGGTGGAAAGGAAGATTTTTCCATAATTCATTCTGGTGCCTTTTTCGGATCTATTTAGAGGAGAGGTTTTTCTGTATGTTTTTTGGGGGGGACGGAGGGGGGTCAGGAAAAGGCTCTCTTCTTTCTTCCTGATATTCTGCCATTTTGGCTCTGGCACAACTATGTTTTCATTGACATTACTTTAGTCATTATATACATTTTCCTCTTGGTTCTACTTTTTTTGTTTGGCACTAATTCAAAAGTGTTCTTATATTTCTCTGAAATGTTTAGGGCTCATCTTGTGGTACCATAATGCGCCATTAAACATATGACATACAACAATTTGTTCAGTCATTCCCTCTTTTAAAACCTGATTGGTTCTCTGTGCATCCTATTGAGATACCTCCTCTTTACTCTATCAAATTAAGATTTTTTTGCATCTTGATAATTTCATTTTCAACTCAACTATGCTGAATACATCAATAGAAATTTAGAGCATGGAATCCTACCCTCTTATCCTTGATACTGTCTTCTCTCTGGGTTATTGTGACACTACTCTATCCTGCTTCTCTTTCTACCTATCTGATCACAATTCCTCATTTTTGTTGATGGATCTTCATCTAAATCACTAACCTTGAATGCTGCAGACGGTTTTGTTCTGGGTCCTCTTCTCTCCTTCCTCATTCAAGTGGTGATCTAACCAGCTCCCAAGGATTCAATAATCAACTCTGTGCTAATGATTCTCAAATCTACTTATTCAGCCCTAACCTCTCACCTGTCCTCTTCACATCTCTCTATGGACCTCTTGAACTGGATGTCCCACTGACACCTTAAATTCAACATGTTCAATATTGAACTCATTAACAACCCCCCCCCCATCCCCCAAAGCTCTCCTCTTCTGAACCTCCCTAGTACTGTTTAGGGCAAACCATTCTCCTTTCCTTAGGCTGTTAAATGCTCCTCATTACAGTGAAGGAAGCAACCAAACCTAGAAAAGACAGACTTCTTATATAGATTTCAAGAAGGGAAAAGAAAGGAACTATTATGATATCTCAAAGAGGGGTTCACTTGGTCACCCAGTCTCACAACCTACTTGTCATCCTTGTAAGAATCTCTACTCTCTCCTACCTCCTACATGCGAACAGCTGTCAAGCGCTAATGTTTCTATTCTGGCAACGTCTCTGGTATATGCCCCATCTCTCCTCTGACACTGTCACCGCTCTGGTGCCAGATGCATCACTTCATGTCTACGCCATTGCCATAGCCTTCTGGTGGATCTCCCTGCCACAAGTCTCTTTCTACTACAGCCCATTTTCCACTCAACTGTCAAAATGATTTTCCTAAAGTGAAAGCCTGACCATATCATCTCCCGATAAGATAAACTTTAGTGTCTCCCTATCGTCTCTTTCTTGGATCAAATTTAAAACTGCTGGCGTTCAAAACCCTTAATAACACACACCTTCATCATTTCCCAGTCTTATTACACTTTCCTCCACCAGTCCCCATATATTCTGTGAGCTAGTAACACCAATCTCTTTACTATTTCTTGAAGAAGACACTCTATCTCCTAACATAGCATCTTCATGGGCATGGAATGACCTCCCTCCTGGCTTCCTTCAAATCCTAGATAAAATCTTATCTTCTGCAGGAAGATTTTCCTGATCCTTCTTAATTCTAGTGCCTTTTTCTCTCATTGCTAATCTCCAATTTATCCTGTATGTAGCTTATTTGTACATAATTGTTTGCATCTTGTCTTCCCCATTAGACTGTGATCTCTTCGAGAGCAAGGACTGTCTTTTGCCTTTTGTATTCCTAGCACAGTTCTGGCACAAAGATAGTTGGCACTTAATAAATATTTGTTGACTGTTCATTCTTTCTCTGAACCTTTTGAAATCTGTTTTCCCCAAAATCTAGGCTACAAGCCTAACTATATATGACTTGACCCCTTCCTTCTTTATAATAAATTCTAAGGTGGCTCCCCCAACAAGGTTACTTTCATCTCATATCCAGCAAGCACTCCTCCTAGTTAGTAAAATAAGAGAGTTTGGCTGGCCTACAGAAAGGAGTTTGTGCAGCCAGAGTGGCTTGTGTTGGAATGTGAGTTGATGGATGGCAAGCCCCAGATGCTGGGGCTGTGAGGGAAAAACCATGATTTAAGAACAAACATCTGCAAAACTGTTTTTCCTATTTGGACAAAGAGAAACATAATACAAATGCTATACCTATTAAAGAAATAAAGATCAGTCAGTTAAGAATTCGTGAAGCACTTAATACGTGCTAAGCACTAGGGATACAGAGACAGACACCATTAAAACTCTATTTGACATGCAGGGTGAACTTTGTCCCATCATCGCCATACTTACTTGCCGTCTGTATCTGAGGTGGCTGCATAGTGCAGGGGCGTACAGCCTCTCTCATCCAGATCATTCACACTGGCTCCTGACCCCACAAGAGCAAACAGGCACTGGTAATTACAGTTGGCTGCAGCGTAGTGGAGGGGCGTTCTTCCATGTCCATTTTAATAAAGAAGAGAAATAGACACCAGTAAACAACTTCAGAAATAAAGGCAGATTTTACTAAGTCTTGACTGTTTGCAGACACACAGAAATCACTTAAGCTGATGTTATATAAGTTAATCTCCCTCATACAGAAGGTTGATGGTGGGCTAGCTGGAAGTTCAAAAGGAGAGAATAAGGTAGCAGGGAGGAGAGGAAAGGATATTCCTGTTCTAAATGGAGAAAACTGGAAGGAAATAAAAGAGTAAAAAAAGCATGGCAAGAACTCTGGGATGTCAACCAGATTTCTCAAACAAAAATGGGTATGTACCCATTTACACTTGACAATTCAGAAGAACTACAGTTTGTTTTAATATCTGCAGTCAATTTTTTTCTTCACTATAATATTTGCAGAATGCTATCAGAGTATCAAAATTGCATAAACATTAGTAATGAAAATAATCAAATGAAATACAAGTGTAACAAAAAGTAAAGAAACAGTCTTCATGGAATTGTTTCTTTTCAAACCTATATACATTTATAGCACAGTAAGCTTCATTTCCTTTTACTACAGAGAGTTTTAAGTCAACTCCAATTACCTAGGTAATTCCAGGCTGACTTCCCTGAGCACCTTGAATACTCTTCAGCTGCCCTCTATAACCTTTCAGGAGCCATGTGCTCAGAGGATACAGACTAATTTTAATTTCTGTCACATTAAGGGATAATTAAGAAGGTAAATCTGCTACAAAAGCATTATGTAACTACACATGAATCCATGTAACTAATTTTTTCCATTAGCATTCATAATTAAGAGTGCTTTATAGTACATCTCAAAATAACTGTGAAGTCATACAGATTTTTAATCTTTACTTTCCCCTCATAAAATATTAGCTGCTATACTCTACTTTTAAATTTATTTCCTTAATATAGAAACCCAATCACATTGTTTTATATACATCCACATATCCCTCCCTATAGAAAGCATATGCATAAATGGGACAAGCACTAGTCACTGCTGGGTGGGATGCCCGGTTAGTTTATGGTCTTCCTTCCTTGTTTAGTCGACAACAAACAAGGGGCATTAAGTTTCTGAATGTTTTTTTTTCCCCCACTACTGGCTTTACAGATCCAGAATTATCTGCCTGAGTTTTAAAGAAAAGCATTTGTTGTGGCAAAAGAGAAAGTGTTTTTAGTGTCTGAATCCTGTGAGGGTTTTTGGAGGAGGGTGATAGGATGGTATTAGGGACAGCCACTCTGGGCTCTGATGAAGTGTGACCCTTCTCCTAGTTAAAGCCAGTTCTACTGTGCCCTTGATGGCAGACCTTCTTCTAGGTTTCCTCCATGAACTCTGACCACCCTCATCAACCCTGTTTTCTCAATGCCTTCTCATCCACCAGCAAATAAGCCATGTTCCACCTCTCCAACACACCTTCCCTTGATGCTGCCCCTTCCAAAAACGGCTTTTCTATCTGTCAGCTTCCCTCCTACAGGCAAAACTCTAGGAGACTCTTGAGGCCACAAGTTCCCCACCCATGTGAATCTGTCCACTCTCAATGCCTCTGCATTCTAACTCTCTTACTTCTTCACCCCATGCAATCTGGTTTCTAATTGCTAAATGCAATGATCTGAGACCAAATTTGAGCTCAGGAATATGAGTCTTCCTCACCCCAGACCTAGCACTCTTATCCACTGTGCCCTGCCAGCCATGTCCTGTAGGCCTTAGTATCTTCTTGACTACACTATTATAATAACAGCATTCCAACTGGAATGGAAAAACTTCCAGTTTTTCTCTCCCCAAATCTTTTACACGGCTGCCAAAGCAATCATCCCAAATCCTGAGTCTTACCATATCACTTCCTTGTTCAAGTTCCCTATTGCCCCTAGGATAAAGTGAGTCTTTAAAACCTTGATATGATCTGGCTCTAACACATTATTTAGACCTATCACACATGCTATGCTCTAGACAAACTGAGCTAAGTGTCAGTCATCCTCTAGACAACAATTGTCTGCACAGACTTGTGTCCCATGATGGTGATGCTCTCACCTCCCGAGAACTTTCATGTTCTTGTAAGCCCCTGGTTTCAGGGCACAGGTGAGGCACTAATTCTATAGGGGGCCCTCTGAGCCTCCTGGTAGTACTCCCTATTCCAAAATACCCTGCTTTAGATCCAAAGTAGAATGCAATCTCCTTTCCTTGAGGGAAGGGACTATGCTGTTTTTATCTCTGAATATTCCAAACCTGCACAATACACTTTAAATCCAGTTAGGGCTACTAAATGTGTGTTTCACTGAATTAGCTATACATAAGAGTAAATGGTTAGGATGTAGTCTTTTAAACTCTCATTAAGACCCTCAATGACTCACTGACTTACTGCATAGTTTAGCAAGGCTCACTCACTTAGAACTATTAGCACCAGAAATGGTCTTTTCTGGCCTCTGTGTTTATGGCACATTAAGTCATAAATAGCATTTTTGAATAAAATAAAAAGGAAAGCAAATAAGTCACAAAATTAAAGTAAATAAAATATAATACATCCTACCTCCCAAATTTGTCCTTTTTGTTGAAGTCTGAGCCAGTATTAAGTAAAAGATTTAGGCACTCCAAATTCCTAGTGATGTCAAAATAAGCTTAATTAAATGTTTTGTAAAAGTTTTTTAAGATAACTCAAAAATAACAAATTACTATTATCAATTATTTTCAAGTTAAATTTAATTAGATGACAATGCTCTTATAGATATAAAATATTAACTGATGGCACAAAAAGAAATGTCAGTTTTAAAACGGTAACTTTTATACAACATGTAATGGAACATGTTAATGGAACTTAAAAGATAAAATTTGTGCTATGTAAAATTTTAAAGTAACATGTTATAAAATGAGTTATAATGTAGCTGTAATAAAGAACTTTTAATAATAAGGAATCTAAATATCATGTTGTTGTACATCAAAATATTTTCCCCTCTTATTATGTGCCTTAAACAAAAATTACACTGTAGTTGCAGAATTTACAATGACTTTTAGAGTATTAAATGTTTAAATGCTTTATTTAATACTTAAAGTATTAAATAAGATACACACTAAATTGGGTGTTTTCATAATTCATGTCAATTAGAAATTAATATGAAATGAGTCTGGGATTAAGGTTCTTGCAAAACCACTTTTTGACAAATTACTGAGATAACTTGATAGGTCTTGTCTTTTAAGTCAACATATCAGCCCTTGAAGTAGCAATGTTTTCCTCAATGCAAGCAGAAGGAACATATGTACAGGGGATGTTTTAGGGGCCTGCTGTGGCCAGAGAAAAGGGGAAACTCCTATGTAGGTAAAGAATGACTAGACAAGGCAGGTTGAGCCAGAGCATAAAAGATCCTTGAGTACCAGGCTAGAGAATCAGGACCCAATGCAGTCGTGGGAGTTGGTGAGGGTCTGACATAATTAGAGCTATACATCAAGAAGACTAGACTGGTTGTAGCATATGGAGGATGGATTAGAGAAGAACAATTTTGGCTTAGGAAGTACTATAATGATGGAAAGACAGGAAGCATATTAGGGAGGAAACCACCAAAATGACTCGGTGACTGACTAGAGGAATGCAGGATCATATTAAAGAATGAAAAAAAAGGGGGAAAATAGTGGCGCTTCTAAATGAAACAGGACAATCAGAAGGAGCCATAAGGAGGGTGTTCAGTTTGGGAAGTGGTAGGATGTATTAAAAGGTCAAAGCACTGGTAGAAAGAATAAGTTCTGAGTTTAAAGGGAACGATGATAGCCTATGAATTTATGAATGAGTCACATAGATTACACATAATCATCCCTTCAGACTGAGAAATGGACTTCATTTTAATTGGGCAGACTTTATTACTGCCTTCTCTCTCCTTAAAGAGAAACAAACCTGACAGCAACTCAATAGAGTACAAAAGAAACTAAGAGAACCTGGTTAAAGATTACAGAGTCACTGTCAGGAATCTGCAGGGATTATAGCACCTCTGACCTAGTCTGTGATCAATCCTCCACAGAACCACCAAATGCATCCATGCTCCTCCAGCACAGGTCTAACCACACCAGGCCCTGCAGGATTCAGTGGCTCCTCACTGTCTCTGGTATTGGGCACTGGAAACTTTTCACAATCTCCAGCCTATCTTTCCAGGCTTATTAATGCGCATTACGTGGCTTCAAGGATTTGATGCTTCGGCCAATCTGATGTACTTGTTATCCCAGGTCCCAGTCAGTCTCCCTCCATCTGCTTGCCTCTGCACTCTGTCCTCTCCTCCACCTTCTGTAGTAAAGCTGGGCTCCATGGATACCCCACCACAGGAGGCTCAGACTGCTTTGGCCCCATCCTCCATCCCATGAGCTTCTTCAGGAAGGAAAAGTCATCTCTGTCTCTGCATACCCAGTCCCTAGCAGAGAGCCTGAAACATGGCAGTCACTTAAATGCCCACGAATGAATGAATGTGTGATGAAATGGACACTCATAAAGAAGCTGCTCATCTTTCTTTTGGTGTCTGTTTTCTACAAGAATAATTATTTTTGGACTGGAAAAGAGAGAATACCAATGGCAATGAATGGCAAGCTAAAGACCAAAAACATCAAGATCCTAAGAGGAAACAGAAAGGCCCTTCATAAATGCATGCCACAGGCACACAGGAGCTATACCCCAGGGAAGGGGAAGAGCAGACACATTTGACCAGAAGATGGGGTCACGCAGTCCCTGATGAGCTCATCAGACTCCGGCCGCAGCTCTGCGCTCACCCAGGGAATCCATACTGGAGGAAGACTATGGCTAAGCCGAAGCATCCAGAGGACAGTGAGCTGGATGTCAAAAGGGCCTAAGTTCAGGTTACAAGAGGAATTAAATTAAAGGAATGGCAAGTGTGCAGCCTAAGGAAAAAAGACTTGCCAACTGTCTTCAATCGTCAGAAAGACTGTCAAGAGGGAGTCACCTTGTTCTGCTGGACTCCAGAGGGCAGAATAAGACAGAAGCAATCACGAGGCAAACTGAAGACGGCCATAAGAAGAAACCCCTCAGGGGTTTCTTCTCCCCCAGATTCTAAGAGCCATAAATGTCAGAGTCCACAGGCATGTTTCTACTTTTTCTATGGAACATCTAAAAACATGGGAACCAATCTTCTTCTAGAATCATAATGCTTCCATTTCCTAAGCACCATGCCCCAAAAAGTTTTATGTATTTTCCTGGCTCCTTGTGTTCTCTATCTCCTGCTTCATAGATCATACACTTGGAGCTGGAAGCATCTTCATCCAAGTCATGCTTCATTTTTATATGTGAAGAAATTGAGGACAACAGGTTGCTGCAGACTCTTCATCCAGGGCTCTCTCCTTTCCACCTTGCTACACTGCCTCCTGGCTTTAGCTGTCACAGTACAGTGCAATGATTTAATAATTTAACCTTTCTATGTTTGGATCTCCTACCTCTCCTCTGAAAAAGTCAAAGAGGGAATAGTACCAGAGACAATAAGCCCAGACACATTATCCCTCACTGACTTTTTTTTTCTATTTAATTCCAGTAACTTCTCATCTCCTGTATGTCACGATTATGGACAACTAATAAAAGCAATGGGAAAGAAAACTGCCATGATCAGATTTTTTTTCAACATATAAAAATTGTGAAACATACCCTCCAGCTGCAGCAGCATGAAGACAAGTCCTGCCAAAATCATCTGGAGTATCTATGTCAAATCCTAAAAAAATAATTAAATCTTCAGCGACATAAAGCATAAACCAAAGTTCTGCTAAAATAGTCCAGGAAATTTTCATGCAAAAGTGTTATACATAACATATCACTTATAACTTCAGTATTTGTAAAGTTACTCAACTTGATACATAATTCCCTAGAGATGGGCAACATTAGAAATAACTTTTTCCTTTGTGGTGATCTGTTGTTATTTTTTTCCTTGATGCTTTACCTCTGATTCCCAGCAGGGAGAAGCTGCAAAGGTAACAAACAATACTCTCTCCCCTGCTTCTAAATATTATAATTGTTATTATTTGTAAATAGTAATAATTTAATCAACACAAGACAGGAATAAGATAGAGCAAGGTTCCAAAGTAAGGAAAAACACACCTAAACAATAAAAAATAACTAAAACCAAACCTAACTCTTTTTTTTTTAACGTATCCAAAGACTTTCTTGGGGCTTATTTTTAGCTCTGGCTAATCAGTATTCTGGACCATGACTTTTTATGGTAGTTCTACCTGATTCCAATGATCATACTATTTTAAAGGCAAATATAGGTCCTTTGGCTGACCTAGTTTGGGAATAGCTACTGATCTCTTGCTCTAATTAACAGCATAAACTCTCCTCTGAAAATGGGAGCTAGTTCTATCTACGTTCTTTTGTTTGATGAATTCTGATGCACCAGGTAGAACACGAGATCTTGACCTTTTTGTGTCACAGACACTTAGGCAGTCTGGGGGACTCAGACGGATCCTGTTCTTTGTTGTTCACATTCATAACTGAAAGAAATGCTAAATTCCAGTCAGTACTTAGTGAAACAGAATTGCTCAGTGTCTCTGATAAAGGCCTCATTTCTCAAATATACAGAGAACTGATTCAAATTTATAAGAATACAAGTCATTCTCCAATTGATAAGTGGTCAAAGGATATGAATTGGTATTTTCAGAAGAAATCAAAGCTCTCTATAGGAATATGAAGAAGTGCTCTAAATCACTATTGACTGGAGAAATGCAAATTACTACCTCATACCTATCAGACTGGTTAATATGACACAAAATGTTGGTGGGGATGTGGAAAAATTGGAACATTAATGTGTGGCTGGTGGAGTTGTAAACTGATCCAACCATTCTGGGGAGCAATTTGGAACTACACCCAAAGGGCTATATAAATATTTGTACAAAAATATCTATACCAGTTCTTCTTGTGGTGGTGAAAAATTGGAAATTGATGGGGATCCCAACAACTGGGGAATGGCTGAAAAAGTTGTGGTATATGATTGTGATGGAATACTACTATACTATAATATAGTATATTATACTGTGTTATAAGAAACGATCAGGTGGATTTAAGAAAAACTTGGAAGGACTTATATGAACTGATGCAAATTGAAGTGAGCAGAACCAGGAGAACATTATACACAGTAATAGCAATACCATAGGATGATCAACTGTGAATGACTTAGCTAGTCTCAGCAATACAGTGATCCAGGTCAATTGCTAAGGACTCATGATGAAAAATGCTATCTCCACCTCTAGAGAAAAAACTGATGGAGTCTGAATACAGATCAGAGCACTGTTTTTCACTTTCTGTGTTTTTTCATATTTTTTCCCCTCGTTGGGTCTGTGTCTTCTATCACAACACAATTAACATGGTAATAAGTTTTGCATGATTGAACACATATAAATTATATCAAATTGCTTACTGTCTCAGTGGTAGGGGAAGAAGAGAGAAAATCTGGATCTCAAAAAATATTTAAAATGAATGTTAAAAATTGTCTTGACATGTACCTCAGGAAAAATATTTTTTAAAAAATAGTTGCTCTTCTAGTTTGCATTTGTATATCAATATAAGTTGTGCATTAGAAATAATGCAGAAAGAACCAATTATTATCTCTTTCCATAAAGGTTAGTGAAAACAAAGATGGAATTTTGTTTTTTCTCCTCCATCTAAGTTTGTAGACCCTCTGAAACCTATATAGAGAACATTGGGTGTATACAGGTCTCAGGCTAACAACTCCTTGATTGTAGATGTAAATCCCACCTTGTTCCCAACAAGACAAAATAGTTTATTATAATGAGAGTTTCATCATATATTTGAAGACACAACAAATGTTAACAATGTGGGAAAAGGATTTAAGACATTGTAAACTTAAGGAGTTTGTTTTTCCAGGATCCATGGCCATAACAATCTCTTGTTCCCAGGTGTTGGATGTGAGTTCCATGGTTCAAAACATCTCCACCACAACACAGACTGTAGGGGCCAGGTGTTGTCTGTTTAGATTGTAAAGGTCAGGACGCTGGAGGGGTGGAATGTAAGTGTAAAGCAGGTGGGCACTGGTCAGTGAGTGGGCAACCTTTAGGGTTGAAATGCACAAGCTAGGATGCTGTGTGTGCCTTGATCAGCCCCCACAAAGGGGGCGGGGGGAGATCTGTGTTTGCCTCAACTGGCCCCCACTGAGGCTTGAGGGGATTTAGGGGAACACACAAGTTGTGCCTGTCTCAATTGGTCCTATTGAGATGTAGGAGGAGCTCCCCCGCTGCTCTTCTCGCCAGCCCCTGTGAGAGGGGTAATTAGGGCGTGCTGTAGGAGTTGGTGCTCAGCAATAGAATAAAGTAGATAGAATAAAGTAATTAAAGTAGGGCTGTTAACGCCTTTGAAGCTGTCTTTCCTTTACAAAAGCAGATCAAAGAACCTGTGCTAGCAGGCCATCCTGGGTGTACTAAGGTGCTTGCTAAATACAGACATAAACAGTTCAAATTTATTTCTTCTTCTTAGCTATATTTTCTTTTCAAAGACAACTAATTGGGTTCAATAAGTGTAGCAGCCAGAAACACTGACATTTTTCCATTAGCTCACATAGACTTGTGGTTAATTATATTCTTTCATTCTAAAAAGTCTATTTTTAAGATCAAAACTTCAAAATTATAGTGGGAAAGAGTTAGCTTTAGCCACAAACGGAATAAATAGCCATCCTATTTAAATAAGAAAGTATGGCTTTTTACATATTCTAGTTTCGTTATACTAGAGACACTAAAATTCATGATTTGCTTACCTGAAGAAAGAAGTTTCCTACAGCAATCTGAAAAACCACTTAATGCTGCCAAATGGAGAGGGAACATTCCATGTATGCCCCGCCTAAAGCAAATATTATAGTATGCCAATTACAATACAAGTAAAATACATGCATTCTGTTTTCTAAACTGTCTGGGGGGGAGTAGGATAAAAAATAGACACCATTCTGAGACTCAAGAAAACTATGTTTTTCACGTGCATTTCAATTTTGTTCAATTAAAAGAAGTTTTGAAAGGAGTAACTTGCCTTTATTGACCTATATTCTCTTATAGATTAAAAATAATGAAAAACCACTACAAAACTACAAAACCATTATAGTTCATGTTTGGAAAACAACAAGAAAAAAGGTTTTCTTTTTCTTTTTTTTTTTTGGGGGGGGGGCCCAAGGCAATTGAGGTTAAGTGACTTGCCCAAGGTCACACGGCTAGTAAGTGTCAAATGTCTGAGGCCTGATTTGAACTCAGGTCCTCCTGACTCCAGGGCTGATGCTCTACTCACTGCCCCAAAGTTTTCTTAAAATACAAAAATTCACATGATTTTATTAACTCATATTATCAAATTAATTGACAATAAATCATTTGAAATCATTGTGTCTACACCCAAGTAAGAGGAATTCAGGCAGACTGATAATCACTTCTTCACTCAAGTACCAAAACTACCTTTTCCTGAAATAACCAAATAATGTTGTAATAATTTATTTAATTTCATTCTGCATATAGTGTAATCAAAGTCACTAATCAACTTGAAAATGACTTACTTTGCTGTGTCAGCACCGCTTGTAATGAGAGTGTTGATAAGTAACTCATGGCCATATCGTGCTGCTATGTGCAATGGAGTATTTCCATTCTTATCCTTACAGTCTATTTCTGCTCCTACAAGAAAACACATCTAGTCAGGTCTATATGGACGCATACCAGGTTATATTAGATAGAAAGGAATAATTTATGGTTTTTTCTCAGTTCCTTCTAATTTACAATTTATACTGATATTCAAATATAAACTAAGATGGCAATTCTTTCCCCCAAGTACAACCAGATTCACACTTATATTAAAATTATTCCAATAAAGATGGTATTTAAAAGGTTTAATTCTCTGCAAATGGCTAAAGGCCAAGCCAATTTAACTCAAAACAAATACTTATTAGGTGCTATGTTTCAATTATTCAAAAAGGATGACTACTGCTTTCTTAAAATAATACACTATGACATTTTAAATTAATATAGTGCAACTAGTAAATGCAAAACACATAGCCATCAACACCTACAACAATAAAACAATTTCTAAGTAATGACAAAGAAGTAGTTCTATTTCCCCCAAAACAAAGAAATCAACTTGAAAAAGAAACTGTCAATATATAAAATGACTTTTTCCATATTCTAGTAAGAAAAATGTAAGTGAAACAACTAAAAAACTAATGAAAACAACAAAAGTTACATGAAGTATAGCATTCTTAATGTTTAACGAGATTTGAAACCAAACTTGGAGATATGTGTTCTGTTATGGTAACAGCTAATAACAAACAAATGTCTTTTTTTTTTTTTAAAGATTAGTTTAAAACCACATCTGAAAACAGAAACAAAAATACTTTTTACCACTCTGGATAATGGTTTGTGATCTTGAGAATCTGCCATGGATTGCTGTCATGTGCAAGGGTGTCTTCCCATCTTTGCTCTAAAGAAATATAGTCAAGAAGAACAGTTATTCTACTAGTTGTATTATTATGTAATACATGTAAATATGTGAACAATGGCCAGAATTGAGGCTGGATTTTTTGTGCATAATTATTGTGTGGCTTTGAAATACTACAATCTGAATTAAGATACTCAGCAGAAAGAAAAAAGAACAAACCTTTAAAGAATCAGGCCTCAACTCAAGTCACTGTTAAGAAGACAGTGGAATAAGCATGGACATGAATTTCCAAGTATGAATCTTTAGAGTATAGAACAAATTTTACTAACATCAGCTCCTTGATGAGACAGGAATCACAGACACTAATTTGTCAGAACAAGTGAGAGCATCAGATATGTATACCTTTTTCCTAGCAGAAGATTCAAATATCAGAAAATGATGTGTTCCCAAGGGATGAAGCATTGCTACATAAAATACTCCTATGTGTCAAATTTAAAGCAAGATCAAAAAACTACTCTAAAAAGCCTATATTCAAGAACATAATGTACAGATTTTACTATTACACCTCTTCACACATCTGTATACACACATACTACAACACCTCTTTTTGAACACTGAAATCCCATTTTAAGCACAAAATTTCTTGTTGAGACAATTAAAATGTTAAAGAAATAAAAGTGTACAAAAACTATATACAATACTAGGTTTGAGAAATTTTAAAAGTGAAAGCAATTAAATCCCTGAAGGGCAATGAAACACCTTGTTGCTTTAAACTATCATATTTAAAAGGAAATTATTAGACAGGGAGCTGGGGGAAAGCATTCAATTATCTGTTCCACTAAACCTATCATTCAATCATCACTAGACTATAGATACTTTGGAGATAAGGGGCTGCGGGTTAGGAGAACTGTACCACTTAAAATTTTTTTTAATCTCCAGAAACCAAGAAAGTGACTAGTACATGTTTGCTTAATTGAAGCACAAACTTGTTATTTATGAAATATATTTTTGCAACATATACATGTTGTTACCATTGTTACGAAAGTTAAAATTCCAAATGCAAAGGTAATATTAATTGCAATTTTGTCATCAATACAAAATTATATGAATTTTGTGACCTGAACAAAACTTAAGGTTGGCTACGTGAAATCTAAATGAAAGAAAGCTACCTAACTATGGAAAATGGGGGGAATTCACAACAGAGTAAATAATGTCCTATATATCTTATTTCTCTACAGTTCTCAAAATGTGTTAGTTTGTCAAAGTCTAAGCTTTAAGAACTATAATTGTGAATTGTTTCCAATTATTTTTATTGAACTGGATGCTATCTATCATTAAAGGATCTGTGATTTCCTCCATGTGGTGAGAGTCTTTCTACTGATGTAGCCTTTTTACCCCTGAGAATGAACTACCCCAAATTCATGAAACTGTCCACTAAGGGGCAAAGAAAACCTCCCAAAGGAGCTACAGCAACCTGGTGGGCTATGCAGTCAAAGCCCAGAAGCAGATGCTGGGCTCTATCAGCTAAGCTCTGTAAGAACCCAGTCATCACCAACTTTTCTGTTAGGTAAAGCAGGCTTTAATGAAGGCTCTGTATTATAGTGTTTTTTAAAGTGCAAAGAGTTGAAATGTAAATAAAAAGTAGAAGCCACTCCAGCTATGTTGTAGCCAAATATAATTTTAGAAAACTGTCTCCAGGTGGGGAGAGAAGGTGGTTTTAATTTGAAGGCAGTCCAGAATGGGCCACAAAACTGTATCTGTGCCCAACAGGCCATGGAAACTGGGTGGCCCAAGTTGTTATTTCAGATAGCCAGGCTATTGGACTCGACTTTTACTTCATCTGGATTTTAAGGTACTTCAGACTAAGAATAATCACCAGATGGCTTTTCATGACTGTAACTTGATGGGTCAGTAGCAGCAAGCCATCTGCCACTCTAGAGTGACAGAGACAAAAGGCTATACAGAAGCTTCTCTTATTCTCTGGGCAACTGCAACTAATCTCCAGGATGGGGACAAAGACTAGACCTGTGGTTTTACTGATGGATGGAGACACTCCCTCTACCAACTCAAGTCAGCATCTGAGAAGTTAAGTGACTTGCCCAAGGTCCTACGGATAGCACTGTGTCACATGTCGGGCGTGAACCCTTCTGTGAAATGGTTGGTGGTGCAGAGGACAAAGGGCTGGGCCTGGAGGCAGAAGACCTGAGTTCAAACCCAGTCTCAGATACTTACGAGCTGTGTGACCCTGCCTCAGGTTCCTCAACCATAAAAAGAGGATAATCACAGTGTAGATGTATGTGCGTGTGCATGCACATACACACACACACACGTCACAGGACCGTTGTGAGGCTCAAATGAGATAATATCTATAAAGCTCTTAGCACAGTGCCTGGCACATAGGAGGTGTTTAAGAAGTACATGGTTCTTTCCCCTTTCATTCTCATTCTCAATCAGATTCTCACAATTATTTCATGATAACTCCCCTTCTTCAATGGGATCTCAAACACAGTAAAGGAATAGTGACTTAGGGGCAGCTAGGTGGTGCAGTGAATAGAGCACCAGCCCTGAAGTCAGGAAGACCTGAGTTCAAATCCAGCCTCAGACACTGGACACACTTACTAGCTGTGTGACCTTGGGCAAAACACTTAACCCCAATTACCTTGCCTTCCCCCTCTTCAAATAAAAAAAAAAAAAGAATAGCGACTTAGTACATTGGCAAAAGACATTTGTTACTAACTTTTAATTCAAAGTGCTTCCTATTTTTTAGGCTTTGATTTATTTATTTATTAATTCTCTAAGTATTCAGACTTTATTTTGTGGATTTTTTTTGCAGGCCACAAGACCATCACTGGCATATGAATGCATGATAAATCATGAAGCAATCAGTGAAGATATCTCTGAATAACTCAAAGTTAATTAAATTCCACTTAGTGGACAGGATGCTTCAGGTTTTTGGTAGCATGTTTCCCTCGAGAAAAACAAAGAAAAATGATCCCTCAGTGATACCCTGGATTTTCTCAAATTACTAAACTTATGAAATGATTTTATACAATTCTAGACAAAGGAAGCTATTCTTTATACACATTTACAAGTCTGATGTAAATATGTAATTCATGAATAGCAAATTCCAAAGTAATTTAAAAGACTGCACCTTCATGTTCACATCGGCCCCATTCCCAACCAGGAGCTCCAAGCACAGGGCACCATGCGTCGATGCTGCAGCAAAGTGTAAAGGAGTAAACCCTTTCTCATTCGTTTGGTTTACGTGAGCACCACAATCTATCAGCTCGTTTACGACCACATCTTGTCCATTGTAGCAGGCCACGTGAAGAGGTGTATTTCCATACGCATTGGGTTCATTCATCTGTCAGACAGAGAAGAGAGCTGCTGAGCACTTCTGAAGCGATTCCTCCTACACTGGCAATGCTGGACACTGTGGGAGGAAGGTCTACACTCTAACACAAAGCAGTGCAGCCTCATTTCTTTAAGGCTCAGTTTCTTCTTCTGTAAAATGGGGATGCCTGTAACAGCTGGACTGGGGGTCTAGAAGACCTGAACTGGTATCCTCTGCTTTTGAGATCCTGGCTGTGTGGCCCTGAGCAAGTGCTTCGGCTTCCTGTTCTGTAAAACGAGGATCATTACAACACCTTCTTTACAGGGTTGTTGTGAAGATCAAATAAGATAACAAATGTAAATCTAAAAGCACTGGAGAAATGCCCACTGCTATTCTGAACCCCAGGAGATTCAAAAGAGAGACTATACACAAAGCACTACCATAAACATGACAATGGATAGAGAAACCAATTACTATCAACAACTAACTCTGTGAGGTGGTGCTTTACAGATGAGCAAATGCTGAAAAATAATCAAGTTGCTCAAGTCCTAAATGGTACCGGCAGAACTCATTGCCTTTTATGAAAGAAAGGAATATGTTGTAGACCTGAGATAAAATACTTCTGAAACAGACAATTTTAAAAAATATTTTTTCTTAGAAAACAATTGCATTAGTAATTAAACAGCATTTTTATGTTAAGCCATAGAATAGCAATAGCTAATAGTATAGAGAGAATTGAATTTGTACGTATGTATTCATAATGATTTTATGGATTGACTGAAAAACAGAATGATTAGGGGAAGTCTAGAAAAGTACAAAGCGAATTTTCTAAAAATATTTTTTAAAAATAATAACACACACGGTGAATCTTACAATTTTTGCTGAAGACTTAATTATTTGTGACATTAAAAGTCATAAAAATATAGGAACTAAAGCTTTATGTCTAATAGCATTACCAACTGGATTTTTCTATTAATAATTAACCATTTCTCAAACTAAACCATTTATTTGAGAATAACTTACAATTCAACGGTATAAATTGAAAATTCCAGTGTCTCTATAATAATTTACATGTTTCATATTTCTCTAAAGGACCCCCAACAGGTAACCTGCAGTAATGTATTCAAGTATGAATGGGTGGGTGCTTATGTATACATGTGTGTACACACAGACACAGACACACACACACACGGATGGATAGATGGACTTAAAACTAAAAATACAAACAACTGAAAACAAATTTTTAAAAGGAGTGCAATCTATGTAATATTTATTTATTTTTTTGCCCAATTCATGTGAAGCAAATGAAATTTCTAGATACTTTCCAGACTTAAAAACTTGGCATTTTACAAAAAGGCAAAGACTGTTACGGGATGAAGAATCAGCCTGACCAAATGGAAAGGCTCCTTTTGGTTCTATTTCGATGCTTTGGATGGTGTGATTTCCATTGTTGTGGTCATCATGTTTTCCTGATACTACCAATTTCATTTCTTTATATTTTCTATCCCCCATCCCCAAGTACAGTAGTACACGGTGACTGACATTCAGTAGGTGCTTAAGAAATGCTTGTTGAATGATTTTATTCAACATATTTTTGTTCAAGAAAGTTCATTCTATTTAGCACCACAGAATTCACTTATA
This sequence comes from Phalanger gymnotis, assembly GCA_028646595.1. Lineage (NCBI taxonomy): Eukaryota > Metazoa > Chordata > Mammalia > Diprotodontia > Phalangeridae > Phalanger > Phalanger gymnotis. The sequence goes on along the minus strand of CM053623.1, from coordinate 28,759,461 downwards.
TAAAGTGGTAAATACTTGAAAAACACAAATTATTCTAATGAACAGTTTTCCAAGTATTTTGTTATTAAGAGTGTTAGGCTTGAGTTTTCTGTACTTCCATTATTAAAGAAATACTGTGGTATATGAGCCATACTTTGGTTAAAAAAACAACAAAATGCTTATACTATGGGCTCAAAATTTGTTTTAAATGTGCAATATTCTTTTCCATTAGTTTACTTAAAGATTATATTTGAGTAGATTCCATATTTAGAAAATATATCTATCCATGTAGCAATGATTTCTATATTATATATGAATAAAACAAAAATAACCTTAAATGTGTTAAAATAGTGACAACGAAATTAAAAGGCATTAGTCAATGAAAAAACTTAGTATAGGAAGCATAAAATTAAATCAGTATGTTGTCTAAAAGAAAAGATGTCTTATTTCAGAATTATTAACACAAGGAAAAAGAGCCAAAGCAGCTCTCTCTTTTGGTGACAGCACAGAAGCCTGTATAACACTTATCTTGTTTGCTTGAAAAGGTTTTTTGCTTCGTCTAGTTCTCAGCTGTATTTCAGATGCCTGAAATTGCTGGATAAGTGAAGTATTTCTAAGAAGGTATTGAATCAATCATAATAAAACTAACTTTTTCGACAAGCTGTTCAGAAGGAAGATAGAATCTCCTGGACCCTACAGCAGAAACAGAGGTGAAGAACTTATGACTGCATTTAAAAAAAAATTTCTTCCACTTGAAGAATCCTAGAAGAATACCCTTTATCTCCTAAGTAGAACTGCCCTCTTTATACTCAATTATCATGTTGAGTTGCTAAATTGCAAAATAATCCACTACAATGTAAGCTCCTTGGGGGCAAGGACTGTCTTTTCCCTCTTTGTTTTGTCTCCAGCCCTTAGTATGAGGCCAGGCACATAGCAGGTCTTTAATAAATGTTTAACAGACTGAAATGAATAATGGCTGTTCTCACACTTGAAGATCATATTCGGCAAAAGGGAAAACTTTAAGAAGCATTTACAACACGGGGAAAATGTCTATATTGCAGTGACCAACGATACAAAATTTTTTTAACTGTTGTTTTCAAAGCTTCCCAGTACTTACATCAACACCGAGATCTAGAAGATACTTCACAACACTGATCATTCCACTGGAAGCAGCAGCATGAAGAGGTGTATAAGATTTCTTATCTTTACATGTGACTTCAGCTCCATGAGCGACAAGCAATTTCACAACTTCAATGTGCCCTGAAATCAATGGGTAAAGATAAGTAGTCTCATCTTTTTCATTGCTGTATATATCAGGGATAAAATCAATAAATATGCAATTTGTTTTCCCCCAATCCGTTTTTATACATACACATGCATATATAGGAAACCACTGGGTATGTGTGACAATAAATAAAGGCGGTTGGGTTTCTAAGAGGAAGGGCGCATAAAAGTAAAGAACTGTTACTGTATGTGGTAGTATATGCACATATTAATTTGAAGTTTATGGATACTCATTTTTTTCTATGACTAACATGTAATCCATAAACCTTCTAAAACAGTTTAAAACATCAATTTTTTATTTATGATTCTAGCTTATTTTATTTAATAATCAAGATTCCTTATGCTTTCCAGAATTATTTAATCTTACCAGTTTAAAATTTAGAATATTTTTATATTTAAAACAGTGAGACTACTTAAGCACTCTCTTTTTCAGCAAGTTTGAGATTCTACAAAAACCTGTAATGACCAATTTCTTGAATTGTCAAAGTTATTAGTAAGTATTCAGTATGTGAATATATTTATCCCACTCAAATAGTCTCTCACTAGGCCTTCTGTGCAAACCTAGCTCCTCATTCTCCATTTTAATACGCTACCCACAATAATTTACATTTTCCCTAAATGCTGAATGCGCTTCTGTAAAAATCTGTACTTTTGGAGAGGGGGGAACATGAACACACGGTCCCTACCTAGGTTTCAGACATTTATCTTCCACTACTACCTGTACAACATCTTTTACTCTCCAGCTCAACTGAGCGTCACTTTCCCTGACGAGCCCATGACTGCTCAAGTTTCTGTCTTGGCTCATGCCTTCCTGTCATTCCTCTGCAAAGTGTGTGTGTGTGCGTGTGTGTGCGTGTGTGCATGTGTGTGTGTGCGCGCGCGCATGCGCTGTTACTATTTTCTCTAAATCATTAAAATGCAGGTCACAACTATAAGAATTACAGCAGCATTAAGATTTTTAGCAAACTGCTCTGTAATCGGGCTTTTAATTAACATAAGATGCTAAAATCAGACATAGGAAAGGGGATTCTAAAGTGTAGTTAGCTCATCACATCAGGATCTTATGAAGTAAAATGCATAAGAGGGGCAGAGTTAAGAGAGTAGAATAGTAGGAAGCAACGCAGCTGAGTCCATAACTCATCCAAACAGACCTAGAAAATGCACCAGAACAATTCCTGATAAATCCAGAAAAGGTTGCAGCGAGTTCTTTGTCTGGACCAGGTCAGCACAGGGAGCCATGAGAGGTCCACTGACACAGGCGGCAGGGTCAGGGCAGTAAAACGCTATGCCTGGACACTCCAGTGCCCAGGGGAGGCAGTGCGCCCAGGCAAGAAGAGGTCCCAGATTCAGACAAGGCCACACCCAGACCCAAACAGGATATTGTGATGGGGACAAATGCCATCTGGCAATTTCATCAACCGCTACCTAGTTATGAGTCACAGACCTAGAGCAGACTGAGAAAAGGACCTGCAAATGGGAAGGGGAAATGTAGAGTTTCCAGATAGGGAGGTTCTGGGTGGTACCAATAAAGGAGGAAGTCAGAAGAAAGCAGCAGCAGGGTGGTTCAGATCCCAGCAGCAGAGCAAGGGCTCAGATTCAGCTTCTAGCCCCATCTGAAGCCTGTAGAGAAATGTCCAGGCCAAAGGGGACCCTACAATTCTGTCACTCTCAACCAATCAAACCACCTAGAGCTGGCTGACAAGGGCAGAGTGCAGTAGTAATCTCCCGTTGCTGACTGAAACCCAGGTCAGGAATTTGCAGAGATCATAGCAGAAAGACAGTAATCAAACTTTGTCCTGGATCAGACTACTCTTGGAGCACAGAAACTAGCAGGTCCCCTAGCCTATCCCTGAGATCCTGGAATAACAAATACAACACCAAATGAACACCTGAAGAAAGCATCCACAGGATGAGAGCTACCCTCCAGAAATGTGGCACAGCCCAACTCTGACATCAAGCTTCAAGTCAGGCTGAAAGGATAGGCAAACAAAAAAGAACCCCACAATAATAAACAAACATAGAAGAAGAGTATGACTCCAAAATATCTAGAAATAATTTGTCAGAGAAAAATACAGGTTGGGCACAAACTCAATGAGAATTCCTGGAAAAGATGAAGTTAAAAAAAAAGTTAAAATTTTTTAATAAATAAAATGAGAAATAAATGAGGAGAAAATTGGCAAAGAAACGAGAGCTATGAAATAAATAATTGGAAAGAGAATTAACAGCTTGTCACAAGAGGAAGAAAACCTTTCCTAAGGAACAAACTCCCTAAAAATAAGAATAGACCGAAGAGAAGCCAATGACTCTAAAAGACAACAAGGCATATTAAAACAAAATGTGAAAAAAGGGAACATGTAAATTACTTCATAGCAAAAACAACTGATCTGTAAATAAGATCAAGGAGAAAAAAATTTAAGAATCATTGGACTATCCAAATGCTGCCTATTTCATCACATTTCATTAAAACATAGAACTACGAACCCGGCACGCTTAGAAACAGAGGGCTAGGCTACATGGAAACAGAAAGAATCCACTGGTTACACCCTGAAAGAAAGTCTACACTGAAAATATCTAGGAACATCACAGCCAAAGTCCAGAGAGCTTTTAGGGCAAAGAATATCGCGAGCAACCTGAAAAAAGAATCCAAATGTTAAAGCGCGCCAGTCAGGCTCCCAGGCGCTTCAGCAGACACTGCTGGGAAACAGCAACAATCTTGGAATACCACATTCCAGAAGGGGAAGCATGTGGGCCTACAACAAAGAACAATTTGCCCAGCAAAACTGAGTAAAACGGTACAGGGGGAAAATGAACCTTGGATGAAATAGGACTTCAAAGCGTTCCTGATGAAGAGATCCAAGTTGTGCAGAAACTCTTAAGTTCAAACACAGCAGTGAAAGGAAACATAAAAAGGTAAACATGCATGAATAATAAAGAACCAAAGAAGGATACACGGCTTACTTTCAAATACACGTGTCTATTCTGAATCCTAGCATCAAGGGACACGAAGGCAGTATAATTACACAAGGCCTGTGAGTGGTTCTGAATTATTTGGTGTCTTGATGATTTTAAGAGAACAATGGAAAGATAGGAGAAGAAGAATATATTGAGGGAGAAGGAAAAGGAAGATTAGGGAAAATTATCTCGCATAATGAGTGTCTGAATCAGTCTTAACAAACACAGCTAGGGTGGGGAGGCGGGGGATATGGAGCAGCCAACACTTCAATCTTGCTCTCACCTGAACAGGTCAAAGGGGCTGCCCATAAAATGGGGAATGGCTGAACAAGCTATGGTATATAAACGATATAAATGTGATGTAATATTATTGCACTGTAAGTAATGATGAAGGTAATGACTATAGAAATCTGAGAAGACATACTATCTAATGAAGGAGAGACATTTGTTGTCCTTTAGATCTCAAATGTGTATTTGGGAGTTGGGAATAAAAAGAGGTGATGGGGTGAGAAGGTGAGAAGGCAGATTGAAAATAGTGAAATACAGTTTTTTTTTAAGAAAAAGCAAAACCTCAGTGGATACAGACAGAATGCATAGGGCTGTTGTAAATTTGAAGAGCTACATTCTAGAATGCCAATATGTAGCTTAGTCTTGCTTTGTGTATTTATATTTCTTCACACTGAAGTATTCATACTCTTCCTGTTCTTTTTATGAAATATCATGGACAACATACTACAACGGTTCAGATGGATATTTAACTTGAGCTTAAGACATAATGTCATTTAAATATTGATAAAAACATAGTAGAAAAGATAATAGATAATTTTAACGCATAAAATTGAAAAGCTTTCACAAAAACAAAACCTATGTACCTAGGATCATGAGGGAAGCTACTGAATAGGAAAAAAATCTTTACAGACAACATCTCTGAGATCCATGATACATACAGGGAAGGAATGCACACGTCCGATCCAGAGTTGTTCCCCAGGAGACAAACAGTAAAAGAATACGAACATTTTTCAAAAGGTAGATTGCAAATTATTGATAACCATATGAAAGACTAATAAAAATCACTAATGCTCACACAACTCTAACATTTCACCTAATACATAGGAAAGTGGCAAAGAGGGCAACTTAGAAAGGCAATGGAAGATCCATAGGCTACTACACTGTCAATGAAAATGAACTGGCCCAAACACATGTGATAAGAGAGTGACTAAGATATTCCTTCACTTTCTCTAAGACAAAAAAAATAAAACAACAGGCATTTATTGGGAACCTAAACACCAGTCTCTATGATAAGCCCAGGGAAAGTAAAGGCAAAAGTGAAAAAAGCCTTGGCATTTATATTCTAACAACACTTTTGATAAGAGCAAAACCATCGAAATTAGGTAATGCTCACTGATAGGGGAAAGTTTTCAAAACTGTGGTATGTGAACATAATAGAATATTACTGCACTGCAATAATAATGATGACGATGATGATGACGATGATGCTAACAGGTAACACTACATATGGCACTTACTATGGCACTAGACTAAGCACTTTATAACTGTTATCCTCACAACAACCCCGGAAGGGAGGTGGCTACTTTTATCCTCATTTTAGAGATGAAGAAAATGAGGCAGAAAGAGGTTAAGTGATTTGCCCAGGGTCATACAGCTAGTGTCTCAGGCTACAGGAATTCAGGTCTTACTGACTCCAGGTCTAGCATGCTGTCTACTGTGCCACCAGCTACCCCTGAAAAAAGAAAAGATAAATGCAGTGAATTTGGAAGAAAAAAATTACAAGATTTAAATGAAGAGATACAAAACTGACTCAAGTAGAAGGCAAATAATATATATGACTGAAAAAATAGAAATGGAAACTAAATTATCACTACCAAGTTTAATGTGAAAAGACCTGAGAAAATGCACTTCTTTCCCTTCTTTGCAAAGATGGATGACTGGAGGAGAAAAAGAGGGACAGGGAAGGAAATGGAGGACAAGACACAGAACAGTGCATATAGTCAGCCACAACCAATATGATGGTGTATTTTGTTACAAAAGAATCCACTGGGAAGACAGGAAAGGGATGTATGTAGAAATGACTGCGATGAAAAAACAAAAACGTATGGGTAAAAAAAAACACTAACAGACAAAAAACGCTTTTTAAAAATATTTTTTCTTTTTTTAAATTTAATTTATTTAATATATTTAGTTTGCAGCATTGATTTTCACAAGATTTTGAATTACAAATTTTCTCCCCATTTCTACCCTCCCCCCCACTCCAAGATGGTGTATATTCTGGTTGCCCCATTCCCCAGTCAGTGTAGTATGAAGGCAGAATTTATGATTTCAAAGAAAATCATATATATGTTTGAACGGTTCAAAAACGCAGAATATAAGGAATTCCCTAAGTAGAAGGCAGAAGAATCAAAGCATTTATTCAAGCTCCAAAGTAGCAGACTCACGAGCCAGTGTCCCCATTTTGATATCCTGGTCAAAAGCTTCCAAGCCCAATAAGTCTGCCTCACAAGAGTAACGATGAGGCCA
>CM053623.1:28701211-28752211 GCA_028646595.1 Phalanger gymnotis | reverse complement strand
GGTATGACTGCTTGTAGAGTAGAGAGTACTTTGTTCCAAGCTTGAGGAGATGTGCTGTTGTTTTCAGAGCTATTTCTATACAGCCAGCTCTGCCACACCAGCTCTCCTTCCCTAAGAACCGCCAACCAGGACCTGACTCCTGGCTTTGCACTCCTGCTCTGATCTGCCACTTAATTCCTCCCACCAGGTGGGCCTAGGGCCAGAAGCAACTGCAGCTGTATTTCTATAGCTGCACCACCCCCGCTGTCCCGGGGTGGTGGCTGAACCTCCAACTCCTTCCACTCTGTCCCTTGCAGCTTTTCCCACTAACCTTCTCTGCTGTCTTTGGCATTTGTGGGTTGAGAAGTCTGGTAACTGCCACAGCTCACTGATTCAGGGTGCTAGGGTCCATTCCGCCCAGCTCCTGGTCTGGTTGGTCCTGCCGCTGCCCATGCTGGGCTCTGCTCCCCTCTGCTCCCAGCTCCATGTGCGACAGACCTCACCCAGCGACCATCCAGGTTGTCCTGGGCTGGAGCCCTGCCTCCCTCTGCTATTTTGTGTGTTCTGCAGTTCTAGAATTTGTTCAGAGCCATTTTTTATAGGTTTTTGGAGGGACCTGGTGAGGAGCTCACACAAGTCCCTGATTTCTAGCCGCCATCTTGGCTCTGCCCCCAGCCAAAAAACGCTTTCTTAAACCATGGAAAACCCCCTACCAACACTGAATTTATATATTCAATGACCAGAAATAAAAAAAAAAGCATTCATTTTTTTAAAAAAAGAACTCAGGAACTGTTTCAATAACTTTAAGAAACTGTGGCAGCTAGAGGGCACAGGGACAGAGTACTGCACTGAAGTCAGAAGACCTGGGCTTTATTAGAATTACATAGAAACTGCTGATGATTTGTGTGGACTTACTTTATTTCAAACCAACCCTGGAGTTCATGGTATAAAGCAAATTTGAGTCATTAACGTCTTTTGTTAATATTTATAATTTAGATTGTAAGGTGCTTGAGGGCAAGGGCTGTCTTTTGCCTCTTCTTGTACATTCAGAGCTTAGCATGGTGCCTGGCACATAAGAGGCACCTAATATATGTTTTTCATCTTTGTTCATTAGGGATATTGGTCTATAAGTTTATTTTTCTGTTTTGACTCTTCCTGGTTGATGTATCAGGACCATATCTGCGTCATAAAGGAATCTGGTTGGATCTTTTCTTTTGCAAACAATTTATGTAATATTGTAATTAATTGTTCTTTGAATGTTTGACAGAATTTATTTGTAAATACAATTGCAAATGGTAAACAGACTGAAATGATTGGCAAAATATTAATTGCTCATGGATAGGACAAGTCAATATAATGAAATTTGTAATACTACCTAAATTATTATTCAATATTATACTAATCAAAACCAGCAAAGGACTACTTTATAGAACTAGAAAAAGTAATAATGAAATTATAGGCTGCTAGATGGTACAGTGGAAAATGCTGAGCTTGGAGTCAGAAATTCATGAGTTCCAATCTGGCCTCAGACACTTACTAGCTGTGAGACTCTGGACAAGTCACTTAACCCTGTTTGCCTCAGTTACTCATCTATAAAATGAGCTGGATGAGGAAATGGCCAACCACTTCAATATCCTTGCAAAGAAAACCCCAAACAGTGTCATAAAGAGTCAGACAAGACTAAAATGACTAAAGAACAAAAATAATGAAATTCACATGGAAAGCAAAAAAGTCAAGAATCCCAAGAGAAATAATGAAAAGAAATGGAAGATAGCTGTACCAAATTTTACAGCACACAAAAAGCAGTAATTATAAAAACAATTTGACACTATTTAAAAAATGAGAGAGATGAATCAGTGGAAAAGATTAGATACATAATATACGCAAGCAAATATATCTAATACCACTGTATTCAATAAACACAAAGATCTCAGCTACTAGGATAAGGATTCACTTAAAGGTTAAAAAAATGATAAGAGAGCAGAAGATACTCAGAAAGGGAAAGAGACAATTAAGGCTGTATTAGAACTACCAAATGAAATTTGAATTATACAAAAAAGATAGACACAATGAGAAAAAACAAACAGTATACATAATAGAAATTTAGTCTTATGTTGTTATTGTTCAGTTGTTTCTCAGTCATGTCTGACTCTTCGTGACCCCATGTGGGTTTTCTTGGCAAAGATACCGGAATGGTTTGTCATTTCCTTCTCTAGCTCATTTTACAGACAAGGAACTGAGGCAAAAAGGGCTCAGTGAATTACCCAGGGTCACACAGTTAGTAAGTGTCTGAGGCTGGATTTGAGCACATGAAGATGAGTCTTCCTGACTCCAGGCTCAGCACTTCACTGTACCACCCAGCTGCCCTAGTATTATGCACACTACTCCCATTTTTCTTTATATGCTGAAAAGTCCGTGCTTGTTGGGTTTTTTACTAAAACAGAATTTTTTAAAAGGTTTTTAATATGAGAAGTAAAAACCATCCTAAATAACACTAACAAATATTTCTGGAGTAACTTCACAAGCCCACTATTATGGCAGGAATCTTATTTAAAGGAAGACACTTGGAGGAATTTTCCTTAAAACAATTCAAAATATAACATGCAATACATGAGGAAAACACTGTAAGGGACCTCTGATGAAGAGCAGAAGAGCAGTGGGGAAGAGAAATGCAAGGAGGTATTTGATGAATGGTGCCTTAGGAACTAGATGGTTGCCTGGCTTGACATACAGAGGACAAAGCAGTCATTGTACAGATCTGGACAAGGAAAATTACTTCAGTAGCACAAAAAGAACGGACTGCAGCAGAATAGCCTGGTGGTAGGCAGAACTGTTTTGAGATTATTATGAAAGAATACAGCCAAGAGTTAAAGAGGGCCTGTAACAGGATTAGATGGTGCAAGTACAGAAGTATACTTGGCCATGCTCTAGTCAAATGTGTTGCCATTATTCCAAGGATATGTAACCAGAGAGCTCATATTCTGTCCCCTCCTCCTGTGGAAACTTTATGTCATTCTTAATCTGGCTCAATGCATCGAAAGTGAAAGGAGAAAGAGAGCTATGAATTTTTTACCAATGTGCATAAATAGAATAATTGGAAGGCTTAGCTCAGAGGGCAGGAAGCTCCCTACACCATACTTGACACCTGACACCACACCTGACAAAAAACAAACCCCCAAACCAAAACCAAAACCAACCTCAGCGGCCCTGAGTTACATGTTCTGTGCTATTCTGGGCAAGAACAACTGGAGGCAGCTTACTGCTCCTTCCTTTCTGTCAATAGCTATAAGTCAAGTCTTGGAGCAGGAAAAGTTTTGTACACTTTGTACTTTTTGTATTTGTGCTATGTGTTTGTATACTTTGTATTCTTTAACATAATCATTTGCCAGGCATTATTAAATTTTTTTAAAAATGAAAGCATTTCCAGATTACCACTTATTTGGGATACATTCAGGACATACATGCCATGTATGTAGTATGTCCACACACAGACACACACACACATCTAGGAATGGGGTGGTATTCTTTGTCCACTTCTCCAGAACATGTACACTCATACAAAACACTTTAAAGTTAGCAGTTCACTCCTCAATGCTACTCTATGGTAAGTTACTACAGTGAAACCAATTTTCTGATTCTGTCTTGAACTAAGGATTTAGTTAGTAAAATAAGCAATCAATTACTGAGGAGGAGAAACAGTCAAGTGCAGTGGTTATGGCACTGTACTTGAATCAGGAAGTCACGTCGATACACATTACTAAGCACCCACTATGTATCAGGCTCTGTGCTAAGCACTAGGGATACAAAGAAAGGCAAAAAGACAGTCCCTGCACTAACAGGGGAGACAGTGTGCCAACAGCTATGTACAAACAAGATACATGCAGGATAAACTGGAGAAAGTTAGATGAAAGGCACTATCATTTAGGAGTACCAGGCAAAGCTTCTTGCAGAAAATGGTATTGTAGCTGATACTTGAAGGAGGCCAGTGAAACCAGGAGATGTAGGATCAGGAAGGAGAGCATTACAGGTACGGACAACAGCCAAGGAAAGGGCCCAGAGGCCAGAGATGGTATGTCTTTTGTGAGGAAGATCAAAGAAGCCAGTCATGGGATCATTGATTATGCTGAGGGGAGTCAGAAACAAGAAGACCAGAAAAGCAGGAAGGGGCCAAGTTAATGATTTTTTATTTTGATCTGGGAAACAATTGAGAGCCACAGATGTTATTGAAGAAAGGGTGTGACATGGTCAGATCTGTCTTTTAGCAATGCCACTTTGATGGTTAAGCAAGAAACTGAAGAGCAGCAAAGCCAAGCAGAGGGTTACTGTGTGAGGTGTGAGGTCCAGGTGTGAGGGAAATAAGGGCCTACAATAAGGTGGCAGCAGTGTCAGAAGGAAGGAGACAGAGCTGTTGTTCCAAGAGCAGAATCAACAAGAAAGGAAGACTTGAGTCAGAAAGCTAGTCCTTTATCACATTTCCTATGAGTTCTGAATTAACTCTGCTTAACTTTAATAGGTTTGCAGCTCATGAGAAGAATTATAAATGTATAAGATAAAAAATATGACTTAAAGCAGAATAAATTATTTATATGGTTATGATACATTATTAGAACTGTAGCAGCACTTAGCACTGTGGCTGGCAATATAGGAGGTGCTTAAAAATTGATTATTGGACTAGATTTAGACTTAAAGGGCTAAAGATCCATATACAGTTAATCTTCAACATTCATGGGAGTAGAAACACTCCTATGATTTTCTTAGTAACCTCATTTTCACTTTCATTTTGGCAACTGTGCATATTTATGACTATCTGACATCTGACCCAGTGCCCAGTGAAAGGTAAGATTCAGGTTAAAAAATGTTTTACTTTTAAGAATTTCATTTGCTGTACTCTGTGGTACTGTAGATTTCATGAGTTATGAAAAGTGAATATTGTCTGAAATCAATGTTTTTAAAAATTGAGATACTAGCACAAAAGGGCACAGGAATCTAGGTAACTACTAGTGAGAAAAAAATGTTTTGCATATTGCCAATTTTATGAGCTATTTCATAACTACTATGTTAAGGAAAGTATAATTATCAGAATTAATGTTTTGTTATAAAGAATTGTATGTATGGTGAAAAGTGTAATTTCAGCAACCTCTAGCAAAAGATTAGGCCCCTATTTCCCACAGGCTCAATGTATTAACATCTATGTTTTGACTTTCATGCCATTTTCTAGGAAGATACCTGCAACAACAGTTGAAGATTAACTATATAACCAGTGGGCTAGCAATTAGTGAGCCTTGATCTCAAAACCCGATCAAATAAGAGATGGAGAGGAGAATCAAATACACTATATATTCAACATTTCATATTAACAAAATGATTCAAAATAGCACTGGACATAGGCTTCCTAATGTTATGTGTAATCTGTATGCAATTACTCTCTATATTTTGTTCTTTCTTAACTTCTACAAAAATGAGTAAGTCAGTCATTCAAACACAAGTATAATGTGTGATTTATAAAACACAGATCAAAAATGAAATAAAGATACATACCCATATATGCTGCCCAATGAATAGCTCGTCTGTCCTTCTTGTCAAATGCATTAATATTGGCACCTCTGGACAGCAGCAGATTGACCATCTGAAACATAAACAAAATAATTTCATATTAACATATAAAATCGAGACATTTCCTAGTCCCCATAATGCCATTAAGGAGGTCCCTGTGGGCAAGGTCCTCAACTTTTATGGGCCTCAGTTACTTTGTATTTGAAATGAGAGGACAGAGCTAGAAAAAGTTTCCAGATAATTTTTTGGGAGTATACGGATTGTTTTAATGTTAAAAAAAAATTCATGGGCCCCCACAAGAAAGTAGTTGGACTACTTGTACCCATTCAATAAGAAAATGCAAAATGCCTAAAGGAAGGAAACAAGCCTTTATTAAGTGCCTACTATGTATCCACTTTACAAACATCTCATTTAATCCTTATAACAAGCCTGGGAGGTAACCCCCATTTTATAGAAAAGGAAACTGAAGCAAAACAGAAGTGAAATCACTTGCCCAGAGTCGCACAGCTGACTGAGGCTGGATCTCAACTCAGATCTCCCTAACTCCAGGCCCAGGGCTCTGCTCTATCTGTTGGATCACCAAGCTACCTCAAGGGATATTATGAATTTAATAATGCTTTTAAATTAACTTGAAACCTTGGACTTAATCTTATTTAAATTTCCTACAAGTTAAAAAATTCTATAATTCTGTGGTAGTGGGGAAAATAAAGGAAATAATGCAATACAGCAACCTGGTACTTAAGTCCCATAATCCTTACTGAAGGTTATATTTGCTGCAGATGAAACATAACTAACTATAATTGTGGAATTAAAAAAAAAACTTCTAAAATAATGATAATTAAAATACAAATGTCTGCTGGAATGAGAGTTGTAATGGTAATTTAAATTTGAAGATCTTTCCCAGCTATTGACAGGCCCATGTGACCTTGCTTATGTCACAGGAAGCCTAAGTCACATGTGGTGGGAGAAGCTCGCTGAACAAGTGGAAGCAGAAGGGCGGAGCATGAAATGCTCAGAGCAGAGGGAGAATCTGTGAGTGTTGGTGGGCAGGCCTGTGCAAGGGGGTGGATGGCTTTGGGATGGAGTCACTCTCTGCTGTGATAATGTGTACTGACTTCTTTGCTGCTATGATGGCTTGGACTTACTGGTTTTGAGATCTGGTTTTCTGGTGTCTGAATAAATGTTTTAATTCTTTTACCTTCTATATGGAGAGCCTCTTATATTTCGTGATACAGAACTGTGCAGGCATGTTCACAATTGGTAAGAGGGTAAATGGGTAAGAGGAAAAATGAATTCCAAAATACTTTCTCCTATTTTTCTCATGAATAATTTTTTTTCATTCCAAAGGACAAAAACTGCTCTTACAGAGCACTAAATAACTGATTGCATACCTCAACATGTCCACTGAATGCTGCATGATGTAAAGCTGTCCTGCCAGCTCTATCAGACACATTTACATTGCTCAGGAGGGGCACCAAAGCTTCAGCACATTGGACAGCTTTGTTTGCAGCAGCTATGTGTAAAGGAGTTTGCCAGTTTTTATCACGAGCATTAACATCTGCTGAATGCTTCAACAATACCTGGACAGCTTCCTGAAAAATTTATGTAAATAAAAATGAGTGAAAAAGAATAGAGCAGTTGTAAAAAATATACAAATACCCACTGAGAAAATTAATATTAAATGATAAAGGTTTTTGTAGAATTTACAACCATAAAAACTTATTAATCTACTTGAACAAATCCCTCCAAACTGAAGGGTCTTTTGATATAGTACAGACAATCATGTAAACATGTGACTTAACCACTCAGGTATCCCAAGATTTCTGTCTTGATATTTCAAATTTCTGATTGCTCCAAAGCAGAGTACTTCCTATTGTTAACCGTTGTTTAATGGTATAAAAAGTAAAAAATTGTTTTAGCAAATTACCTACGTTTTTCTTAGCTATTCCTCAACTATAATTTTGGTTCTCTTATATTGTCTCCTTTTATTCCTCAAATTCAATTCAAGAAGCAAACACTCAGGTGCTAGTAGATACAATGAAAAAAAAATAGTTGCTGCCCTCACTGAGTGGACTTGGTAGACTCAACATGTATACACATAAATAAATTACAAGATGATTTGACAAAGGAGAGAACACTTAGAAGGCAGCTTCTGAACTCAGCCTTGGGAGGAAAGGCATTTCAAGGCTAGGGGCAGGATGGCACGGGGACAGGTGACATACAGAAATGCTTCATTTGGATACCAGCAACAATTTGGACTGAATTTAGACTCTGAAATAAGCAGGAAGGTGAAGGGAACTTGTGTTTAACTCTAGAGGGAAGAGGCAGCAGCAGCAGCATGGCACCACAGCTGAAGTCTGCCTGGTGTTGAGTCAGAAGAGCTGCATTCAGGGCCACTCACTGTGAGATCCCAGAAAAATAAAACCGCCTGCGGGTCTTGAGAACTATAGAGAGACCTACAATGTCTCTCTAAATCCATGATTCTAAGATTCTCATATAGAAATGGCACATGATCAGACTCATACTTCAGAAATAGTCTTCTGTCAGCTACGAGGAAGGTGGGAGAAAAATAAGCATTTATTCAGCGTTTACTATGTGCAACACACACCATGCTAAGGACTTAACAACTATGATTTCTTTCGATGCTCACAACAACTCGTCAGGTAGATGCCATTATTAACCCCATTTTCTACACAGGAAACAAAAGCAGACTGAGGACGTTTTTCAGAAGAGGTGGTTTTAGAATTGTTGAGGTACAGATATTTACAGGACATTTAGGAAGAGGTATCCATTGGTTAAGGGGCGGGGGAAGAGGAGAGAAGAGGAGAAAGGTGGGGGAGAGGGAGAGAGAGACAGAGATTGAGAAATTTCTTTCACATATTATTCTGGCCTTCATGCACTCTATATCCTATGCAAATGGACTCAACAGCTATTGTTCAATCATACTCTGACCTGCTTGGGATGCCTGGAATACACATTCATCCTTAGCTCTGACAATTGAAGAAATTCTTCCCTTCCTCTAAGTCTTTATGCAGATGCTATCACTCCTCCATGAAGCCTCCCTCTGATTCCTACTAGCTGCAAGTCGCCTGTTTTATTCTAGTCATTTTCCATTTGATAGTATGTATGGTTGTTTTTTTTTCTCTGCATGCCCTACTTTCCCAATCAAAATGTAAGTTTCTTAAGGGAGAGGACTATGGTATTTTTTCAACTTTGCATCCTGAATGCTTAGCAAAGTATCTCACACGCAGCGGACTCAAGATACATGTTCACTGCATCACGCTCTGCACCTATTATTGTTATAATCCAGAACACTAAGCATTCCATAACTCTGAGACCGTACTAGGTTCTAGTTCATCCACCTAATTTTGCGATGAGGATGCCAAGGCCTAAGACGTTATAGACCAGGGCTGGCCAACCTTAGGTTTTTATTGAAACAATAGACAATATATTTTGATTTGCCATTTTAGTGAGAGCTCTGTGGTAGCTCAGCTTCGTTTACTAAAGAGTTTATGTAAATTTCTATGCTTGTTGGTGGGCTGCATGGACAGCCCTGTTACAGACCTTGGTCAAGGTCTCAAAGTTAATTAATGATAGTTTAAGGTTTCTGATGCTTTTTCCACAACTCAATCTGAATTAATTTGCAAAAAGTCATGACATAGTACGAACAGAACTTTGAACAGGAAAGTTACAAGTCATCTCTTCTTGTTTTTAAATTTTCTTGCAACTACCCCTTTACCAGTACTTTCTCAGTTACCGTGACTTAATTGTATTATTAATTAAATGAATATCTAATCTTATCATAAGAAGCAGTAGTACAGAAGCAGCATGTCCTCACAGGTCAAAAGTAGGCCTTGGAGCTTGAGAGTTTCATAGAGGGCTGTGAAGAAAGCATTCCCTAGGAGAGAAATGATCTTTACCGAATGATCATATTTATTATAAAAGGGCTCGTAGAGGGAAGGGTACCTGGATGTATTTCTGCCTGCACCAGATGCTAGAGACCCAAAGTTTTCCCACTTGTGGAGAGAAGATAGGTGCTTAACCCAAGTAGGTTCTTATAGTTCTTTTCTGCTAGTGATAATATGGCCACTAGGTAACCATTTCTTCAAAAATTATGCTACTAAAAAAATTTCATACCTCACTACAAGATGCAACTGCTCTGTGTAAAGGAGTCAACCATTTGCTGTCTTTGGCATTAACTCTAGCTCCTGCAACAAAAAAAAAAAATAAAATAAAATAAATTGAATTTTTTTTAAATTAAAAACTATTATTTCTATAAAATCACTATATCAAAAGTATTAACAGATTTTGCATTTCAGACGTTATGGCAAAAAGTTTAAATTAATGAGAGGATAACAAATTTATAGTTACAAGGTAAAATTATTTTAGGTGATGGATAAAAATGCTTAAATAAGGCAGCATGTACTTATTACTAATAAATCAAGGTAATATGTATTTCTAGAGCTAACCGAATGACTGCTCTAAAGCACATGTTCAGATCTCGTCAATTCCTCTTTGCTCTGGCAATCATTATTCCCTTCCCCTAATACTTCTTTTCAGTCAAAATGGATCATACATGTTTTCCCTTCTTGGCTTCCATCTCACTCCTCTTTTGATTTCTAAATTTCCATCCAGGTTTTAAACTTAACTCACATGCCAAGCTCTGCATGAAGCCATCCATCTTTGATTCCCAAGCCAGTAAACATCATTCCTCTTCAGACTTCCCAAAGAACTTTGCTTTCCACCTCTCTGATTCAACTAACATACAGTATTAATCATGGGTGCAGAGTTGAAAGGAACTCTAGAGGCCATCAAGTCCTGAATACATGAACATAAGAGAGCTCTAATACTTTAGTGGATCTCTGATCTCCTGGATACAAGGCTTCTCCAGCTCATCTCATTGATCTTTACAGAAGATTCTCCCAAACTGATGGAGGCCTTCAAGTCTCTTACAGTCCAAGAATACCCATAAAGGACTTGGACAGTCCATCTTATACCTCTTCTCATGTTACATGACTGGCCACATCCTTTTCTGATCACATATTTTCTCAATGATACCTTTTATACTCTTCTTGAGCTTATAGCCTGATTAGAAAAATATCACAATGTATCTCTCTGATATCTTTTGGGTGGTCTACAACTAAGATTCCTCAGAGATTTTCATGTTTCAAGATTCAAATTTATAAAGTACCAATGGGGGGTAGGAGCAGCTAGGTGGCGCAGTGAGTAGAGCACTGACCCTGGAATCAGGAGGACCTGAGTTCAAATTTGACCTCAGACACTTGACACACTTACTAGCTGTGTGACCTTGGGCAAGTCACTGAACCCCCATTGCCCTGCCTTTTCCCCTCAAATAAAAAAAAATTAAAAAAAAAACTAAAGTACCAATGGGGAAACATTCACATTGAAAGGAAGTCTGCAGTAAGTGTGGATACTAGGTGGTAGGATCATTAAAAACATCACATAATTTAACACTTTCAAACTCATTCTCTGTCTCTCTCTTACTCAGTTCTGTACAGTTCACTATCCATTTGTACAAAGTATGTTACTCAATGTGTATGTACGTAACTCAATAAAGTGGACATTCAGCTGTATATCGAAATCCAAACAGGCATTTTTCATTCATTTAGTTTTTCCTAGTATGGATGGTTAGGTTGATCTCCTTTCAGTGATCATTAATCTCAAAAAGAATGCCCTTTGATGTTCTGGGGAATGATGAAATAAGTACAATGTAACCTAAAAACAAAAGCACTGTACTTTGCCATCTGCAGCAGAGATTCTTTTTTTTTTTAAAACAAAAAATGAAATTCCTTTATTTCACAAGAAACTTAAGGCATAAACAATCTTTTTGCACTGGGGGGAAAAGGCTGGCTGAGTCAATGTGATGGAGAAGGTCCAAACTAGAGCTCTCTGTGGTTCTAGGATTAGAGGATCTCATGCTGAAAGAGGTGGGGGAGGGAATAGTGTCCTACTACCTAATTATTAAGCATGCAATGTGGTCTTGGCGCATTTCTGAGAGGAAAAACCAAAAACCTGGCTCTTGTAGCAGCTTTCTGGAAGCCTTCTATTTAGCACATCCAACATCTCAAGAAACAGAAAAAAGTGTGCTATGGAGCTTCCTTCTGACTAAGGTCTCTACTAAGAGCTACTTTCAAAAATTAAATGCATGTTTACAAAGGTAGAATATGCCTTGAAATGAATAATAGGGACTTTGGGTGGTTTTATGTTTGGGGACAAAAATAACACCTTTTCACAAACATCTCATATATTTAAAAAAAAAAAAACTCAGGCCCAGTTACCCTAAACTACTGGTTATAAGGAGACCTGGGTCCAAGGCCTAGTTCTGACAATTACAAGCTACACAGACCCCTGAGCCTCATTTTTAAAATGGGGGCAAGAATAGTTGTAATATCCAAAGGTGAGAGCCAATTTTTAGACAGGCAGGTATATGTATATACACATAAGCATATACATACATGTATCTCAGCTATTATTAAGATATTTATCTGTTATCACAGATACTGTTTGGTATTTAAAGGCAAAACAGTTAATAAAAACGTATTAGCCATGGCTTAAGGTGTCATTGTCCTAATAAGGTTTTTAGTGATCTGGTACAGAAAGTCAACTGGACCAAAAAAATGTCCCGAGTACAGGTAGAATGTGACTCTGTGTGGCTTGTGATTTACATGGATCAGGAACCAGTTAGGCGAACACCCATTTTTATTTCACAAGTGGGAACGGGTGGCTACAGGCACTAAAGACCCCAGGGCAGAGATGCTAGAAATGACACCCCACCCTGCTAACCCAATTGTCTCTCACAGAGGTCAGGCTGGTCCAGGCCACCCACACCTGCCAAACCAACAGCCCAGGAGTGTCCAAGGGCTCTGCCCCTTCAATCAGATTTTTCTTTCTCTTTCACATGTAAAAAGACAGCACTGAAGAGGAAGAGCCCGGCCATCATAGAGAAAGCACTTGCATAGTAAGGGAAGGCTGAGGGGATGAATCGCTCATACTGTGTGTGCTGGAGGGGCCACACAGACACCTGAGTAGAGGAGTATAAGTGAGTGTAGCCCAACCGAGTGTAATCCACTTTGAACTGGAAGATCCCATAAACATCTGGCAACTTGAACTGGACACTGTACTTGCCACCCTTCCTCTTCAAGAAAGTCCTCACAAAAGGATCGATCTGGACAAACTCTAACTGAGTATCATTTCCATCAAAGGGAACCCACCTGCCTTCTGATAGCTTCTCGATCACGATGCTATACTCCAGGAGGTCTGTGACAGTGTAAGCATTGGGTGGGGCCTTCTCTCCTCAATGGTGAGACACAGCCCCTACCCGAAGCACACCCTCCTCCTTTAACACCCATCGGAACAAGGCAACCGCCAACTCATAGTTGCTTGTTTGGGAGTACCTCTGTGAGCCAGGGCTGGCTTTCTGCACGGCCGAGTTAAAGAAGGCATCGCTGAAGAAGTCCAAGGAACTGCTGAAGATGACTCGGGCATTATTCCGGGCCTGGAGTCCTGCCATCAGGAGAGTGTTCTTTGTAGCAGAGATTCTTAACTTAAGGTCCATGGATTTTTTTTTAACCTTTTGGTAATTCTATTTTAGCATAACTGGTTTCCTTTGTAATCCAGTGCACTTTATTTTATGCATTTAAAAATATTATTTGACCTAGGATGATTCCACCTTACATCTGGACTTCTGTGAAAGTGGCAAATATCTTGAGGGAACATAGGCTTCTTTGTTTCATGCCTCACTTAATGCTAAAGATTAGTGGGCCACTGAACAGTTTTGTTTTGTTTTTTTCAAATGCATTTCTAAAGGAATCTTGTGTTGTAACATCTGCAGGAGCAATGCCTTTGGGGAGGAAAAGCATTCATAGGTGCATTCTGTTTTTCATAAACAAATAACCAACAGTAAGATTTTATAGTATCCCATGCACAACCGGCCCCCCCATCATATGATTGTATACATGTAATCTGCAGTAGAGAATTGTTTGCTAAAGTTTTCCTGTTCCCTCAACATACATATAGATCATTCCTTATGAAGAGTTTATAAAAAGATGAAAAAGTCCCATGTAGTTCTCAGTCATCCAGCTTTCGGGATTAATGTTGTGCATGAGGTCTGTCCTCCCCCACCCCTCTTTTGTTTTTTCTCAAGATATTTTCCACCCATATTTTCAATATTTTATCAATTTCAGCATTGTTTTCCATATGCCTGGTCTTGTCATTCTTCCTGACTTCACCATCCTTGAAATCATTTCTATTTATTTATATAGACTTTGGAGACAGAGATGTTAGAATGTAAATGTGCTGGTTCTTCTATCATCATTGATGAAAATGATTATTAAAAAAGGAGAAGATTCACTTTTTGAAAAGAACCGCCGGCAAAAGAAAACTAGAATGCAATTTGGCAAAAATGAGGTATAGATCAACAAATTGTACCATACACTAAAATAAGCACAAAATGGATACATGACTTGAATACTGAAGGTCATACCTTAAAAAAACAAACAACTAGAAGAGATCAGGCACCTTTACTGCTTTGGTTAATGGGAAAATAATTAAGGGTTAGTTAAAAAGGGGAAAAAAATTTATATTACATGAAAGTGAAAAGCTTTTACACAAGTAAAATCAATTTAAATGGGATAAAAAGGTAAAAAAAAATGTATCATCTGTCTCTCAGTCTCTCTCATGTAAGATATATGTAGGGGAAAACACAAATTTGGAATACTGTGGGCCATTTCCCAATGCATGTGACCAAATAATACAAATAAAGAGTTCTCAGAACTGCATATAAATAAATTGTGTATTTTGCCTACCATGACCTCCTCTGTCCCTTATTTAAGATTCTCTTCCCAACTGTAGCTATCAAAGGTAATTTTCTTGTACTTTTTGAAACAGTGTGACTCTTTAATATTCAGTTTTCATATTCATTTTGAGGTTATTGTGGTATACAGTATAAGCAAGATGTCAACTTGAACTATGATTATTATTAATATTATCATAAAACTGCTTTACAATTTTCCTTGCATATTTCTGTCAAATAATGAGCCATTCTCCCATTTATATTCTTGTATTTATTGACTACTGCATTAGTGCTACTTTAAAAACATGTTTGAGAATCTGCTATTAAGGAAAATCTTTTTAAATTTTCAAAAGAAAAATTTAAAAATTGGAACCTACCAATTTAGTCCTTTCTCATTTAAGCAAGCAGCATAAGGGTGATTCAGTCAGGATTACATGCCCTTTGTTAGTGCTTTCTTCTAAGGCTCTTGGCTGAGACTGGGCATTGCATTCACCTTGCTTACCTGATTTATACATACTTTGGTTTTACTGATTTACATAAACCACTGGAAACTACATTTTATACTACACAAGTACATAGTATGTCTTTTTGGTGGATTGTGATGGTGGTTTTATTTATTTAAAAGTTATTTTTCACAAAGGTTAACTCTTGTCTCTAATGGATAACTAATTTGATTTGTACACCACAGTGAAGAGGCAATGTGGTAGTACTGAAAGAACACTAAATTTGAAGTTAGAAGACCTGAGTTCAGGTCCTAACTGCTGCTGTTTGACCTTGGTTTAGTCATTTCTCCTCTCAATTTTTCTCATTTATGAAAAGATAGGTTGTCCCAGATGATCTCTAAAGACCTTTCTAATCTGAAATCCCATGTTCCTATGAAACATTTCCAAGAATACAACCTAACAGGCATTCGTGGATTGTCTAAATTGTCACTACCACTACCACCATTATTGTCACGTGTAAAACAATAGCTCACTCAAAAGTGCTTTCAGGTTTATGTTGCACTCCAAATACAGTATGAATGAATTATATCTCCGTTATTTATATCCAATCTAGAATGCTAAACGATCCCACAATCAACCACTAGTAATTCAGAAGGAAGCAAAGACAAGCAGGGCAGCTTTGAAAGTAACACACTGAATTGTACACTTAAAAAAAAGCAAGCTCTAAAAAACCAAAATTTAATTTCATATATAATACTCTTTTGCTGTTCTATTGCAATATTCAGTCATTTTCAGTTGTATCTGACTCTTCATCCACTGTGCCAAGCTAGCTGCCTCATTCTGTTTTGTATATGGAAACATTTTGGGGTTGAATTGTTCATTTTTTGTGTGCTGTTGGTGAAATTCACAATTTAAAAAAGTTTTTAAAGTTTATCTCCCCAGCTGGGAGGTAAGATTAAAACAACAATAAAAGGACTTTAAAGATATGGAAATTTCCTTCATAGATACAAATTGCAACCCATCTGGAACATCCTCCCTCATGGAATCCTTCTTTTCCTTCAAGATGCAGCTCAAGCATGACCTTTTACATAAAGCCTTTTCTGATCTCCCCAATAGGTAGTACCCTCTCTCTCAAACTATCCTGTATTTAACTTTATCTTTTTGCATTTATTCTGCTTGTATTTAATTTGTCCATATACTTATTGTCTTCACCATAAGAGTGTGAAGTCCTTTGTAATACATTCATTCTTTGACACTGGCTTCTCTGCAGATCCTCACACATTGCCTGACTTTAAATATTCCCTGGCTATCCCTCAGGCCTTGCCTCCCTCCTCCTCTCTACTTCCTGGCTTCCTTCAAAGTCTCAGCTGAAGTCCACCTTCTGCAAAAAAGCCTGTCCTATGCTCCTAAATGGTATTGTCTTGCCTCTGAGACTATGCCCAACTTATCCTATATAGATCGCATTTGCACATAGTTGTTTGTATGTTGTCTCCCCCAGTGGATTGCTCCTTGACTTTGTATCGACATCTCAGAACCTACCATAGTACCTGGCACACAGCAGGCACTTGTTCTTAATTGATTCTCATACTGTGCTATTCTTGACTGCCCAACACTGTTTTTGTAAATCCAATTATAATGTTGCTCAATGTTAAAAAGAAAATTTTCACTGTTCAAAAAGAAAGTGTTACAGTTACACATTAAGGAGCAGTTAGCTCCTTTGAAGCAATGTTATAATTGTGATTTGGTTATAACAAATTAACAATGTTATTTCAAAGCAACTTTGGTCACAGCAACCTTAGGAAGAACATGGCTACATAACCAAGGGCTAAGGAATGTCATACACATGAAACAGGATTTCAGAAAATTCCTGCAACGGTGATGTCAGAAAGAAGGGTAAAGGTTACTCTGACTAAGGGGATGAACTCTATTCTAATTGCATTTCACACTTGTCACTAGCACTCCCTCTTCTCCTCTCTGCCTATTTCATCCCTAGTCTCTTTAAGGTCCTAGCGTCTTCATAATGCCTTCTCCAAGTATTCTATCATCTCTACCCGTCTCTATTTAGAACTATTATTAAATGCTATCAATAATGATTCATTGTATTAAGTAGAAGAGGCAGTTGGGGCTGAAATTTGGATACATAGGAACACTATCCAGGATTGCATGTTTAATCTAATAGGTCACTGAGAACCATTATAAAGTTCTCAATAGCAATTTGATATGATTATGGCCAATCTACTTCTCTTTTCATGTGCTGCTGTTCTTATTCTTCTGATATTTTCTCTAATCTGGTTCATTTGCCTAAAATTAGGGTTTTCCCAGTTACAGTTACTGCTTTAAGATTAATTGGACCAATTCACAGCTTCAGTCACAGCAGATTTGCATACCTCAGTTTCTTCTGGTGACTTTCTGACCATAAGGGCATATAAAGGATATCTACACTGTTCTAAATTTAGTGACACTTAAACTTTCTATCTAAACTTTAACCTATCTTCCCTTAGCATAAAGCGGGAAATCATGATTTGCTCTAAGTTTGGACTATCTAGTTCTCTGTAACTCCAGGTAAAGGGCATGTTCTTCCCAGGGAAACTGTCTGATTTTAGAATTCATATGGATGCAACCAGTCTGAGTTCATGGATTCATTCTCTAATTTTGAGCATATTTTCAGTCAAATCAAGAAACTTCCTAATGGCATGATAGAATGCTAGACCCTCTACTCATATTTCTACGCTATTGATTGCTAAATAACTACCCTTCTCCTTAAGGGAAAAACCAGACCCACTTGGGGCAGTACCAGTGTAGATACTGTTCACACTACCACAGAAACAAGAATTATTTAACTTAATGATTTACAAAACACAACTTCTTTCCTTAAACCACATCAAGAATGTCTTGAAAAATTTTCAGGGAAGCTTACAACTTTCTAACAAATGATAAAGTAAGTAAAGGCAAATAAATGGAGGCATCAATCCACTACAGGTGCCCCAAGGCTGCACAACTAAAGTCTAGGTAGCCAGGGATATTGCTTTAAGGTGATGCTGGATCCTAAAGTCTCCATCTGGCCTCATAATTATTTTTAGGTAATGACCAAAAAGTTCTTTAAAAAGGCAAGAGAATGAAGAAATGAAATCTTAATACCAGGCAGATAATCCTAGAGATAGCTAAATAATAACACAAACTTGTTACAAAAGAATTTTACTATAAGTGATGTATTTTTATCTCAATTCCACATTTTAGCTTCCAGAGAAACATTTTACAATCTGCGTATTTGCATGTTGAAATGGGTCTGCAACAATGTTTTCAAAAATGTAAAGACAAAGAAGCTCTGTGACAAGAAAAAAAAATTAGTCAAATTAGTATCATTCTATTTGGGTTATCCAACAAAATTTCTATTTTCTAGTTCTTTTTAAAAAATTCATGAGAATCAGTTAAACCTTTGTTGACACTGCTTTTTCTACTTCATCATAGCATGGTACCTAGCAGGCCAGTTTTAAATCAAAATAGTGATTTCAATAAAACCACCAAGAAAAAGGGAAAAAAATTCTATCTAAACTGAAAAAGTTAATTGGTTCTTCACAACAGTTTGAGAAACAAGACCTTCTAGTATAAAACAGAAATCAGAGAAATGCCATAGCCATGAGCAGAAGAAAGGATGAGAATGAATTCCAAACTCCTTAGCTTGACACTGAATGACCTCTATAATCTGGCTCTGACTTACCTTTTCGCCCCTTACAAATTCCACGTTCTAGCCAAACCAAACTCCTTTCTATCTTCCCTACCTCCTGGACCTTCTAAATACGGAAAGATACTTTGTGGCTCCTAAAATAAAATCCTCTTGCTGAATACATGACGAAAGACCTAGATCAAATACCTCATCTTCCAGAGTCATTCTTGATTTCCTCTAGTGAAAAGTGATCTCTTTGTGATTTAACACTGCACTGTGTCCATTATAAATCATTTTATCAATTTGATTTTTTAATAAAATATGTGAATTTCTTTCCCAGGATCCAGCTTACAGACTGAACTTTATTTCTGCCCTCCATTAATTTTGCCTTACACACAAAAATCATTCAATACATATTGTTTTACCTTAGTGATTTACTTAGTGATATAATAAGTGATTTCCAGTGGTTTTTGTCTGTCAAACCCCTTTCAACAATAACAAGAAAATGTGTTATGGGTAATCAGAATAATTTAATATACTAATCATAATATTCTCTTAGATCTATTCAGTAAGTGTTTACATTAACCAGAATGCTTACTTTTGCTCCCAAAGCTCCAAAATTAAAATAGCAGTTCATAGCTATAATATATTTTTATTCTACTTCTAATTATTAAAACTCTAAATACAAAATTTTGAGATATTATTAGTATTTCATATAGGACATTCTATAAAAATTAAAAGAAATAATAATCCAGTAAGACTTCATATGCTTATTATTATCTGATAGTGCCTGGCATATAGTATATAGTAGGTACTTCATTCTTAACTAAGTAAGTTGTAACCAAGAAAATGTTTAACATAATAATCACACGCAAACTTGGCTTCAATGTTGAACTTTATTTAAATAAAGGTTTGCAACATTTGGCTAAATATCATATAGTCTTAAAATTGGTCCCACATTGAGTTTCATATTTTGATGTAAAATAAGAATAAAATGAAAATGCTTGCTCACACAAATATACAGTGGAGAATGATAGGAGAATTTTAAAAGCTCTCTTGCTAAGAGACGGAAATACATTTTAAAATTTTTAGCCTTTTAGCCAAATGATGGAAATGAATAGCTAAGTAGTAACATAAAATACTTTTCTACTGGTTAATGACAGTAGTTTCATTTTTAAAAAAACAACATTTATATATAAACTAATTTTTATAAGACAAAAATCTCTTCAGCCATGACTTTATTCTCTTCCACCACTTATATACCAGCTATACTTTTTCAAAAGCTACTGACTAATCAACACTGCCAACTAGTCCATTAGAAAACTTGCCAAATGGAATAGTAACACAAGTGGAGGATAAGTTTAAAAACAGCCTTTAATACTGAAATGAGAGGAAATACAAAGTTTGTTCCTGCAGAAAACTTGTGAATAGTCTATGATGGTTTAAAGATGGCATGTAATGTTGCATGTCCAATGATCATGATTTTTAAACAGTCTGATATTCATATTACAAAAATGCAAATGCACAGAGCAGCTTGGTCATGTGATTACACAGATGATGAGGTATGATTACAGGGTAACAGAAAGGAACAAGGGAGTTGCTCTCCTGCAATGTATAGAAATTCAATGAGGGTATGCAAATGCATCAGACCATTTATTGGGAATTGCTTTGAGATATTGAGCCCTTGTAGTGGTTCAGAAACAATTTGGTAACAAGTTGAGAAACTGCAAGAACACACTACGCTGAGTCAGAAGCAGAGTCTGATAGAATAATTGCACAAAACCAAAATCATTTCCCACATAATCATGAAGATTTTGATCACTGAAGAAACAAACCTATAATGGGACAAATATACACATGCTTGTTGTCACAGAGGAAAAATATATTTGTAACATAACTGGGCAATTATTTACTGCTCACGGCACCTTAAAGAATTTTTAGTGTGAATTCCTTGGACCATTGTTCAAACTACTAAATGAGAATCACTGATCTAGTGCTGATGAGGAAAGATAACAAAGCCTTTTCTCTTTTCAATTCTGAACAATAATAATAATAAATTTCATTAGTAATGACAGAGGCATGGTGTAGTAGATAGAGAGCCTGTTCTAAGTCAGGCAAACTTGTTTCAAGCCCTTTAACTGTTCAGGTGCCCCAGACAAATATGACTCTAAGTTGCAGTCAGTCAACAAGCATTTATCAAGAACATAACTGGTGCCAGGTATTATACCAAGCCAGGGGATATAAAGAAAAGCAATAAATACCCTTAAGAAATGTAGACTCAGGGACAGCTAGGTGGTGCGGTGAATAGAGCACCGGCCTTAGAATCAGAAGGATCTGAGTTCAAATCCGGCCTTAGACACTTGACACACTTATGACCTGTGTAACCTTGGGCAAGTCACTTAACCCCAATTACCCTGCCTTCCCCTCTCCAAAAGAAAAAAAAAATGTAGACTCTAAAAGGGAAGACAAGAAGTAAGTACATAATTTAAGATACATATAGGATAGATGGGAGTTGCAGATCTATACTGGTGGCGCTAGTTTCCCCATGAGGAGCTCACTATACCAATGAAATCACAGATCTTGTTAAAAAAATCATCTGATAGCAACAATATTATCTTCCAAAATTTTGTTTGTAAAAACTTGCTCTTTTGATCCCTCTCAGTCCACAGGAGACATAGCCAGCATCCTTGTAAACTGGGCCATGAGCCAAGCACTGGCCTTTCTCTTCTCAAATTGTAAATAATGCCCTATTTTGGCTGCTTACCAAAAGCAGTGAGGCCAACCACCTTAGCTCTTGTTATCAGGCCAGGAGTGGGAAAGGGTGAGGAAGAGAAGTACGGTGGGGCACATAGCCAGTGCGTGAGTTTTTTCTATTAGTTCATGTCCACCTATCAACCTGAGAAAATCACTCTTGCATTTTACTTTTATCAGGTGGTCTACAAATGCATACCTTAAATGAGTTACTCTTATAGAAAACAAGTGGTACTCAGAGAACCTAGCATTTTAGGCAGGTAGTAATAATAATAATAAAACATAAGTGGATACCTATGAAGATTTACCATATAGATGTGGAAGGAGTCATGGGGTATAGAGAAAATGTATGGAGTATATAGAGAAGATATAGAGAAAATACCTTGCCTGCATTTTAGGTTCACTTATTAGCTGGGGGGTGCAAATAAAAGAATTAAAACCAGGGCAGTTTGGAAGGAAAAAGTGACCATTTTCTTGACTATACTTAACTATATTTTGCATTTCTTGGGACAAAGTACATATGTTTTCTACGTTATGGACATATATTAAAGAAAATGCATTTTTCCATGACTCTGCCCTTCTTACATCTCTGCTCTTTTCCCTGATGAATGTTTCCGTTATTATCTTAAATTATTCTGAGTTTTCTGTATTATCTCTACTATCCCTCACCCTTCTACCACCCTCACCTAATCTTTGCTCCCCGGTTTACACACTTCATTTCCATTTCTCCACATAGACAAGCAGAGTGGAAATCAAAGAAAAAACAATAAGTGGTACATTCAAGAGTAGTACAGTTCCAATTCCTTGAACTATTACAGGGTTAATACAGAGTCAAGATTGGAAAGATTGGGAACGTCTAGTGAGGGAGTTTTGAGAGACCAGGTCTCATGGTGAAGATCAAATGTAGGTTTAATCCTAATGAAGGATTCTGAGAGGTAGACAATTATTAGGAGGGAAGGATCAAAGACTGGAATTTCAGACTGTATATTTTGAGAGACTGAAAAGTTCCAGGTTATTGATGAGAATGAATAAGGATATCAGATGAGGAAACTGAGGCCTGGGGAGAGCTTTGTGTTACTTGCTCAAGATAACACCACAAGACTAGGGGCAGAGTTAAAATAGCCTACACTCCCTCTTGGATGGCTAAATTCCCTTGAACCAGGGTTGGGAGAGAGGGAGTTTGCACCAAATCTAAATCTAGGTAAGCACCTTGAGATCCTTCCACCTAAAAAGGGGCTGATGGAACCGAGAAGCTTTGTTCTGGACTTAGGGAGGATAGGATATCTGTCTAGGAATTTGAAGGGCTGTCATAAATGGAGCAGGCTTGTTTTGCTTGGCTCCAAAGGACAAAACTGAAAGTAATGAAAAGAAGCTGCACAGAGGAATATTTAGTGTTAAGGCAAAGAAAAGCTTTCTAAGAGCTTGAACTATTCAAAAATGGAATGGAAAATCAAGAAGTGGATTCTCCTTCCCCAGAAATACTTAAACAAAGGATTGATTGACCACTTATCAGGAAAGTTTTAGACAAGATTCTGTTTATGTATAGGTTGGACTAGAAATAGCATTTCCTCTTTCAAGGGAGTCAATTTCACTAAATAAACCCATCTATTTTTAGGAGAAACTGGAACAGATGGAGAAATGGGAACTAAAATAAACAAATGTAGAGTTGAGAAAAATTAGTTTTTAAAATTTATTGTAACATACAACTCCATTATGGGAGAAATATAGCAGAAATGACTGGATGTTTATTTTTAGATTACAATTAATCATCTATTTAACAAGTTAGTTTCTTAAATGGACAAAAATGCAACATGGATTAATAAATATTTCCACAGAAGCTATCAGCAGCTGAAAAGAAAAATTAAAA
This sequence comes from Phalanger gymnotis, assembly GCA_028646595.1. NCBI lineage: Eukaryota > Metazoa > Chordata > Mammalia > Diprotodontia > Phalangeridae > Phalanger > Phalanger gymnotis. The sequence continues at coordinate 28,729,142 of CM053623.1, read as the reverse complement.
TTACATGGATGCTATTTTATCTTTCACACACTGACAATGTTATCCCCAAACTCCCATTGCCCTATGTAATGGATAAGAAAGATCTTGGGGTCAAATGTAATAGCAATTTAGAATTGAAGATCTTTCCCACATATTAATAGGCCATGCAACCTGCTTACATCACAGGAAGCCTAAGTCACATGTGGTAGGAGGAGCTTGCTAAAAGGAAAAGGAAATTGTGTCACAGGAAATGCTGAGAGAGCAATTATGGCAGTTAATGACAGAGCTGAGGGAAAGAGAGCCAACTTGTGATAGCTGTACTATAAGTTTTGATTGTTTTCTGGAAAGGCCCCAGAAGGGAGCAGAGAGGCTTTGGGATAACTGGTGTCAACAGAACTTTACACAAAAATATAAGAGGGATAACACAAAATAAGCATATTTTTAATACTATTTTCATTCGCTGAAAAGTACAGTGTTCTAGCTATCTTGTGTGGCAGTAATGACACCTTCATAATTCCTGTTTGATATTTGCTCCAATGAATGGGCAAGACGGCTAGCTAAGACAAAATACAAGGGAAAAGATGAAAAGAAAAAGAATAGTAAAGATAGAAAGTATGGGTATAAGGAAAAATTATTTACTTCACTTAAAGCACAAAAGAAGAGTTACACCATTGTTGCTTTTGTTGATGGTAAGATTTTCTTTCCACTTAGAATTCCGAATATCCAAAGGGTAGGAAACATAAAGTGTGGTCTCTTTTTACATTCTACTGATTTTATTGTTATTATCTTTCTCTTAAGAGCTAAAAGACCAGTTGAAAATTTAAAAAACCAAATGTAAACAAAATAATCATGAAACAAATGTTACTGTTGTTGAAAATGTAAAAGTGTTTAAATTCATAAACAGCAAATAATATTAAATTACTATCCAGGTATTTGTAGCACAGTGTTAAAGCTGTATGCACTGACAGCACCGCACCCCCCTTCCCTCAAAATCTCTGCAATCTCTCTTCCATCCCCACTAATAAGGTGAACTTGCTCTCTCCAAGGACATCAATGAACTTGCTCTTTATCAATAAATGCTGAGTATTTTCTTCATCCTCATCATTCTTCTCTTCAGCATGTAACAGCATCTCTGAATCTGATGCAAAGGACCCAATGCTGCTTCTCCTTAGATTTTCCTGAGTCTCCTACCTCCCACTTTTCTTTTGGTAGATCATCATCTATATGTTGCCATCTCTGTTCAACAGTCTCTGTTCTGGGATCTTTTCCTCTCCTTTTTCTAGGTAATCTTATCACCTGCCATGGCTTCAACTACCTCGGTGACTAGGACTCAAACCTACGTATCTAGCCCTTACATCTCCCCTGAGCTTAAAGCTCGAAATTTCTCATTGTCCCAAGACATAAATTTCAGAGGGTCTGTGAACTTGGATAGGAAAAATGTTGCATCTTTATTTTCACTAACCCTTAAGTGAAATTTGGATTTTCTTTCCATTATTAATGCAGGCAACAAATTGGACATTTTCTTATCACACTACAGTTGTTGCACCTATCAAGAAAGATATTTCATGCTTACCACTGTCTCAAAGTCACTGTTTATTAGACCAGTCTGTTACATACATTATGTCCTCCACAGGAGACATTTCCCACCTTAGAGGCTTATCAGGACCTCTACCCTGCAAACATTACTTGGTGTGTATTTTGCATTTACTTAACCATGCACATATTTACCCCCCAGTCAAATGTAAGGGCCTTTAGCAGAGACGCTGTTTTCCTTTAGTCTTTGAACAATGTACCTGGGACATAGCAGGTGTTTACTTAATGCTGGCTGAATTTAACCAAATGCTAGGTCATACTATTACACAACCACCCACACAGTCACTAAATACAGGCCACAGACTCTAAACAAAATATGAGGTAAAATAAATGTAATCAATAAGTATTTATCAAGCACTTACTAGATGTTAGATACTGTGCCAGGACTACAGACACAAAGTACAGTGAAACTTAGTCACTACCTTCAAAGAGCTTGAAGGCTTTCAAGAGTCAAGTGCACATAACTAGATAGAATTAGCTCTGGTTTAATGCAACGTTTTCTTGTTGTTTAGTTTTTTTTCAGTCATGTCCAATTGTGTGACCCCATTTTGGGTTTTCCTGGCAAAGATAGTAGAGTGGTTTGCCATTTCCTTCTCCAGCTCCTGATGATAAAACTGAGGCAAACAGGGTTACCTAGGGTTGCCCAGGGTCACACAGCTAGAAAGTGCTGCGGCCACATTTGAACTCAGGAAGATGAGTTTTCCTGACTCCAGGAATGGTGGCACTCTATCCGCTGCACCACCCAACTGCCCCAATGAAACATAAGCATTCCTAAAAAAAAAATTAAATCGTCATCCTGCTATGCAAAATTGTGTAATAAAAACCAAAGAGCTTATGGGGACAAAAATTCACCAATGATATTAAACAATAGGAACATAATGAAAATGGTAGCATAATGTTGTACCTGTAAAACTGTTAAGGAAAACATAATTCCTATGTTAAGTAGTGGTTGAGTCTGAGGCCTCAAGCATCTATCTACTCAGCCTGTTCCCATGGAGCTAGGTTTGCAAAGTCAATGCCTATGAGGAAGAGGGCAGCTGTAACTCCATGACATGGCAGCTATTTCTCACGGACAAAATTCCACATAGGCAAACAAGAAATTGTGTTATGCTCTAACTGTTCCCCAACATGTCAATCTTGTTGGAACAAATTTGTATTTTCAAAATAAGCATTATAGCAAAACTAACTTGTATATAGGTAATACAAGGAGTACTGGTGACAAGATAGTAGGGTAGAGGGGGACAAAAAAGGGCTTGATGTGGAAGGTAGTCTTTTATTTGCGATTCTATGAGACAGGAGGGAAGTGAGGGGGTGCATTCCAGACACTGAGGGCAGTCAATACAAAGTCATAAAGATGAGGGGCATAGCGCATTATGTATGAGGAACAGTAAAAATGCTAGTTTGAATGGATCATAAGATACATGCATAATGTATAATAAGGGGATAAAGAGATTGAGGGAAAATTGTAAAAGTCTTTAAATGCCAAAAAGAAGAATTTATAACTAATTCTAGAGATAATAGGAAGCCACTAGAGTTTACTGAGCAGAGAAACCACAGTCAGACCTAAAGTTAAGGAATTTCACTTTGGAAGATATATGGAGGAAGGACAGGAAATAGAGAAGAAAACCTAGTTCTTCCAGGCAGGGAGACTAGTTAGGAAGTTATTGCAATGGTCTAGGGAAGAGATAAAGAAAGCTTGAATTATGGAGGTGTATGTGTGAGGGGAGGGAAGGGGATGCATACAAGAAAAATGATGGAGATACTATCTAGCAATTGAATGGCTATGTGGGGTGAGAATGAGGAGCCACGGATGATACCCATGACTGTTCAATAAAATCACTAGAAGGATGGTGGTACATTTGAAAGATACAGAAATATGAAGCACACAAACAACAGAGAGAATTTATTTTTACTCAATTTTAACTTCCTTTGAAAATGAGTTTACAATGTACTTTCAGGCACTAATATGATCCTATGATAACGTCCCTGTGCTCCCTTTAAAAACCCACAGGAAGTAGAAGGAATAGGGATAAAATGATGATGATGATGATGATGATGACGACGACAATAAAAACAGTGGAAGAACAAGCTGAAGATCAGTGAAACTGACTTTTCCTTGCCTGGTATAACTGGTTGCCAAGCAGCCAACTTGCCTCATAACCTATAGTCCCATTAAATGGCTATTCAATCTGTCCCTTCCCTTTGTTTCTACTCTCATTCTTACAACTACAATTTAAAAAAGAAAGAAACCCATATCATTCGACATCAAGGTTACTGCAACAGTTTCTGATCTGATCGATCTACCACTAAGCTTAACTTTGCCCAATCCTTCCGTACAACCTAAGTCAAATTAATCTTCCTAAAGTATTAATTTTCAAGTATTTTTACACTTTGGTAGGTCTGTTATCTCAGTGTGGTATTTCCTCCAAAATCATACATCAGAACTCATCTACATCTACCAACACATGGACTCCTATACGGTACCATATAGTCCCTATATACAACTCCATTGCTATATGAATTTTCCATGGGAAATTCACATAGTATGTTGGACGCCTGCCTCTACTTCTATTGGCATTATATGAATAATAGTTGAGTGTGTGGGATGTCCACAGGTTAGCCTACAAGCCTGCTATGTAACCAGCAAATCTTTTTGTCAGCTTCCACTGTGCACTGTTCTGAGGACCTTTTTTTTTTTTTCAAAATTTCTATACAAGTCATTGTAAGATGCTTCAGGTTCCCTTGTATGTCACTCCACTGCCTTCCAGGTGACCCTCAACTTTTAATTCTTTGGAAACTAGCATAAAGTATCACTGGAATTATCCTGGTGTTAAAAGATGGGCCTTTGTTTCTGGGAGACAGTATCATTAAAATCACTGCACCATTTTCCAAAATCAGTGCAGTCTATTTGCTTTCTTCTGTTCAACACTGGGCCCAGAGCACTGTCCACAAACATTCACTGCCTGTCCAAGATATAGGTACCAACTCTGTGGTTCTGCTCATTTAACTGTATGTCACAGTTTGCAAAAAAGATATTTCATCCAGTTTTTCTGATGTGGATATGTAGGCCAACATTTGTGAGTGATAGCATGTTACTGATAAAGAATAGTATATGGAGGGTGTCATCATCTATAAGAATCTATCTAGAATAGGTGCTCAAAATTATTTTTCTTTTTTTAAAATGTTTTTATTGACATCATTTTTACATTATAAATGTCCTCAATATTTCTCTCCCTTCCCAGGGTAATTACATATAAAAAATGCAAAAGAAAAAGAGGAGATAGCTTATCAATACACTGAAACAGTATGAAATATGCAAAGGGGAGTAGTGTCTTCTCATATAATGTCAAACGAGGCTGAAAAGATAACAAAGATAAAAGATAAACAAACAAGTTTGTAATTGATTCTAGATTAATATTAGGAAGCCACTGGAGTTTATTAACTCGGGGATTAGCATGGTCACATCCTCACTTAAGGAAAATCACTTTGGCGGCAGTGGGGCAGATGGAATGAAGCAGGAAGAGAACTGAAGCTAGTCACCTTCAGTGAGAGGAACCATAATGAAAGCTATCCACTGCAAGAGATACAGTGGAGGTAGAAAAAGCAAGACACAGTAACTAACTGCATATGTAGCATAAGGGAGACTGAAGTCTTGAGTATAACACCAAGGTTATGAACCTGGGAGACAGAATTGTGCTACCTATCCTAGAAATAGGGAAGACTTGAAGAAGGGTGTGTTTGCAGGGAAAGGTAATGAGTTTAGTTATGGAACTGTTGAAGTTGAGAGAACACTGGGATATCCTGGTTGAAATGTCCAATAGACAACTGGTGATGTAGGATTGAAGCTAAGGAGAGAAACTGGAGCTAAATACATATCTCTGGGAGTCATAAGAATAGAGATGATAATTAAACCCATAGGGACCAATGAGGACCCTGAGACAGTAGGAAGGGGGGCGGGGGAGCCTTGGGGAAACACCAACAAAACCACAGGGATCAAGATCTGGATAATGAGCCAGCAAAGAAGGTGAGGAGTAGTTAAGAGATAGAAGGAGACAACGGCAGGAAAGCCTAGAGAAGACAAAGTATGCAGGAGGAGAGAGTGCTTTAACAGTATGAGTCTATTTCACAGTTATTGTAAATATAGTGCTTTGTAACCATAAAGCACTATACATGAACTATTATTGGCTCTTTGTGCTTTTGAATTCTAGTTCTTTTGTATAAAACAACTGATCTAAGATGTATACCGGTTAGTGATTTTGCTGGAGATTAATAACAGAATGTGGTAGGGCAAAAAGGACACCAGAAGGATCTGTGTTCAAGTCCTGCCTTCAACACATTGGAATTCTGGTCCTGGGGGACCTTTTGATACTTTTAGGCAACTCTATAGGACCATTAATTTCAGAGAAGGTGCCGACATGCACGGAAAGACGGAGATACCTTTCCTTGTAATTCCCAATGCAAAGAAACCACATAACAGTGGTAACAAAAAGCAGACCAAATTTGGTGTCACAAAACCTGGATTTGAATTGTGACCCAAACATTTACTAGTTAGATGACTTTAGGCAAATCGGAACCTCTCTAAGCCTTGGTTTTCTCTTCTGAAAAAAACTGGATACTCATCCCATCTCTCAAGGAAGGTTATTGTGATGCTAGACTTTTAAAAGAAAGTTTTACATTCATGTGACCTAAATTTTTTTTTTAATCTTAACAGATCTGTGATCTCCTCTATTAGTACATACGGCAACCTAAACAAGACTATACTTTAACTACATCTTCTAAAAAATTCTCCATAATGGGTCTGTGCCAAATACAGTTTGTCTTTAGCTAGGTTTGTTTTTTAATTACCATAAGTAGTTACCTATGTCGCATGCGAGATGTCCATTTGTTATCTCAAGTCTCCTCATATGATGAGCTCACCTTTTCAGGCCTTATAAAATTATTTTTTGTTAACAATTTGTTAGTGATAATAAGCTGTAGCCTACTTATATCTACTATAAATCTCTTCACTTTACTGAACTGGTTTTTTCCCCCACTTTGTTCTGCAATCTTTGTTATAAAGGATGGTTCACTAGGTAAGAGAAAACATTCTGAAATTAATGTGATGTAACAAACTATAAATAAAAATATGCTTTGGGAAGAATAAATAACTACAACTTACTGAAAGTTCTATTTAATTCCCCAATATCAATTTTTTTCATCCATGTCCCATTAATTATATGGACAAATTATTGGTCTACAGTGCCTATACATACTGCACCAGAAAATATATGCACTGGTAGATTAAGGACTTAACAACAGAAATCTGTATCATTAAAAAGGCCACATACATTAATAATTCATCTATTTGGTGTACTTCTTGTGTGGATTATTTTTAGGGGGTGGCCATGGATTTCGTGGAGAGAAAAAGACCAGCAAAATTACCCAACACATTGATGTATATTACAGCTGACACAGGATTTGAGAGAGCCCAAAGCACATCTTTTCAATATTAATATTTTAATGATAGCTTCAAATCACAGAAATCCAAATCTCAGAAGAATCAAAATTTTAGGTGATCGAAAAATCAATGGAGAAACACTTGGGTTCAATAAAATCAATCCAAATGCAGTGAATCCACAGCCATCCAAAAAATAACAGGATGTTGTATGTTGCCAGATTTTTTAATAAAATGTCTTCCATTTCCCATGCATTTGTTCTGCTCCTCCTAGTTTTATCTACAAATAATCTTGAGATATTTTGCCTTAGGGTCTCCTGCTAAGCTTTTATGAAACTTGGGTTTTTGTTTTTACCTCTGCTGCCTTTCTCAGCTTTATGTTACAATGATACCTGTAATTGTCCATCTTCTCCAGAGGAGCAGGCGCTCATTAAATAAGTATTACTTTTGGCTGTCAAGTCTTTGCTTGGAAAGGATATTCAGTGTTGATTGGCTGCGTTTGGGAACTCTTTTAGACTTCTCACCATGGCATTTATATTGTACTAGAGAAGCATCTGATAAATGGTAAACGTGAGATTCAATGTTTTTACTTTTATCTGTTCCCCTTTTCGGCCAGAGAAACAGCTTGTTTAATGGGCCAGGTTGGAGTTCTTTAGCTTTATCTTCTAATGTAGTCTTAATTTTAACTTTTGTTCTAACTAGTAAATGATTTGAATGCAGACAGATGACTGAATCTGATTACAAAGTTAGTGCTCAGTTGTTTTCAGCCCACTGAAATGTGATTATTTTCTCTTTCTCTTTCAAAAACTATTTTTATTTTTATCTGTTTCATTGGTCTCACAGCCAAAGAATTCAACAAGTAATAGTAACCCAACTGCTGGTGATGGTCCTCTCCATTCTTAGCTAGACTGGTTTCTGCACAGAAGAAACTGTCAAAGTCAAAACTTGACAGAGCTTATACTCCCCTGGGTAAAGTCCTCAAGACCTCCTGGTCAGCTCTGTATAACTGGAAGATGACTATGATATTCAAGCAAAGAGGTCATATCTGAAACGTGTAAGTCCTAAATGAAGTGAATAAACTACTTATTATTTATAAAAGAATAACTATTATACTTGGTTTTGAAAGTTTCTAGGTAGAAACAGAGACAGAGCAAAACTGCAGTACAGCTATGACTTTAGTCTGCAGTTCTTAATTTGGTCAATGTCTTTACAATGAAATTTTGTTGTTTTCTTATTGCAGCTTTGTATTATGAAGGAAGAGCTCATAGTCCCATTCGAGACAGACTTCAACACTTAACTTAGCTGTGCCAAGCTAATCCATATGCATTTGCCCACCACCTTCAGTCACTCCCCTTCAATCGAACTCTCAACTTTCAGTACAAGGATGACCTACCTACTGATCCCTAATTCAGTGCACTATAGGACTAAAAGCTGCATCAGTGCTCCAACAGAGGATATTGCAGAGTAAGGTAAGGCCAAAGGAAATGTAACCACTTGGCAGTACTCGTGAAAATACTACGGATGCTCATTTAATTGACCACACATACATATGAAAGGCATTGCAGCATTACAGCACTAAGAGAACTAGCCTAGGAATCAGGAAGATGTGGATTAAGCCATATTACTGCCACACTGGCTTTATGGCCTTAAGCAAGTCAATTAAATTCACGGTAGGCCAGGCAACAGGAAGAATATTGTCAAGTAGCTACAAAGCTACAGTTTAATCACTGAATATAAATTAGATACACATCACCAACTATGTGCATACTTCACTTTTAAACTCCAAAATGAACTGGAACACTGTTATATTCACTAGTAATCAGCACACTCTGGTTCCTCTCAATTTCTTCATTTTTCTTCTTCAGATTTTGTTAAACTTCCACCTGTGGGGACGGTGGCTCATCTAAGGCACAATGGAGGGGTTTAATGGCATCGGATTCTAGAGTTGATATGCAAATAACAGAATAGCTTACTCTTACCTTAGGAACCTGAATATGTAAAATTCAATTCACAAATGATTTGATTGAGGTCTCCCATGGGTGATTTAGAGGAAAACCATGAACAAGAGTAACAAATCACAAGTTGGTACTCTATGAGTTTACAATCCACACAGGAGTATCCATATGGATGAAGTTGGTTTGATGTATAATGAAATAAATTATTGTGTGTTGGGTAAGATAAAGAAGCATTCACATTTTCCTTCCTGGCAGATTAATACAAGGAAATTCACAAAAACAGCTCCTCCTTATATCAAAATATCAATGTGGTATTGATATCAAGCAGCTTGCTTGCCACCAATGTGGCATGAAAGAAAACAGCATTAGACAAAGTGTGGAAATTGTATATTGCATAGGATGATGGCTAGTCAAGAATGAGGACTTGAACTGGGAAGCAGGAGAGAGCAACTGAAAGGTTTAAAGCAGAGGCAGCATAGAAGAGTGAAAAGAGAGGTCACCTGGGCTTCAGCAGCACCTCTGGCACATACCCGCTGTGTGGCTCAAGGCAGGTCACTCCACCTCTAAGACCAAGCGATGCACAACACTGGTACATTTCCATAGGCACTATGTCTCCTTCTAGTCTCCGTTAGTCTCCTTCCCCCACAAAAAGGCAAAGAGCAACATGACTAAGATGCATTAGCCTGGCAGGTAGGTCACAGTGAGTTCCAGGGGAGGAAAAAGCATAGGCAAAACACCTGTCAGGAGATTACTGCAAGCCCAGGGGTTAATGAGGGCTCACCTCCAGGGACAGTAGGGGCAAAAGAGAGCCAAGAAGAAATTTTAGATGTTGAGGTAGCATGGAAAGACTCTCTTTAATCTCTTCTAAAGAAAGAAATCCTTGACTCTGCTAGAAGGGCCAAAGACTTGTTTGCCAGCTCTGCTATACATGCATTTCTGTATAATTTATGTATGTCATTATCTTTAATGCCTGGATTATTCTTCCCCTTGCCTCCTAATCTTTAGTGTCCATCCTCTCTCTCTCTCTCTCTCTGTCTCTCTCTCTCACACACGCACACACACAGAGTGCAATGGTTTCCTCTGGGCTTGCCTTTCTAGGTGTTACTGAGTAGGAACTGATCAGTCATTTCTTTCAACTACCAAGTTTTACAGTCGACTTCTTAGAGAACCTGAAGTTAAAAAAAAAATCTGAGCTATCTTTTTAAAGGGCTAGGTTAGGTTCAAAGAGAAATAACTTTTTAAAAACTAAGTCAAACTGAAAATATTACAGAATTGGGCATGCTTCTCTAGGCCCCAGTTTTGTCATCTGTAAAATAATGCAGTTGAACAAGATCCAATGTTTTTTTTTTAACCTATTCTAGAACTCTATGATTCTAAGCCTGTGAAATGGAAATTATTAAGTAGATTCACCACAGAAATACCATCATAATTGCTATAATTATAGCAAATGACATAAGTCATTTTACATACACAGGAGTATAAGAAATGCCATACCAGGTCCTATAATTAGCTGGTAACAAAGGGGTAAGTTTTCACAGAAATATATTAAATCCTGCCCCCTTCAAGTAGAAGAACCAAAAAGTAGAGAATCAAAATACTTGGGTTTATAGCCTTAAATCAGCTGAATACAATCTGTCTGTGATCACGGGGTAAGTAACTTCCCAACCTGTGGAGCCACAGTTATCTATAAAATACAGGGTTGGATTATATGATCTCTAAAGTCCTTATTTGCTCACCTTCCATGCAAAGCCCTTCCCCTCCAAGGCCAGTGCCTCTCTCTTCAAACTACCTTATAACAAACCTTGTGGTTGTTTTTGTTCAGTCACTCAGGACTTTTCATGACCCCATGGACCACAGTACACCATCCCTCTCCATTCTGTACTACCTCTTGAAGTCTGTCCAAGTTCATGTTCATTGTTTCCATGACTCTATCTACCCACCTCATCCTCTGCTGTCCCCTTTTCCTTCTGCCTTCAATCTTTTCAATTTAAGCTTCAGCTTCAGTATTTGACCTGCCACTGAATAGCTTGAATTAATTTCTTTAATATTGACAAATTTGATTTCTTTTGTGACCAAGGGACTCTCAAAAATCTTCTCCAGCACCATGACTCAAAAGCATCAACTCTGTGGCATTCAGCTTTCCTTATAATCCAACCCTCACAGTCATACACTACTATCAGAAAAAACCATAGCTTTGACTATACAGACCTTTGTCAGCAAAATTATGTCTCTGCCTAATTTTTAGTATGCCATAACTTCCCAAGGACCAAGTGTCTTAATTTCATGGCCACAGTCGCTGGTCTGCAATGATCACTGAACTCAAGAATATAAAATCTGACACTGCTTCCATTTCTTCTCCCTCTATTTGCCAGGAAGTAATGGGAGCAGTTGTCAAGATCTTAGTTTTGTTGATGCTAAGCTTCAAGCCAGCTTTTATACTGCCCTCTTTCACTCTCATCAAGACACTTCGTAATTCCTCTTCACTTTATGCTGTAAGAGTGGTATCATCTGCATATACTGAGATTGTTGATATTTCTTCTGGCAACCTTAATTCCAGCTTTTGATTCATCTAGACTGGCATTTCACATGATGTACTCTGCATATAAGTTAAATAAATAAGGTGACAATATATAGCCTTGTCGTACTCCTTTTCCAAACTTAAACTAATCATTTGTTCCATGTTTGGGTCTAACTGTTCCTCAGGAGACAAGATGATGTGGTACTCCCATTTCTTTGAGGACTTACCATATTTTGTTGTGATATAAACAGTCAAAGGCTATTGTATAGTCACTGAAGCAGAAGCAGATATTTTTCTGGAACTACCTTGTTTTCTCCATAATCCAGTGAATGTTGGCAATTTGATCTCTAGTTCCCCCTGCCTCTTTGAAAACCTGCCTGCTCTTCTGATAACTCTTAGTTCACATAGTGCTGCAACCTAGCTTGCAGAATCTTAAGCATAACCTTGCTGGAATGTGAAAGGAGTGCAACCATTTGGTAATTTGAACATTTCTTGGCATTGCCCTTCTTTAGGATTGAGACTAATTTTTCCAATCCAGCAGTCATTGCTGAGTTTTCCAAATTTGCTGGCATATAGAGTGGAGCACTTTAATAGCATAACCTTTTAGGATTTTACATAGCTCAACTGGAATTCCATCACCTCCACTAGCCTCACTGTTAGCAATGCTTCCTAAGGCCCACTTGACTTCATTCTCCAGGATGTCTGGCTCTGGATCAGTAACCACAGCATCGTGTCTATTGGTGATATTAAGATTGTTGTTGTATAGTTCTTTTGTGTAGTCTCACTACTTGTTCTTTATCTGCTTCTGTTAAGTCCTCTGCCTAGCTCAATGAAACTATAAGCTATGCCATGTATGGTCACCCAAGATGGACAGGTCATAGTGGAGAGTTCTTACAAAAGGTGATCCCCTGGAAATGGAAATGGCAAACCACTCCATTACCTTTGCCAGGAAAACCCCATGAACAGTATTAAAATGATAAAAGAGATGACATCTGAAGATGAAGAGGAGCAGTGGGGGACAATTACAAGGAGCTCCAGCACTAATAAAGTAGCTGCACCAAAGCTCCAAGAAAGCTCAGCTGCCAATGTGTCTGGGGACAAAGCCGGAAGCTGAAAGATCAATATATCTAGCTACTTGGTATTTATTCTCTTTATATTTATTCTGTATATTTTTTGTCTACCCAATCTGGATGTAAATTCTTTAAGAGTAAGGAATGTTTCATTCATTCCATCTGTATCCCCAGAATCTAGCACAGTGCTTGGCAAACAGCAGGCCATGCCGATTGATTACATAAATATACAGCATATGGGTATCAAAGAAAGTAAATTAGAAATCTTAACACAAGGAGGCAAATCTGACCTCACATCACTGAAACTTTGTAGAGTCAAATCTAAGAAGGGAATATGGCTCTTAAGCTAAAGAAGAATGTCTAAAGGGGTGGAGAGTGCTGGGAAGCACTTTACATAAAAGATACTCTTGTCTAAGGAAATCCTGAAATCAGAGGAGGTGAGCATGGGGAGGCTTTATACAAGGTCTTTATCATTTTGTGTCCTGGACCCCTTCTCAGAATCATATTTTTAAGTGAATAAAATGAAATACACAGGATTAAAATGGAAACCAATGACATCAAATACAATTATCGAAAGGTTTTTAAAGTTCGTAAAACTTCCCTTCAGTAAAAATCAATGGCAAGCAGAAACAGAAGCAATATTATCCTCTGAATATGCTACAGATTTCCTCAATGGAACGAGGAAAGTATCCTGCTATCTAATATAATTTCAAAAAAAAAAAAACAGCAGCTAATAATTTCATCTTTCAAAACTTGGGAGGAAGCAACAGTGGGAATGACTACTGTAAACCTGATTTTCTCCAATAAGGAGGAAGTTGTTGCTTAAAAGACGGAATCCTTGGGATGGAAGAGACACCTTCTCCACCTTATAATCTGGGATAGAAGAGAGGAAAACTAGGCACAATCCAACGTGAACTCTGGATTGTGGGAGAGCCTATTTCCAAGGGTTCAGAAGAAAAATAAGTACAATCACATACAACTCAAAACTCTACACATCAAGTCAGCTAAGGAGGAATGAGAAACTTTCAATGATGCAATTCTGATGACAAAAAGAAAAATTATTTAAATGAGGAGGAATGAAGGAAACATGCATAAAGCATCTCCTGCGTGCCAGGCATTGTGCTAAGCAGTTTACAAATATTATTTCATTTGATCCTCACAAAAACCCTGGGAGGTAGGTGCTATTATTATCCCCATTTTACAGTTAAGAAAACTGAAGCAAACAGAGATTAAGTGAATTTGTCCAGGGTCACACATCTAGTAAGTAGTATCCAAGGCCACATCTGAACTCGGGTCTATTTGACTCCCGAACCAGAGCTATATCTAGCCACTATGGGAATTATCTAAAGGGAGCGACGAAAATGCAAATGGAATTCCATCAACTTGAGATTTTTTTATGAAATGTCTGATGATCCTGATGACTCCTATTTGAAGTGTGGAGAATTATCCTTCCATGTGATGGAGTACTATCTCTAACCTGAGACAACACATTTAGATTCACTTTCTCCAATATTATGTGGATCATATTAAAACAAAAAATGCACAGATGTTTAAATCGAGTCAAAAGACTTGCCTATGTGTTAACAATCAAAATAGAGAAACAGAAGCATGACAACAGTAGTGGCCATTACAGGATCATCCTTAATTTCCGGGTGTAGAGCTGAAGGAGACTTCAGAGGCCATCTAGCCCAGCCTCTCAGGTTGTGGCCCAAGGTCCCACAGAAAAATAGCCGAGCTGGAATATAAGTCCAAATCTTCTTAAACCAAATCCTCACCTTTTCCATTACACTATATTAGCCTGACATTCTTATCTCTCCAGATGCCCAACATCTATAATATTTAGTATTTAATTAAATTACATAAACTATAAGTTAATTGGAGAAGGATGAAACATATCAGCTACCTTTTTATAATAACTACTCTAGCTGTAGTGGGCAGATCCTAGACAGTCGCACCTTTATTTGCTATCAAATACATACAATGAGCAAAATTACTATTTCTGAGAAATATAGCCTCATTATGAATATTTGAGGACTGAATTGGATTTTTACAAACATCTTTTTACTTTTAATTCAAGTTTTTTATGCTTTCTCCCTCAAATCTACATATCCAAGCAATTACCAGATTCAGTCACCTCTATCCCCACAGTATCTGTCGCATCCATTCACATTTCTTCATTCCTATAGCCTAGTTCAGAACCTTATCAATGGCGTAATTGGACTAATGGAATAGCTTCTTAATTTGTCTCCGGGCCTCCAGGCTCCTCTTTCTCCATACTGAGATTCCTAAAGCAGAGGATTGGCAGTGTTTCTCTCCCACTACAGGAGCTTCTGTGACTCTCTATTGCCAACACAAGTTCATCACAATCTGGGTCTAGCGAACCCATCTTTCCACAGAAGGATTTCACATACTCCCCCTTACGTACTTTATGTTCTACCCAAATTCACCTACTTGCCATTCATTTTACGTGACGTTTGAGCGGCCACCTCACTGCTTTTGCACACACTGTTCCCCCACTGCTTAGACAAGTGATGTTAAAACTCCAGTACTTATGGATCCCTGCGGGCCACATACCAACTTGGAAAACCACAAATATTTTTTTTAAATAGATATTTAGTGTCAATATTTCTCAATTGTGTTTTAATCTGATTCAGGCCTGTTTCAGGAATTTTCCAGGCTGCATGCCCATAGCTCCAAGTTTGACAATTCCCTCCCGCTACCTATACTAATTAGAATCCCAAGTCCCCTTCCAGGACTCTGTTCAGTGACCCCTCCTAAAGATGGTCTTTCTTAATCCTCCAAGTTGTTAGTGTTCATCCTCACTAAATAGCTCTGTATATATTTTTTATTTATTAATCTGCTTACACACGGTTTCTTAGCTAGTTAACCTAATTCAGTTCAACAAAAACTGAATGAGGGACTACTGTGGTATGTCCTTCCAGAGAATATAACCTTTATCCCAGTAACTTATTAAAATGTGTCCCACAAAAACATATACGGACTGATGTAGAGGAGAACAATTTAAACAACAGGAACAATTATAAAGAAAAACAACTTTGAAAGACCTAAGAACCCTGATCAATACAATGACCAACCACAATTCCAGAGGACATGATGGAAACATGGACTCAAGGTACCGAATAAGACATACATTTTTGGGTGTGGCCAACGTAGGAATTTGTATTGCTTGACTATGAGTAATTGTTACAAAGGTTTTGTTTTCTCCCCTATTCTGCCATCCCAGCCACAAAAACTGGAAGTTTCTGAAAGAAAGGGGTAGTGGGAATAAGAAGAAAAAAGGGGGGAAGGGAGTGTCACTCAAACATTATTTTCAAATATCCAGAGGAACTGAAGGAAGACCAGAAAAATCACAAACAAACAAGACAGTACTGAAGTTACATATTGAATTTATTATGTATTTCTAAAGAAGGTTACGTATCCGTAAGAAATAGCAAATCTTTTTCTATTCTACTTAAAACTTAGTGTTCAGAATAAAAACAAATCCCTCAAAAGAAAATAAAATTCACAGTTGCTTTGATTATTTCACATCATAAGGAGAGAAATATGTTAAAAAATAATGTGATTCCGTTTCTAAAAGCAGTAGTCAGAGTATCTCCACCTCTTCGTGGTGTCTATAGTTATACAGCTGTAAGCATGTGTCCTAAATAGACTTCTGATGCTACTTGTTCAAAAGAATCTCAAACTTCGGGGCAGCGAGGACACAGTTGATAGAACACCAGCCCTGGAGCCAGGAGAACCTGAGTTCCAATCCTGCCTCAGACACTTCACCAATTACTAGCTGTGTGACCCCACGCAAGTCACTTAACCCCAAGATTGCCTCATCCCTCCCCCCCAAAAAGAAGAAAAAGAAACCAAAACTTCGATCCAATGTTGACTTCACTGTCATGAAGGTGTCACATTCAAAAAGTTCACCTCATGTTACTACTGCATACAAAACGAAGGTTTGTTGTTTAACTCTTTAAATGTAAAAATGTACTTTTAACGAAGCTGAGTAGTCCAAATTTTGACAATTTGAAAGGTAATCACAAACCAATTCTGATGTAATTTCTCCATATGGAAGCTAAGTTTTAAAATGCTTCAGTAAGAAAAGCAAATATCATATGAGTCACATATGCCTAGACTGACATGGAATTTAACCAAAAGCAATCAAAGTTCTCAATGTTAGGCTATGAATATTAAATTAGACTAAAACGGTTTTAGTATTAATATTATTCAACAAAATGAGGACAAATCTTCTTGGGAAATGGTTGTAAAGCAAAATTTTCCAACTTACACATGATAAAATGACATATTTCAGAGAAGAGGGATTCTGGGAAGAAATGGAACAGGTTTTAAGGTGGGTAAATAATTCAGTGCTAGGGATTCTGTACTTGGCTGACAGCAAGTGAAGGTGGGAGGAAAGAAGAGCAGGCAGCAATAGTATCTTTCTATCTCTGCATCAAATCAATACATGGAAAACAAGATCAGGTAGATATTTCAGTCTGTTATCAACCATGCTGGTGATTTTTAATTTCATAAGCTCAAATCTTCAGATAAGAAAAGACTAAATTATGTTCTAATTTTCCTTTCCTACAAATGTCAGAGTGCCGAGTCAAGAAAGGGGGATTGAGGGGAGGAGGGGGAAGGGAAAGGATAAGCATTTCTTCTTTTAATTTCAGTGCTCTTACATTTTAAAAAGTTGACACAGGATTAGTCTCTGCCTTCCATGCAAATAAACATGAAGAACCAAACCGTGGTAAATATTTTGTTTACAACCTGCTTTGGCAAATACTAGGTGAAACAGAACTTACATAACATGCTTTTTTTTAAATAGAGGTTAACATACCAGATAAAATAAGTAGTTCAATAATCTCTGCATCTCCCAGATAAGCAGCAGCATGTAATGGTGTCCTCTTTTCATTGTCCTATGATAAGGAGAGAAAAGTTTTAAACAGAAAATTCTTTTTTAATATGTTTTATTTAAGGGGAAAGGCATCAGTATCAATTCCCAAAGTTTAAATGATCGTTTTTCTTAACTTTTGAGGATACATAGGGAAACTATAACACAAGGGCTATGAACTCTGACCTGGCAAGGATATTAGTGTATCAATGAAAAGACAAAAAGTATCAAGACATTAAATAACTTAGGCCAGATTCTTAGCTCTATGTGACATTATGAAATGATTTCATACTTTATCTGCATAATGAACTCCCTATTAGAAACACATATGATACTCCTATTTTTAAAATAACACTTTCATATTTGTTTTCAGAATGTCTTTCGGTCTTTAAGCTTTAAATTTAGCAACATGAAACTTAACACATCTTAATCTCTTTAGGTAAAAACTCACCAGGATTATTGATTTACAGCTAGAAGAACTTTTAGAAATCATCCAATGATCTCATTTTACATACAAGGAAAGTAGGGACCATAAACATTAAATGATTTGCACAAGAAACTGAAAAGAGTCTGGATTCAAACTCAGGCATTGGCCACAAATCTAATGTTCTTTCCACTGAACAATAATGTTACTACTATGGATTTGATCCCAGTTTGAAAGAGCTTTATAAACTGCAAAACAATACATGTATGTCTGTCTGTCTGTCTGTCTGTCTGTCTCTCTCTCTCTCTCTCTCTCTCTCTCTCTCTCTCTATATATATATATATATATATATATGTAAGCTATTATTACTGACAGATCACCTAAAGCTATAGAACACCATACCATTAACACCTTAAAATTGCACCAAGACTTTTGGAACACCTTGCATATTAGAAGGCAATTTAGTGAGAAATATTTCTGTCTACTTTGTTCAAAATATCAATGAAATAAGTTTTGTAATTAAAAACAATTTTTTTACCAACTAAAATTGAAAGGGCAAAAAAAATTAAATAGTAAATAGTTTTAGAATTTTGAAAATCCTGAACTATTCAGATTAGAAGGCAAAAATAATCATGAACTCTGTCAAGAAAGTATATAGTCATAAAAATTAATTGAATGTTTATAAACTTCTAAAGCCAAAAAGGACTTGCACACTTGTTTTAGGGAATATTAACAAAATGCATGGGAAGCTGCAGGCAACCAAACAAAATCTGAAACATCATTTGGATATGTCTAACAGTTACTTTAAAAGCAAAAGAAAGAAGGAAGAGAAAAATCAGAGAAAGGATGAAAGAAAGAGAATGGGAGACAAAATTAAATACTAAAAGCAGGTACGTATCAACTATGAAGAAGCATAGTTAATTTACTATAATAACTGAATTCAACAGCCCCTTTTATAATGGCAAAAACAGAAAAAAATAGGTACTCACTGACTAAATACATTGCAGTATATGATTATTATGTACTAACATTGAAGGGAAAATTCCAATAAGATAATCACATCAAAAAGACAAAATCATCACCATCACCACCGAGGACCATATTACTGGCTTCAGTTTACTCCTTGCCAACCTACAAACCAATTGCAACCAAAGGAGAAGGTCCCAGAAGTCACAATTGTAGGGGGTTTGCTTTCATCAAGGCTGTGATTACCCAATCTGTCATCTGTTCTCTCTGTAACTGGGACCCTGGCTTCCCATGACTACCTGAGAGGGAAGAGTCCAGAAGCTAAGTCCAGAAGTCTTTCCACTTAAGGTACACTTCAAGCCAGGAACCAAAAGTTCTATATGACCCTCCATTCCCACACAAAAACTTCTGAGAAATGTGCATGACAGCAACTTCATCACTTGCTCAGCCAAAAGATATTAGGCCAAAATCATAGTGGGGCATGGAGGGGTTTGAGGGGATAAAAGCATACCAGAAATGAAGAAAACAATCAAAAGTTGAACACAAAAAATGAGGATAGACCATGAGTGGCTGAAAGGCCACTGAAAGAAATGAAGCAAACAACATGGGATGAAATTACAACTACTGAGAAAAATCATAGAAGAACCAACAGCTTAGAATTCTGAAAATGTTATCAAAGTAGTGGACATCATGAAAATGAGAAAAGATTTAACAGAGCTTAAAAATCCAATGATGCCACAAGAAATATTACTGCAAAGTAAAAACACAAAAAACCTGCTAGAACATGTGATAACTATTATTAAAAATAACTGATCTGGAAAACAGGAAGAAAGATAATTTAATAATTGCTGGGCTTCTTGAAAAGCACACCAATAAAATATGATTATCATATTTCACAGAATTATTGAAGAAAACTGCCCAAAGGTATCGGAACTACAGAGTTAAATAAAACTAGAAAGAATTCTGAAGTCACTACCTGTATTCAGTGTAGGATTTGTTCCAGTGCTAGAGGGGCATCAGAGATAGATGGGGGGGGGGGGGGGGGGGGGGGGGGGGGAGAGAGAGAGAGAGAGAGAGAGAGAGAGAGAGAGAGAGAGAGAGTGTGTGTGTGTGTGTGTGTGTATGTGTGTGTACTGGAGAAGCTGCAGAAGTCCTATGAGAAAAAATGAAAGTGGAGGTGGTAAGTGAGGGAGCTCAACATCAGAGGGATGAGGTGGAGGAGAGGGGAAGATTTTGTGGAGAACCTGGCAGGTCTGGTCAGGGTAAAGCACCACATGAGATTCACAAAGCCTCTCGTTATACTGGGCACCATGGGTGGGGTTCCTAGACCTGTAGGGGACTTGGAAGTGGGATTTTTTTTTGGCCTAGTCATGGCTTGGGTAGGCTGGAGATAACAGTTTTTGATTCAGGGAGGGAGGGTACCCAGGGAGCTGAATGGATTTGCTGCCCCAATGGGACTACTTGGCTAGGGGTTTCTTCGATTTTCGTCTTAAAGCACCCCCTGAAACTCTCAACACACAGGGAAATGCAAAGGCCAAACATAAAATATAAGGATTGAGAAGCATGGAAAGATTTGTCTAAACTGATACAAAGATATCAAAACTAAGACAACAAAATACACAACGACAACGCCAATGTAAAGGAAAACTATGAAGGCAACTAAACCTTAATTGTAATTACCAGTCTTCAGTGTCTGAGAACAGATAATGATATACATCTCCATAATTCTGTAAAGAGGGGGAGTATAGATGCAGGGTGCAGTAAAATCTGCTAGATGCTGTGTGGGTGTGTATTTCTTAAGGTGGAAAGGGAGGTGGGGTAATTGGTTAATATAGTAGAGTATATCACAAACTATAGCAGCCCTGCACAACCTGCAGGCCAGCAGCCAGTGGGCCATAGGTTGTGCAGGCCTGAATTACAGTATGAAAACAAAGGACAAAGAAATGTTAAAAATAAATAAAATTCATTTCCTATTAATCTTCCTACCAAATTAGCCTTTTATTTTTTCTAACTAAATTTTATTTTCAATAACAGGAATTCTTTTAATACCTGATAGAAATCTTTTCCTGGGTATATGATTATAAGGATTAGTTATATAATTCTAACATGATAAAAATCTTTCAGCTAAATCAAAACTAAAATATGAAAAAATTCTAACTAGAACAAGCAATATAGACTGTTCATTACTTTCTTTTCCCTTAATTATTTTTAAAAGAAAATTATATTGGTTTCCTCTTTACAGGTTTTGAAAAAATAACAATATTCAACCCATAAATAATTTTGCTGAGAAGTTTCTCCTTGGCAAGAAAAGATTATATAGTAATGCCTGCCATGGGACTTATCACAAAGAAAATATGACAGTCCATGTGGCCTTAATATTATAGTTTGTAGGCTTGGGAAAGTGAGACAAAAGACAGGACTAACAGTTACAGGTTCTACAACTGAGATTTTTGAAGCTAGCCTCGTTAAGATTCTCATTTTTTGTTAATTTTGAAGTAGAACTTTTTCATGAATGATTGCTTCTGGCTAGTGGAAAGAACACTGGCCTTGGAGTCAGAAACCCTAGGTTTCAGTGCTAGACTTGATCCTTAGTGTAGGTTATGGGACCTTGGGCAAGACATTTCTGATCTCTGAGCCTCAATAATCCCATCTTTAAAAAGGGGATAATATTTGTACCTACCATAACAATCTTAGAGTTGGCAGCTCACTTGACCATTTCAGCCTCAGTTTCCCCATTTGAAAATCACAAAAACTATGCTCAAATATTCAAACAGGATCTCATCAATTTGAAGTTGCTTCCAAAGATGCAGATTGTATGTTCATGTCCGTCAGTCTTGTGATACCTACATACATGTCCAAACATGATGGAGACATTCCTTTGACATTTCCACAAAGATGGCAGCAGAGCACTCTGGCTCCACCTGTCATACCGTATTCTTACCTCAGCAAACGACTAGCTCATCTCTTATCATATTTTCCTTGATTACCTGTTCTATTCTTTTTTTCTTTGCAGTTTTTAATTGGCTCTTTACTGCAGCCTGCACACAACCAGCACAAATCTCTTTGCTAATTCTAGGAGAATTGTTCTTTCTCTTATCACTTGCGCAAGGTCTTTTATAATAATAAACTGAAATGGATCACAGTTTTCCTCTTTCTTGGGAGGACGGGTAAAGAAAAAGAGGTGTCTCAGAATAATTACTTAAATAAATGGATTTAAAAGAAACACATCTGCAAATCTGCCCCAGAAACATTGTGGAAAGACTCATCTCAGGTACTAATAACCACATTAAAAGCAAACAACTCCAAGGTGTTGGCTGATTCATGGATACATGTCTCAGTGTAATCAGGGCAAGTTGGACAATTTGCGGGCAGTGGTCTAGGGCAGATCCCTTTGACTCTGAATAATGACAAAAAGTACCTACCAGATTGTCTACAGACAATCTCACAAAGTAGGCAGCTAAATCCGAGACAACTGAACAAGATACTGGCTGTTTAAACAGACATTAAGATACCTGCCCTGTTCCTTTCTGTCTCCCTGATTATAGAGTTATTTTTAATACTGTGATCTCTTACAATGTCCCAACCCTTTTGAAAAGGTACCTAAGAGCCAGATTTAAGATTTTGCATGATTTAACATCAATATACTTTTGTTTCATTACTGCGATAAGCAACACTGAATTAAGATATTTTGTTGTTCAACCAACTGCCTACTGGAATACATAAGTGAAGGTTAAACACTTATAAAAGACTCAAGTAAAAATAATGATTGTTAAAGAAAACTATTAGAGAAAGAGAGAAAAAGCAAGGGAACTCAAAATTTTAAAGAAAACAGACATCTAGTAGTTTGAATTTGGTGATATTTCATAAGGTGTATCAAAGAGAGGAAATACTGAAGAAAAAATAGGAACCACACTCATTTTGTGATACATTGATGATCCCCAACCACCTAGTAACTTAATAGTGGGAAGTCCCCAACTTCTATTTAAAGAGAGAAAAAAAAAAAGCAAACTATGCAATGACACAGTAAGCAGATAGACTCATCTACTAGTGTAACAACTATTTATTGTCCTTGGATAAGACACAACAAAGTCTTGTCTAACTGGTGATGTCAACCCTTTGTTTTGTTTAAAACAGAGAAACACTGCAATTCCCAGCCTCCCCCACCTTACCCAGAGCATAAGATATTTTACTGGGGCTCTAAACTCCCTTTCCAGGGTTCACTATAGGCATTTGGACAAGAGGTAGACCTGGGGAAATACCTTAGCTTCTCTAATACCACTTGTTTTTCAGTTTCCTTTTATTTTACCCTAGTAGAATTTAAGTTCCTTGAGGTCAGGGACTCTCTTTTTGCTTATATTGTGAAAATGTGGAAAAAATGATGATTAATAACCAATGTCTTGAGGAGGCTGAGAGCTTTTTCCTTCTTCCAAAGTCCAGACTTAAGTTCAGTCTTTCTTCAGAAGGACATTACAGATAATAAGACTGAACTCTCCAAATCTTGGTCAGACTCCACCCAAGCTTGCAAGGAATTTAGTCTAAAGTGGGGAAGCCCATAGCGTTCTACTCAGCTCAGGTGGAGACAGATTCTTTTGTCTAGACAGCCCAAGGCTGGGAGTGGTCTGGTATAACAAGGAATTGTTTGGTAGAGAGGTATTTTCTTGATCCAGGGGTGAAATGATGATGGGAGTGACATCAGCCCCTGTTGAAAGGGTATATAAACTATGCACCCTAACCCCAAAGTGAGCTTAGCTGATGGCAGCTCCCATGCATGCATGTCCACCTCGCCCCACCCCCCTACTCTGAGAGAAATAAGCAGGCATACAGCCTATTGTTGTCTTTCTTAGGCAGAATTCTGGAGGTTGACAATTTGTATTCCCAGCATGATATACAGTACCTGACATACAGTAAGCCTTAATGAATGCCTGCTGACTTAACTTGAAGTGAAAATCTATGTTCTAGCCATGGGTAAACAAAAAGATTTCAAGCTTGTCAAGCAGAGCAATACGAACTTTACTAACATTCATATCTTGTTTTCTATGAAAAAGTTTGTTCCTGTATCTGTTACAAGGCAAAATATCAATCTCTATCAGGGGTTTTTAAAAGAATAACTATCGATACACTACGTTCTAAAAAATATTGTATGAAAAAAAGCCCACTCAACACATTAAAAACAGTAGTAGGCGCTACTGGATTAAAAAAAAAACAAACCAGCTACTGGGCAAACTGCAAAGCAATCTGGCAGAAATATGGCTTAGATCAAGACCTTCTACAACTCCACGACACATTCTATTAGAGACTATACTATAAAAATTATAAGAGAAATATAGATCATATACTTTTCATAGCTTTAAGAGATGTGTTCTTAACCAAACAAAAGATAAAGACAATTATTAAAGATAAAAAAGGTAACTATTGATTAGTTGAAACTGAAAAGGCAACACAGACAACATTAATGCATCTAGGATGAGAAGGGAAGTGGTCAAATGGGGGAAAAATTTCAAATTTTTTTTCTAATGGTTTGGTGTCGAAGACATAGAAACAAACAACTAAGAAATACACACACTGCGACTAACAGCTACTTCTCAATAAATGGTCAAAGGATAGAAACAAACAGTTCTCAAAAGAGCTGCAAAGTATTCATTCTTGTAAATTACTTTGAAGAACAAAAGGAACTGTATTGGCAACATAAGGACCTCAAGAAATTTGGTCAAAGACAACATATTTACATATCCAGGGCAATGCAGATTTTGTGACCTACTTACAGAAAAGCAAGGAACCTCATCCAAGGGTCCCTTCTTATAGTCTCATATTTCATTTTTAAAAACCAAGGAATTAGGCTGAAAACCAAGGAAGTACTGTCTTTGGTCTGAATACCAGAAATGAGATCCTGGGTCTCAAACTGGGCATTACTGCTGAAACAACGGGAAAGTCTTGTTAAATTTTACAAATTAGTAATGCTAATATGGGGGAAATGTTTTATTGCTATCTTTCTCACCATGCCTTTTCAGTAAATACCTTTACTTTGAGCTAGTGTTCTCTGGTTGGCTACTAAAGGTAAGGATGCTGGTGTGGACTTGTGCACTATATTCTCACAAGTGCAGACCCACAGAGCAACTTGGTCCTCAGATAGCAGCTATTCACTAGCTAGGGGTGGGGGAGTGTCTCTAGGAGGCCACATAGATCATTAAGAGAAGTTATTCCTTTTGATTTATAGACCAATCTAGCCTTCACTGGTGTCCTATGACTATAGCCTTTGTCAGGGCTGCTCATCCACCGCTGGTGTCTAACTCAATTCTCACATGTGGCTCCAAGAAGTTACAGCATACACAGAGGTCACATCCTAGTAAAACCATCTCAGCAGACAGGCTAACCCAGGTTATGGGTAAAAGGCTTCAAAAACCCATCAGTGAGTTGGGGGGAGACACCCATCATTGTATCTACCCCAAAGATGTGAAGACTTCCCCCCAACGAATGGGTAGATGAAAACAATTTGTCCCAATGGCCAAGAAGGAGGCTGAAGCAGATACTGTGGGGAGCACTTAGAGCTTGATTAGACATTGAAGATTCTAAGGCCATCCATTGTCAGTCACTTTTGTCCTGACACTGAATTTACATAACTGCCTCACTTAAATCCAATTCATGCATAAGTCAAGACTTCACCACCAATAATATGATTATATATAGACTAGCTGAAATTTATCCTTAGGATATCTGCTATAAAGGATTATGATTGAGCAAAGTCAATTAATATTCTGCAGTATGAATCTCTTGGTTTAGATATTTAAGAATTTATACAATTTATATGACGCTTCTACACATTTTCCTAAAGTAACTGACTATTCAGTGTTTGCCCAAATGAAGAATTTTGTATACTACAAGCCCATTTAGAATCCTCAATTCCCACTTGGTTGTTCACCTGGATGTCATCATCTCCTCAACTTCCTGCAATATCACATGTTCCTATGGGACATCGCAGGCATTTAATCAATGTTTGTCAAATTTAATTCAGAAAGTGTAAATTATTTTAAAACGTTTCTAGGAATGTTACAAGGATTACTTATGATATTAATAATTTCCAACCTAATTTTAACAGGTTAATAATAGTAAGCTAGCATATTTGCACTCCTCAAGTACATTAAAATAATATATCCTTAAGGAAAAAATTGTCCAGTTTATAATACATGAAAGCATATAGAATTATCTGATTTACAGGTGAAGAAATTCAGGTTCAGTGAGACTGTAACTTACTCAAGACCAAAGAACTGATACGCATCAGCAACAGGGTCTACCAGGGTGGGGAACCTGCAGCCCTGATGCCACATGTGGCCTTCTAGGTCCATGGATGTTGCCTTTTGACTGAGTCCAAGTTTTACAGAACAAATCCTTTTATTAAGGGGATATGTTCTGTGAAGTTTGTAGCTAGTCAAACCACACTTGAGGATCTAGAGGGCCACATGTGGCCTTGAGGCCATAGGTTCCCCACCCCTGGAACCCAACTCTCTCTTGATTCAAGTATATTGCTCTCGCACAAGCCCTATTGTACTAAGTATCATCATCAATCATTATTACGAAAACAAAAAAATAAATAAAAATTAGGTATTCCAAAGTCTACTAAATAGAAGTTCTTTCACAAGCAATACAAAAAACTTAACACAATAAATACAATTTCCTTCGTAAATTTAGGAAATAACTTACTGTAATCTTACTAGAATTAAGGAAAATTATCAAAAGCATCGGCCCTAGACCTAGAAGAGACCTTGGGCATTGTCTGGTCCACCTTCCTCATGGTAAAGGCACTAAAGACCAAAGAGGGTTAAAGTGACCTGTCTAAAGGTAAGTTAGTCAGCAGCAGCAGCACGAGAACTGAAATACAGCTCCTCGACAGTATCCTTTCCACTATACTACACTGCCTCCAAACTGTAAAGTTACTTTTTTTAATAGTAGTTTATTTCAGCTTTTAATACATAATAATTTCCTTTACCAGTTCCAAAGCCTAGTACTGTGTGCCTCCATTGAACTCCTTGTAACTTTCTTTTTTTTGCTTTATTTAACAATATTTATTTGATGTTTTTAGTTTTCAACATTGATTCCCACAAGACTTTGAGTTACAAATTTTCTCATTTCTACCCTCCCCCCCACTCCAAGATGGCATATATTCTGATTGCCCCCTTCCCCAGTCTGCCCTCCCTTCTGTCACCCCACTCCACCCCCCGCCCCCGCTTATCCCCTTTCCCTTACTTGTAGGGCTAGATAGATTTCCATACCCCATTGCCTGTATCTCTTATTTCCCAGTTGCATGTGAAAACATTTTTTTTTGAGCATTTGTTTTTAGAACTTGGTGAGTACTAAATTCTCTACCTTCTTCCTTCCCTACCCACCCTCCTTGAGAAGGCAAGCAATTCAACACAGGCCACACATGTATGATTATGCAAAACACTTCCATAATAATCATGTTGTGAAAGATTAACTATATTTCCCTCCCTCCTAGCCTGTCCCCCTTTATTTAGTTTTCTCCCTTGACCCTGTCCATTTTGAAAAATGCTTGCCTTTGATTACCTCACCTCCCTCGATCTGCCCTCCCTTCTATCATCCTCCCTCTCTTATCCCCTTCCCCCCTACTTTTCTGTGGGGTAAAATACCCAATTGAGTGTGTATGTTACTCCCTCCTTACATCAAATCTGATGAGAGCAAGATTGACTCATTCCCTTTCACTTGCCCCCTCTTCCTTTCCATTAGAACTAATTTTTCTTGCCACTTCTATGTGAGATAATTTATCCTATTCTATCTCTCCATTTCTCATTCTCTCAATATATTCCTCTCTCACCCCTTAATTTTGGTTTTTTTTAGATATCATCCCTTCATATTCAACTCATCCTGTGCCCTCTGTCTATATATATATACATGTGTGTGTGTGTGTATATACACACACACACACACACACACATATATTCCCTTCATCTATCCTAATATTGAGAAAGGTCTTGAGTTACAAATATCATCTTTCCATGTAGGAAGGTAAACAAAGCAGCTCAACTTTAGTAAGTCCCTTATAATTTCTCTTTCCTGTTTACCTTTTCATGCTTCTCTTGATT
>CM053623.1:28652628-28700711 GCA_028646595.1 Phalanger gymnotis | reverse complement strand
CTCCCATGCCAGGCCCATTTAGGTGGAGATTTCTGATATCTCCTCCTTCCTTTGTCCAGCTGTTACGAATATGCACACTTCTGTATGGATTGTGGGTTCTACATGCATGTTCACTTCTCTTGTAATAAGCCTAGTTTTCACATAAGTTTTGTGTTGGCCTGCTGTTGTGATGGCCTGTTGACATGTATCAGAAGTCATATGCCTAATAAAGGACAAAGTTCATTTTAGAACCTAGATTTCCTGATTAATTTTTCTTCCATGGGACTTCAATTCCCTCAACTACTCATTTAGCACATATATCCAATATAATCCTAATACCTAAGAATAACAGTGAAGAATGAAGCAAAGAAAGAGCCACAGAATATCATTGATATCAATCCCAAACATTTAAATTATATCCTAGCAGAAAGATTAAAGCAATTTATACCCCAAAAGGATACTGTCATCAAGTTGAATTTAAAGCTGTGAGGCAAAGATAGTTCAATATTAGGAAAATGGATCACAGGAAAAAGAGTAACACCCAAACCACAAGTTTATCTCAAAAGGAAGGGAAAATCTTTGACAAAATACAATATTCACTTATGCTTTAAAAAAAAAAACCTCATAAAGTATAGACTTTTTAATATGATGAAAATTATCTACCTAAAACTAAAAGCAAGCACTATATACAATGGAGAAAACAAAGTTTTCCCACTGAATACTGGAGTAAATAAAGATGCCTCTTACCCCATTATTATTTAATACAGTTGTAAAAATGCCAGAAACAGCAGTAATACAAAAGGAATAAACAACATAAAGATAAAGAAAACGAAACTTTCCCTGTTGATAAAATCAAGAGCATTTCTATATAAAAACAACAAAATCAAGGAGGCAGTAATAAGGAGAAGTACCATTAAAAATAACTAGAAAACAAAGAAAAAATATTTGGGAATCAATCTATCAAAACATACTTAATAGTTGTATAGATTCATTTACAAAAAGTTCTTCATCTTCCTTTCTTTTCAATCATTTCTTAACCCTCTGAACTCTGGCTTCATTATGATTAAAACAAACCTACTCTCTCCAAAGTTACAATCCCTTAATTGTCAAAATTACTGACCTTTTTAATCGATCCTCATTCTCTCTGCAGGTTTTGACTCTGCTGATCACTCTCTTCTCCTTAATACTTTTTCCCCCACTGGGTGTTCAAATGCTACTCTCCTGGTTCTCCTACATCTCTGACTGCTCCATCTTCTTTCAGGTCACATCAGCTAACCTTGTCTGTGCTATGGGTGTGTCTCTAGCCCAGTCTTCTTCTCTGCTCCATTGTCACTTGGTTATCTCATCAATTCTCATAGATTTAACTAGCATCTCTATGCTAATGATTCTCAAATCCATGGTCTTGTATCTCCAACTGCCATGTTGACATGTTGAACTGAGTATCTCATATATGTTTTATACTCAACATGTCCAAAACTGCCCTCATTATCTTTTCTCCCAAAGTCTCCACTCTGAAAATACATGTTATTATTGAGGACAATACTATCCAGGATTCCTGGCTCAAGATCCTGGTGTCATAGTAGACTCTTCTCTCTCATGCCACATATCTGATCTGTTGCCAAATCTTGTGAATTTTACTTTCATAATCTCTCAAATACACCCTCCTCCCTTCTTTCCATTGACACTTATCACCGTGGCATAGGCCTTCATCACTTCACATTTGGACTATTTCAGCAGCCAGTTACTTATTGGTTTTCCTACCACAAGTCTCTCCCTAGTCCAGTCCATTTTCCATTTAGCTGCGAAAAGTAACTTTCCTAAAAGTGCTGGTCTGACCATGTGTCACTGTCACACACACACACACTCACACACACACACACACACACACACACACACACACACACACCCCCTCAATAAACTCCGAAGAATCTCTATCACCTCAAGGACCACATCTGAAAACCTCTCTACTATTCAAACTCCTTCAAAACCTCCTTATCTTTTTATTCTTCTTATACCTTACTATTTCCAATTTATCCTGTATGTAGTTATTTGCATGTTATCTCTTCTATTAGCCTATGAGTTCCTTGAGACCAGGGATTATTTTTTACTTTTCTTTGATTCCCTAGAATTTTGCACATTGCTTTGTATACTGAAGGCAGTTAATAAATGTTTGCCTCACTAATTAGTCATCAATGGGAACATATCTTTTTAGAGAACTAATGTCACTAATATTGAAATTTCTACACTAATGCATAATGTACACTATGGACCTTGGAAGAAACACAAAAATAATTATATCATATCCCCCTAAATTCTCAAAAGGGGAAATGTACTGTGTACAAAGATTACACTAACAATTACTGTGAATGAAGCTACAGAGCTTAAGAGGTGCCACATTTTAAGTCTGAAAATATTAACAAGACACTTGGAAGGGCTGTCACATAAACTGAATCAATCATAGTAACTTTCTCTGGTTTTATTCAGTAGCACATGAGTAGGAACAAAGGCTGCAGACAGTAGGAATAATCCAAGACTGGGAACAAGACTGGCAATAGGATAACGGGGCAAGTGACTTGAGAGAAGAAAACCATATAGAGTTAAAATGGTTCACCAAGCGGTAAAGATGAGGAAGGGAAAAGAGTATAGCCAGTGCAAGGGTGAAGCCCTTGGAAAGAGCTGAGGCAGTAAGGATGAAGAATAGTGAAATTACTCTGTCTCCCTCTCTCCACCTTTCCTCCAGTCTCTGATGAGGTATTCCTTCTGCATGCCAACCTCCTTTCTTTTCTTTTCTGGTTCATTCTCTCTCTAGGGTATGTTCTTTAATAAATTCAAAAAAGCCCAAATCTACCTTGTCTTTAAAAAACCTTCGACAGAATCTAACGGCTTCAAGTTGTTGTTCTATGCCCTTTCTCAGCCAAACTGCTACAAAACTTACATAAACTGGAACCAAGTAAGCAAGAAGTAGGAAAACAATTCATACAATGGTTGCAACACTGTAAAAGAAAACAACTTTGAGATTTAAGAACTCTGATTAACGCGATTACCAATCATGACTCCAGAAGACTGATGGATGAATCAAGCTTCTCACCTCTTGGTAGAGAAGTACAGAATGATAGAGATTGCCCAATGAAATAAACATGTGGGTTTAGTAATTTGCTTAATTATGCTTATTTGTTACAAGGAAGGGTTTTGATTGGGGGTGATGAAGAGTTATGGAAAGTAGAGGGGAAGTAGTACTAGTGATGCCAAAAATAAATGAGTTGAAAAAAGTGCATTGAACATTTAAAATATATTTAGAAGAAAGGAAAAGGAAGCTCAGATAAATACAGTAGAGTTGGTACTAATTAAACTTCAATATGTACTATTAAAAAAAATACACATAATTGAGTTCCAGTTTCATTAACAATCCTTTTTCTGCTCTTCTTTGTATATGAAAATGTTCACGTTTGTTGATATTTCTCAAATTCAGAAGAAAAAAACCAAGTAATAAAACCTATGTTCTTTGCCTCCACTTGCATCCTCCTCCCATCATTCAACTGAAAAGAGCCTCTCCCAAGTTACCAATGATGTCTTAATTGCCAGATCTGATGGTGCTTTCTTAATTTTCACCCTTCCTTACTATACTGTGGTATTGTTGATTACTTTTTTCCTAGATAACTCTCTTCTCTGCTATTTCCTTACACTACAGTCCCTCTTCTGGTTCTCCTCCAACCTGACTAACTGCTTCTTCTCAATTTTCTTTGCTGCCTCGTCATCTGTATCACACCCCGCCCTGGTGACTAACTGTGGATATTCCCCAAGGCTCTGTCCTGAGCACCTCCAACCCCCTATGCTCCTTGTAAGGTGGACATGGCCACTGACACTGAGAGCATGGAAAAGAAGGCAGAAGATAGAAGGCAGAAGATCACTGGACCTATGTGCCCTGACACTGTACCGGGCAGCCACACCCTGTAGATCACCTGGCTGTTCCAGCTGCCATGAATCTTAACTCTTCCATGTGTTGTCTTCAATAGAATGTGAGTTCCTCAAGGGTAGGAACTTTCTCATTTTTTTCATTTTTGTATCTCCATAACCTAACACAGTGCTTAGCACCAAAACAAACAAACAGAAAACCAAACAAAACCCACTACTTAATGCTTTTTTCATTCCTTCAATTCCATTCATTCATCTACATATCCACTCCCAGGTGCTCTCCTGAACTCCAGTCTTGCATCATCAACTGGCTTTTGGATATTTAAAACCAGACATCCTAGAGACAGCTCAAACTCAATTATGTTCAAAACCAGAACTCATCCTTTCCCCTCAAACCCACCTCTCTTCTGAAATTCCCTATTACCTGAGAGTATCCCCATTCTTCTAGGCTCCCAGATGTTTTATTTTTTATTTTCTCTTACTCCTTACTAGGAGCCCATAAATCCAATCAGTTACTTAATCTTGCAATAGGTTCCTCTACAATTTCTCTCCCATACACCCATCCCCCTCTTTCTACTTATTCGGTTACCACCTTAATTCAAGTCCTAATCACCTCTCATCTGGACTACTGCAGTGGCCCCCTAATTGGTCTTTCTGTTGTCCAAACTCCATCTAGCAAGAGATTTTCTAAGCAGAGATCCAATTATGTCAGTACCCTAACTCAATAAACTGAACTGACTCCCTAAAACTTGGCCCATTTATCTTTCCATACTCACTATATGTTACTCTCCTTGCTGCACTCTGTGATCCAGACAAACTGGCCTTCTCTCTCTTCTCACACATACCACTCCAACTCCCATTATAATGCCTTTCTATTAGCCAATCAAGATGCCTGGAACGCATGCTTTTCACACTCTGGCCTCACAGAATAACTCTCTTCCTTTGTAAAATGCAGCTCAAGCACTACCTTCTCCAGGAAGCTTTTCCTCCTCTCTTCCCCCAATTGTCACAGCCCTTTCTCCATAACTACCTAGTATCTATCCACTTTA
The DNA here is from genome assembly GCA_028646595.1 of Phalanger gymnotis. Classification (NCBI taxonomy): domain Eukaryota; kingdom Metazoa; phylum Chordata; class Mammalia; order Diprotodontia; family Phalangeridae; genus Phalanger; species Phalanger gymnotis. The sequence goes on along the minus strand of CM053623.1, from coordinate 28,695,771 downwards.
TGTTTATTTTGTCCTTATTCTATATGTACATGAGTGCACACACGCACCCCAAAATGAAAATGAAAACAAAACAAAAAACCACATACATATACACACTGCCTCTCCCAATAGAATGTAAGCACTTTTATGACAGGGGCTCCCCCTCCCCAGCCCTTGTTTCTTGTTGTCTATGTTGCTGTTGTTCAGTAGTTTCAATCATGTCCAGCTCTTTGTGGCTCTATTTGGGGGTTTCTTGGCAAAGACACTGGACTGGTTTGCCATTTCCTTCTCCAGCTCATCTGACAGATGAAGAAACAAGACAAAGAAGGTTAAGTGACTTGCCCAGGGTCACACAGCTAGTAAGCGTTTGAGGCTGCATTTGAACTCAGATCTTCCTCACCCGACTCCAGGCCTAGCACTCTATGCACTGTGCCACCTAGCTACCCCATGTTTTTATACCCATACCCTAACACAGCACTCTAGTCCTTCCTTAATGACATTTGTTATGGCTATGAATAACTGTGATCTGAAGATGGACAAACATAAACTAACCTGTATTCCTTTCTTTCAATCTCTAGTTTTGGAGTACAAAGGAAGCAGAGCAACGACAGTTTCCCCATAAAGGCTACCTCTTCAAACAATTACCATTGTTACTATCTTGGATATAGTTAGCCCTAGTGATAAACTGATAACTTACTACAAGCTTACTCTTGTTGGAAGAGAAAAGATAAAGCTCAGTAAATATTCAGCCTTAAAAATATATTATTATAAAATAGTAATTATATTATGTAACAGAAATGACCAAATTCATTAACAGTTAACCAGTATTTTAAAAATACTAATTACTTATGAAGGATCTGCATGAGAATTTTTGAGCTACTTTCAACTATGGAACATATCCCGAATGGTCCAACTTCCTATATTAATTCAACAATCATTTAGTCAAATCAGTAAGCATTTATGAAGCACTTACTATGTGCTAGGCACTATGCTAAGCATAGGGGTTTCAAAGAAAGGCAAAAGGACAGTCTCTGTCCCCAAGGAGCTAATGGGGAAGACAACATGTAAATCAGGGCTGTACGACCATAGGTTTTTATTGAAACAATAGACAATATATTTTGATTTGCCATTTTAGTGAGAGCTCTGCGGCAGGTTGGCTTCATTGACTAAAGCATTTATGTAAATTTCTATGCCTGTAGGCGGGCCACAGAAATCCCGCATTTTGGACAGCCCTGATGTAAATAATTAGGTACATGCAAGATATGTACAGAGTAAGTGGAATGTGATCCCAAAGGGCATGGCAGAAGCAGCAAGAGGGGGCAGGAAAGACCTCCTAGAATAGGTGGTATTTGAGGGCTTTCTTGAAAGTAGTCAGGGAAACAACAGGTGAAGGGTCAGAGATTCCCAAGCTTGATCAACAAAGACAAAGAAGATAGAGACCAGAGTTTAAGGAACTATAAGTAGGGCAATGTTCCCAGAATACAGACTAAGATCTAAAGAGGACCAAAAAGAGGCCACATTAAGACTCAAACAGTACCTGTCCTCAAGAAGTGCTTACATTCTAATGAGGAAGACTACTCCATTCATGTCAACCCTTTTGTGAATGTGTTTATATCTGTAAAATCACTTCCTAATCTTCTACTTCTTATGATTCAGCACCAAAAAAGAATGCTAACAAAAATTTTTAACTTTTCCAAAGGCTTTCACGGTATTTTGATAGGTCTACACATATCTGACACGCAGTGAGATTTTGATGCCTTTCATTATAATGGCATTATTCTGTTGTTTCTTGTTTTTGATCCATTTGCATCAGGAGTTGAAAGAATATGTCTTGTAGAGTACAGATATTAGTTTTTAAGTGACAAAATGAATACTTTGGATGAGTCAGGATGTTATCAAAAAAGACTTCATAATTTGACAACATGACAACTAAATCTCCAACTTGCTTCTTATGTGAATCTTCTGCATTATACTCCTTGCCCTTGTTGTACATATGCACTTTTTCTGATAGGCATGGAAAATTTTTATGATCATATCAAAGAATTTAGTGACAGCGAGTTACTAACTTTCTATACCTTAATTTGCATAAAGGCTACATGTACACTATAAGAAGAAATGCTTGTCTATTTTTTCAAATAAAAATTTGTTACAATTTAAGGATACAACTTAGGATACTGTAGTTAATTGTTTTTTCTTCTTAGGTACTCAATTATTGTTCCATGGAGAGATGAGGGAAAGAGACAGAACAACCATGAGTCTCAGAAAACAAACTGTAGAGAGGAGGAAAAGGTCAATTTTCACCTTTTACTTAATTATTCACTTATAATGTAAACATGAAGTCATTCCCTCATCACTATTTTTGAATGTTTAGTAGTTCTAGTTTTATGAGTAAGCACTGGTGAAATTGTAATTCATGCTATCCACACCTCTGGAGAGGTGCCTTTCTTTGCATCCCCTATGCATATGGAGTTCAAACTGAAGTATAATTGTCTCATTTTATTTTTTTTTTGTAATTTTTTTAAAAATATGGCTAACATGGAAATGATCTGCATGATGTGACATGTATAAATGACATATCAGTGGGAGGGAGTGAATTTGGAACTCAAAATTTAAGAAGGTCAAAAATAAATAATAAAGGGAGGCGCACCGCCCCCCCAATACATACTCACAAAGTCATCACAATGAGTAGCTTTTCCAGCCCAGGCTGGTTATCATAGGGACACAGAAAGGTCAGTGGACAGTGGTCTGGTCAGGAGTGGCTCCATGGAGCACTCCAGCACAGAACTGTGTCCAAGAACAAGAGGAGGAGATCACGTACTCCCAGACCCAGATACAATAAGGACAGATACCAACTGGCAGCTTTGCTGCCTACCATCCAGTTCAAGGGTCACAGATACAAAGCAGATTAACAAGAGGACCTGCACCTATGGTGGCATTCAGTGTAGGAAAGCTCTGGAGGGTATACTGAAATGGCAAGCAACAGTGGTATAGTTCTGAAGCCTGGAGAAGAAAAACCAGGACAACATCACCAGACACAAGGGGAGCCTATAGTTCTAGCACCCTGAACCAGCAAAACATCACAATTCGATGACAGTGGCTGATCTAGTCTATTGTTGCTAGAACCCAAACCCAGGTAAGGAATACGCAGAGACTAGGGGCACTTAAATCAGACTTTGCTCTGGATTAAACCGCTTTGGAGATGAATGCTTGTAGGTCTCAGCCTGAGATCCTAGAAAAATAAAACAATGAAAAACCTAAGAAAGCAGCAACAGGATCAGCTCAAACCTTCCCTCCAAAAGTGCACAGAGCCTGGCTCTAAGATCAAGTCCAAAGTTAGACAGCAGGCTGGAAGAATAAGCAAACAAAAAAAGTCTCAACATAAAAGTTCTTATGGTGACAGGGGTGCTCAAGACATACCTAGAAGAAGAAAACTACCCCAGAACAAACAAAAGCTAAAAGAAAAATACAGCTTAGGGAAAAATTCAATAAGAATTCCTGGAAAAGATGAAGCAGGCTTGAAAAAAAAGAGCTGAAAATGTTTTGTCATTAAACAAAACCACTGAAAGAAAAAAATTTAAACACTAGAAGAAAGAAGTGGAAAGGAAATTGACACCTTGGAAATCAAGGCCCAAAACTCTGTCCCAAACAACAAGATCCCTCAAAATTAGAGGGAAGAATAGATAGAACCCGATGACTCCATGAGATAAATAATATTAAAACCAAAACAGAAAATGTAAAGTATCTCATAATAAAAACAAAAAAATTAAGAATTTAAGAAAATAGAAAATATTTGAGAATTATCCAACTACTTGAACATCATGACCAAACAAGAACCCAGCCACCATATTTTAAGAAATCTTAAAAGAAAAAAGAGAGAATCCACTGGTCAGCTTCTGAAAAAAAATCCCAAAAGGAAAACTTCTGGGAACATTACAAAGTACTAAGTTTCCAAGTCAAATAAAAAATACTGCAAGCAACCAAAAAAGAGAAGATTCAAATACTAAGGAGTCCAGTCCTGCACATGATTTAGAAACCACTGCTAGCAAGGAGTAGAGAACTTGGAATACCATATTCCAGAAAACAAAGGATATGGGCTCAAGAATAACTTACCCAGCAAATCTGAGTATATTCATAAAGGGGGAAAAATGGATCTTTGATGAAATAGAGGACTTTCAAGCATCACTGCTGAAAAGACCAGAACCATATAAAAATTTTTCAATTTAAACACAGGCATAAAGAAAATGTGAAAAGGTTAACAAGGACAATGATAAATTGCTTATATTCTAGTTTGGGAAGATGATACATGTGTCCTCACTGAGGTCATTGTCTTTGTTCAGTTGTGTCTGACTCTTTGTGACCCCACAGGATGCCAGTGCTGTCCATGGGGTTTTCTTAAGCTATTAATGTGGTTTGCCATTTCCTTCTCCAATGGATTAAGGTAAACAGAAGTTAAATGACTGGCCCAGAGTCACATTGCTATTAAGTATGGTCACATTTGAGCTCAGGTCTTTCCCATTAAAAACTGGGATTTTATTGGCAAAGATACAGGAATGGTTTGCCATTTCCTTCTCCAGTTCATTTTACAGATAAGGAATTGAGGCAGACAAGATTAAGTGACTTACCCAGGGTCACACAGCTACTAAGTGTCTGAGGCCAGATTTGAACTCATGAAGATAAGTCTTCCTGATTCCAAGCCCAGTGTTCTATCCACTGCACCACCTAGCTGTCCATTAAGGGTCATTAAGAGAATCTAATTAGACAGCAGGGCTGGGAGTAATTCTGTATGTCTTGATAATCTTAAGAGAAGAAGGGAAAGAGAGGGGAAGAGGAACACATGGGGTAGGGGTGGGGGGAAAGCAGGAATGGAGGGGAGGAAAGGAAGGTTAGAGAAAAATATCCTACATAAGCAGGGTATACAGGCAGACATCTATACAAACAAGGGGGAGTTGGCTGGGGAAGTTAATGACACTTCAACCTCACTGTTAACTGGTCAAAGACAAGAATGCATACACACATACACATGTGTACACACACACACACACAGAGTTGTGTACAAAAATACATCTCACTCAGAGAAATGGGAGAAGGGAGAATAAATGGGAAGGTAGTTTAAGGGACAGGTAACCATCTTAAGCAAAATAAACTCTAAGGATGTACAAAAATATTTATAGCTCTTTTTGAGGAGGCAAAAAATGGGAATCCAGAGTGTGCACATAAATTGAGCAATGGATGAACAAGTTAGGTTACATAAATCTGACAGAACATTTTATGCTATAAGAAATGATGAAAGATCCGGTTTCAGAGAAACCTGGGCAGACTTATATGAAATGATACAGAGCAGAGTGAACAGAACCAGGACAACAGTTTATGACAGCAACATGAAAAAGACAAACGACTTTGAAAGTATTAGGGGCTCAGTGTAATCATCAGCTACGATTCCTGAGAACTAACAATGAAAGATGCTCCTCATCTTCCAGAGAGAGAGGTGAAAGAAACAGAATGCAAAACAAGAAACACACACACACACACCTGTGTCACATACATACACACACATATCTGTGTATTGCTTAGTTCTGCTTTGTTTTGCTTAACTATACATATTTTTAAGAGCGGCTTTGTTTTTCTTCAATTCTCAAAGGGAGAGGAGGGGGCTAGGTTAACAAGGGAGAAAAAGCTGACTTTTGCTAATTTTTAAAAATCATAATTTAAAAAAGAAAACACAGATGGAAAATGAACTGAACATGTAACAGAATAGGAGAAGAGTGGGCTAGATTGCTTTTGGGAAGCTGTGCAGTGCCTTTAATGACCCTAATCCATTCCCTAAGACAAAATCGCTTTGATACTAATACTTACTACGTGGTTGTGAATAATAGAACACCAGATGTTCTAAAGAATTAAAAGTTGTAAGTCCCTAAGAGAACATGGAGTCCCCTGTTAACAACTAAGCATAGCATATGAGTGGCATAAAGGATGGCAGCAGAGAAAAGTAGGACAGGAAAAGGAGATGGAGCTAGTCATGTAAATGAAATCAAGAGATTAACAGCTTGCATGACCCACTGGTACCCACAGATCTAGAGTAAGACCTTCATTGCACCTGAATGAACCCTCTCTGAATGGTCTATGGCAGAAAAGGCAAAGAAAGAAGGAATTGTGAGCTATGATCTGTACCATAGGAGGGAGTACCAACATGATGAAATAACAGATCGAAATACTTAAATGTAATTTTTACCTAGTCAAGGAAATTAGGTACCCCTTTCTTGTGGATATGTTCTTTTAACATTTCAGTAACAACTAAAATAAGACTATCAAGAGAGTTCAAATGTTTCACAACATACAAAGAACAAAAAATATATGCTGTCACAAGTTATACAGTTTCAAAATGAGCAAATATATCTTTCAGAGTTTGGGTAACTGAACAAAATCGTTAAGCACATCATTTGCATTTTAAAGTAACATTTGGTGTATTGTATGCTTTTATATATTCTCTCACCCTCATAAAGCTTAGAGACCTAAACATGATGAACAGGAAACCTCTCTCATTTCTCTAACATTTTTTACAAACTTGCTTCTTAGTACTGTTAGTAAGAAAAGGGGATTTTTTTTTTTAGTGTGCTAAGAGAATAAAAGAATCAGTGAATCTTAAAAGTTATGACATCTATTTATTAACATTCCAACTTCCATAATCTCAATTATCCAGAACATAGCCATAAACTTGGGAAATAACAGAATCGCCCCGCCCCCCCGATAAAATCCCACTGCAAATGCCTCCACTGAAGTATAGAGGTTATGGATATAAAATTTCTATAGAACACAAATACAATTAATCATCTTTTCTGCAAAAAGTAATTCAAACTCATTAACTGGCTGGCTGTATGAAATACCATATCCAATTTTATTAACAAGGAAACCTGCAATGAAAACAGGAGGTTGGTCTTACACCTTCTTTCTCTCTGATACGAATGAAATGCCATTTAAATGAATATAAGCTGAAGGTTGTCAATGAAACTGGTCAAGGGATCCTTTAACCAGATGTGGCCTCTTCCAAGATGAAAAGAGCCCATACCCACTTAGATGAGGTGACAAAATTCCCAGCACACATACTAATCCAGAACTGGACATATTCTAAAAGGCAAGGACAATGCTTTCCTGTATTGTGTTGCTTTTAAAATAAGTAACCATAGTACTTATTGTATAAAAGGAACAAAAAAAGAAAAAAGGTCCTTTTATTTAGAGCTGAATAATTTCAAACTCATAAACCCCAGTTTTATTGGAGCTACTTTCTAGATCACGTGAAATAGCAAGACACTACTTTATTCACAGTACTACAGAGGAACACTTGTTTCACTGGAAATGCATTAATGGGCCTGATTCTACTGAAGTAAATTGCTAACTTTTAAAAAGATATAATAATATTTTTTATGGACCAGGAGCAAGTTACTAATTTTAAGAAACTTCCTTTTAAAAACTCACTACATAACTGCAGGCCTGAAAGATCAATTGCAAAAACAACAATAACAGAAAGTAGACAGGTTATTCTCCTTTTAACAGCAGGAGTAATCAAACAAAGGAAAATTTGTTTATATGTGCTCGATAACTCTCTACAACTACATCCATTTACAGGAAGAAATGTCAGATTTCAACTTAGAAAAAACAAAAGAAAACAAAAAGTTACAAGAAGCATATATGTCATTAATTACTTTAAGTGTATATTACTATCTTTTCACAGAAGAATCTTAGTTTTATTTCATTTGAAAACTGTGTAAAACAGAAGCCTTAAAAATACAATTCAAAAATATCTGAAATTCAAAATCTTATAAAAATGAATGCTACAAACTATCTTTACATGTAACTGGAAAAAATAAAATACTATTAAGTGGGGGGGGGGAGAAAAAATACAATTCAAGGACAGTTTGAAGATTATCTAAATTTAACTCTGCTTTTTATTACCTGAAAGTTAACATCTTCTTTCTTAAATATTAGTGCCCGAACTTCATCAGGATCTCCATTAAATATAGCTTGAACCAGTGATGGCTAAAATATAAAAGAAAAGGGGTATAAAAAAATCATCTTTGGCTTTATAAAACATTTCTGCTTCTAATAAATTTCTAAGTCAAGAGCAACAATAAAAAGCATAGAATGATTCCTCTGTCCCCACTTTACGAATAACTAAAAACCAGCATCTAGCAGCAATCTGTATGAATTGTTACATTTTCTTTGCAAACTGCACAACTGATCATTATCAATTTTGACTAGGAAAGATCACAGATACAGTTTAGCCACAACAAAATAATGTATCAAGCCAGATAAACTTGAATTTTTAAGACTAGCCTATTAATTTTATCGATGAGTGAGATTATTTAAACTAGAGAATCTAAAATATATAGGCCCAGCCATCTCACTCAAGTAATTCCCACACAATCCGGGGGCCCATTAAAACAAGGCCTCCTTGAAAACATTTTGCTTAGAAGTTGAGCTAAAGTTTTACCACTGATATAGCATAAGAGTTCATGATCTAGAAATTTACAAAAATTATTCAGTTCCCCTGTTCTTAGACCAAGTACAGTATGTCTGATGGCATGATTAACACACACAAACACGTGTAAGTCTAAATATAAGTTTCCTAATCAACAGCATAAGTATCTGTGATAGGATATCATGTTCTTTTACTAAGCAGAGAAAAAGCAGTTGACAACAGCTTTTAAAACAAGCCTAAAGATAACACAGTACAAGATAAAGTTGTACACGTAAACAATGTACAAGCTATTACAGTAAATGCCAGGCCTGCATTACTAGTAGCAGTCAGTCTCTCCTAAAATAGGCAGAACTCCCAATTCTTACTTGATACCTCAATTTCACAAACTACAGACTAAACATGGAAAGAAAGGAAGAGAAAAGGAAGCGAAAGATAAAATATATGCTTATATCCACTAGGGTACAGGCAGTCTACAGCCAGACTGAAATCATCTTTTTAACACAAGGTTAATTTTTCTTTTCAAGGCTGAAAATATGCAGCCATTCTCCTATCTGAAAGGTTTTTTCATCCTCCAAGAATATCTGAAACATATTCACTTTGCATTGTGACATGGTACACATAACTGCAAACTGAAAACACAAATGCCTAAAAAGTCTATTTTTAAAAAGCAAAAAAAAATAAAAAATAAAATAAAAAAAAATCACTCATACTACACCAGAATACAAAAATACCCAAGAGACTATCACATCTTACCAATACATTTCCAGAAGCTGGAGATGGAAGGAATTTATTTTCCTGAGGCAATTTGGAAACAAATGGTGGAGATTCATCTTCTATCTCCTCCAAAACAACAATACACACCCGACTCATTCGTTTAAAACACTCAATTTCAAACTATATAGCAAAAGTTACAGTCAGTATAGCACAAGGAGTATGTCTTCCTCTTCTGTACACACTTGCGAACATTCTGTGTCCTACAGCTGGCATTTAAAAGTTAATTTTAAACTTCAGTTTTTCCAGTGGTGATTGACCCCCACAGCTTTGAAGCATCTCTAAAATTGCCAAGTCCTATTATCCTGTTCAAAGTCACTGGTTCTTTACTATATAAATTATTGGTAAAACTCAAAACAAAACCTTTGTAAACTAATCCTAGGTATAATCTAAATTCATTTGAAAAATTACCCTCTAAAAAATTATGCCTCTTTAGTATCAATTCTCTTCACAGTAGAATTTTGTTAGCACAGAGAAGTCATTGTTTGGGGTGACATGACACCACTTTGTATTGACTGAAAGGAGAAGCAACTGCAGTGACACAGTCGATCCCAGCTAACCCAACTCGAGCAAGGTCAATTTGGTCCGTATAGCTGGCTTTCTTTAAGCCGAAAACAAAATGTAAAAATCTCACTATTCTATCTCCATCTCATCAAGTCTTCATTTCTTGAGTTTCACTGGTCTTAATGCTGATATACTCCAGAAAAAAAATCATCTGTGCTCAGCACAAATTCAGAACATGGAGCTTAGAGGTTGACAATTCTATGTTTAAAAAACAAACCCACTCTTCTGCATCAACAGCAAAGCTGGAATACATTTACACGCGATGAGTCAGACCACGAGGGACAATAAGATTCTTGGTATTAGGATATGGCCTGTTTAATCGAGATTTCCCAAAGGACAAACATGCAGATATCTGTATTTTCATCAATAGCACAGGCAATGCAGAGCCCTCATTCCTCCTTCATCAAGCAGCAGTTGGCTGTGGCTGCTTTAGCAAACAACCACAAGAATGGTATTAGCCAAAAAAAAAAATCTTAACGGTTTGAATAAGCTATGTAGCTCAAATAACTGTTCAAATCACTGCTTCAACCTTTTCCTCCACCAAGTAGTTTATCACTTGAGCGTTTCCTTTGATCTCTGCATGAATCCAGCTTCCATTATACAGTCCTCCTTCAGGAGAAAAAAAAATCCTCCATGCAGCTTCTTTCCGACTACTCTTTTATTCAAACATCTGGGTCGGTGCCAGTCCAGTTTCCTTCTACTGCTAGCCTTTTCAGAAGATTTCAGATGTTTCTGTGTTCAGTGGATGATCTTGAAAAAGCCACAAACCCCTTGAATGAACTGATCGTTAAAGAGCAAGACGAAAAATCAACCACAGGACCTGAAAAATCAGCCCCACAGCAGCATTCCGACTGAGCCTAGTCTGAAGAGCAGACTGCAGACCCGCAGGATAAAATGCCTAGTAATGCTCACATGTTACACTTACCACAGAACTGAGCCACTGCTCAGGATGTAACTTCCTCTAGCCACCCCCCAAAAGGGCCACATTTGTAAAGTCTTCACAATTAGAATGCCCATGCCAGTTCTGTGACTAATTCAGATCAAACTAAAAAATTCTTTAGCTGAAAAATGAGCGTACTTTTAACATTTTCCACTAAAAGCCACAAAGAAATCTGGTATCCTGGTATACTGCCTCTGCTGACTAACATCCATTTATGCAAGTAAACAGTTCCAAACAGCTTAACTGTTTTCATATGTTACTGTATAGAAGCCATTTTAACCCTTTCAAGCTAACCAGAACTGTTAAAATAGACTTCCTTGCAAAACTGGCATCAGTAACATGGGGATTTAGAGATAAGAGAAAATTTACAACCAAATATATAATGCAATATAGACATCTGTCTAGCTGGACACATCCTTAGACTAAACTTTTGTTACTTAGGAAGACAATTTTGATAATTGCGAGACAACAAATTTTCTTTAGGAAATCTCAAACCAAATGCCCACTATTTTTTTTCCTACTAGCTGTATGGTACCAGTAAGTGTATAACCTCCTTATATGTCAGCATCTTCATACTTGACAGGAGTCATCCTTTATTTTTCCTCCCTTTTGGAGGCTAAACTCCTTGAGAAAACAATCTACACTTGTCTCTCATGTCTCTTCTAAAACCTTCTGAACTTCTCTGGCTTCCAGCCTCATTATTAAACTGAAACTTACTTCTCCAAACTTATCAATAATCTCTTAATTGCCAAAGTGAATGGTTTTTTCTTAGTTTTCATCCTTTTTTGCTTCTCTGCAGGATTTGACACTGTTGAGGTTTTAATAACACTGCTTTTTCTGCTCCTCCATCCCACTTTTTCTCTTCTGATTCTCCTCTTATCTGACCAACAGCTGCATCGTCAGTTTCATTTGCTTGTTCTTCATCCAGGTCATGGCCACTAAGCGTAACTATTCTGGTGGACCTAATTCTCTTTTCCCTGGATATTACCTTACTTAATGATCAGAATCAGCTACCCTGGGCTCAATTATCATCTCTATGTAGATGATTCCAAGAGCTATAAACATCGCTTGCTCTTTCCTGAGCTCTAGCCTCCTATCACTGACTGCCTTTTAGACACCTTGAACCTTATGGCCCCTAGGCATCCCAAACTCAACATGTCTAAAACAGAACTCATTGCTTCTCAGCTTCTCTACCACAGTTGAAGACTACCATTGTCTGCATGGCCAGCAACCTCGGTGACATTCCCACTTCTCCCACACGTCTAATCTTCTCATTTCTTCTTCCACATCTCTCATATCTGTCCCCTTTTCTCCACCAGCACAGCCAACAACTTAAGGCATGATTCATTCCTTTTGCCTGGACTACTGCAAAAGCCTTCTAGTTAGCCTTTCTGCTTCAAGCCTCTCTCTCCCACCCCAATGTATTCTCCCCCTGAGCTCCAGTAGCTCTCTACTACACCCAGTGCTAAACAGAAACTGCTTGGCATAGTAGCATATCCTCTGAACAGGTCATGCCTGTTAATCAAAAGTTAAGGATATATAATGATGTAGTACTCAGATACTAAATGAACATAAATACAAAATATTCTTTACACAAATACAGATCTAAATAACAAATAAATCTAAATCTAAATTGAAATATTAATTGCTTATCTTAAGCTGAGCCAATATAATAAAAACAATATTACTACCCAAATTTATTTTTTCAATGCCATACCAATGAAACTACCAAAGGATTACTTTATAGACCTAGAATAAGAATAAAAATTAATCTGGAGGAACAAAAGGTAAAGAATCTCAAGAGAATTAGGTGGGGGGGGGGGAATCTGAAGGAAAAGGACCTATAAGTACCAGATATCAAGCCATACTGTAAAGCAATAATCATCAAAACAACTGGTTGAGAAATAGAAGTTAATCAGTGGAATAGACTGCCTACACTATATAGTGCAAATGGGCACTGTAGCTTCGTATCTGATAAATCCAAAGATTCTAGCTGTGGGGCAAAAATTCACTATCTGACAAAAACTGTTGGGGAAAATTGGAAAATAGACTGGAACTAGGTATAAACCAACATCTCACATCATCTACAAGATGAGCTCCAAATTCATGACTAAGACATAAATGATGAAGTGATATTAACAAGCTACCTGCAACCTTTTAGACAGAGGAAGAGCTCATGACCAAAAAAAATGAGTCACAGAAGATAATATGTACAATTTTGATTACATAAAATTAACAAGTTTTTGAATAAACAAAACCAATACAGCTAAAGTTAGAAGAGAAGCAGGTAAATGGGGAGGAGGGAATCTTTGTTAACAAGTTTCTCTGATAAAGGTCTCATTTCCAAGGTATAAAAGGAACTGGCTCAAATTTATAAGAATAAGACTCATTCTCCAACTGATAGTCAGTGGGTATGAAGAATTTTTAGAGGAAGAAATCTAAGTTATCAATAGACATAAAAAAAATCTAAATCACCAAGAGCGGAACCTAGGAGGCTAAATAGTAGAGCATCAGGCCTGGAGTCAGGAGGACCTGAATTCAAATCCCTCTTCAGACACTTGCTAACTAGATATGTGACCCTGGGTAAGTTACTTTAACCCTGTTTATCTCAGTTTCCTCACATGTAAAATGAGCTGGACAAGGAAATGGCAAACCACTCGATTATCTTTGCCAAGAAAACCCCGAATGGGATCACAAAGAATCTCAAACGACTGAACAACATTGATAAGACCAAGGAAGTTCTTTTGGGGTTTGCTAGGTGGTGCAGTGGATAGAGTGAAGGGCCTGGACTCAGGAAGACCTGAGTTCAAATGCCGACTCAGACACTTTGTGACCCTGGGCAAATTACTTAATCCTGTTTGCCTCAGTTTCATCATCTGTAAAATGTCCTGGACAAGGAATGGCAAACCATTCCATTACCTTTGCCAACAAAATCCCAAATGCAGTCACGAGTTGGATATGACTGAAACAACTGAACAACAACAACGGTCACTAAGAATTAGAGAAATGAAAATTAAAACTCTGAGGTTCCACATCTGATCTAGCAGGCTGGCAAAACTGACAAAAAATGAAAATAGCAAATGCTGGAAAGGCTGTGGGAAAACAGGTACATTAATGCACTGTTAGAAAAGCTGCGAACTGGTCAAGGCACACTCTGGAAAACAATTGGGAACTATGGCCCCAAAGCTATTAAACTGTACATATCCTTTGACCCATAAATATCACTACTAGATCTATACCCAGGGATCAAAGAAAAAGGAAAAGGGCCCATAGGTGCAAAATTATTTATAGCAGCTCTTTTTACAGTGACAAAGAATTGGAAACTGAGGGGATATCCATCAATTAGAATGGCTGAACAAGTTATGGTACATGAATGTGATGGAATACTACTGTGCTATAAGAAATGATGAAGGGGACAGATTTGTATAACTGATGTAGTATGAAGTGAGCAGAGCCAGAAAAATAATTTCTACGGGAACAAAAATATTATAAAGATAATCAACTCTAACCAATACAATGACTAACCATTATTCCAGAGGAACATACACACACACACACACACCCCATCTTGGTAAAGAGGCTTGAGAATGCAGATTGAAATTTTTTTGGGAAGGGGGAGACAATATGGGAGTTTGGGGGAGGTGGGGTGGGAACTTAAATATACCTGTTTGTAACAAGGGATTTTGTTTATCTTGTTGGGGGGAGGGGATTTAATCTGAACGCAACAATTTTCTCTAAACGTCCAATCACTATGTCACGATCATCATCAGTGTTATAGACATAAGAGTGCCTGAAAAGAGTACAATAATAGCACTCTAGTTCATTTTCCCCCTAATTTACCCAAAGTATAATTTCTTATGAAATGGACTAATTTATTTTATTGTCCCCTAATTTGCACAATTCCATAATAAAAAATAATTACTGATACATGGACTTATTAATCAGCTTTTAATAGTGAACCTCAAAAGTCATCACTGTAATGATTAATATTTATAGCAATAATGGACAATTTCAGAATAAGGAATCACTGATAAGGAAAATCATATAACATCTAAGTCACTGTTTCCCAACTAGCATCCTGAAGACATTACTCATATATCCTGGCAAACATTACCCTCCACAATTCAGTTCTTGCTTTTCCTCCATAGACCACCCACCCAATGCTGCCCTGACTACCTTTTCTTTTGTTAACCCTCATCCTCCTTTCAGCATCCTCTTTTGTTTAACTGCAACTCAGTGGTGGAAGGAGCACTTGACTTGAAACTTAGGCCTTCTAACTCTCAGTCCTGACTTCAGAGTCTCCTAGATCTATGAACCTTGAAAGTCACGTAACGTCTTTTTTCTTCACATGCACCTCAATTTTTTAATATGTAAAATAATCATAATATTTATACTACTTGTATACTAAGAGTACCCTTGGGTGGAGAGCACTTTGTATATCTTAAAATTCAATATTAATACAAGTTATTATTTTTATTACTAGTCTCAGAGAACTGTATCAAGTAAGGTAAATCTATAGCATAAAGTATTCCCCTTCCTCTACACTGTCCCAACTAATTTGTCATTGTTGCTGATTTTATATACGGGAGTTCTTTTCTCTTCCTTTTCTCAACATTATCGCAATATGTTACCATGGTTTTTTCAAAGGACTAATTTCCCTACTTCCCCTTGTATTTTCTTTTGGTGGATTTACGTCCTTTTTGATTCCTCCTCATACACCCTCACACATCAAATCAATTGTAACAAAGTAAATGTGATTTTAAAAAATTAAAAGAATCATATGCACTAAGCTCTACAACACCCTGAGCAAGTAAGTCACTGGATCCCTATTTCCTCACCTAAAAAATGAGCAGAATATTTATGCTACCTACATCATGGGTCTAGTATAAATGTCAAATGAAATATATAAAGCACCACTTAAAGTACATGAATGTCAGAGATTAAGAAGGCAGAATGATGTAACAGAAAGACTAGAGAGGTAAGAATCAGGAGGCCTGGGACCTGGTCAAAGCTCTTTCACTAACTGTCAGACCTTGAACAAGTTAATTCTCCTCTTTGTAAACTAGACTGAGCACCTCTAAGGTCCATGACCAAACCTAAATCTCTTCATGATCTTATGACTGTAGTCCAAGGACTGAAAACCTAACAACCTGTCCCTATTTAAGTCTCAAAAGAGTTCCTAATGAATGTTCTTCAAATTGAACCCAGATCTATTTTATACAAATATTTATTATACAAGGTATCTGCTTAAATACCCCATAAGAGGGACAGATAATTGCCAAGAATTAGTTGAAGCAGGACAATATCACAGTATATGCAGATAGTAATTATATATTTACTTGAATAAATATATTATTTTGATAGTCCTGACAAATAGCATGTACAGGGAAGACTCCAAAGAGCTTTTAAGTCCACTAGTGAATTCCAATATAACTTGTAAACAGTCGATCAATTTTGATAGTCATATTTCTTAAGCAAATTATTAAAACTTAAGACAAACTACTATCCCAAATTAGTAATACAATTGTAATGCTTCATTTATCTAGTACCACTGGAGAAATAAATAGTTCCAGGTAAGTCAATTTTCCAGCTAACTTTTTAAACAGCATTTTAATATTTTCTCTTTTGTAGAAATCTTTGTATAGAATTCTTTCTTTTCTTAGTAAACTGAGAGCAACTTTGTCGATGACTTTCGGTCATCAGTGTCAGCATCAACGATACCGGGGACTCTGCTATGAGAAAAACAAGGCTGCATTCCCTAATTTGATCATTGCAGTCTTGAGCATGTGCAACCACTTCTCAGTCTCAGTCTCAATTACTAACCAGAATTGATACTACTGCTTACATTTCCCACCTAAGTCATAAGGCACATACAGGGCATCCCAAAAGTCTTGATGCAGTTTTAAGCTCCTAAAGCTTAAGGCTTTCACTCATTTCTTCTTCACTTCTAATCTACTAAAGCTTTAAAAAGCATTAAGACTCTTGGAATAAAAAACATTCCTGTATAAATATCATGCCCTGAGAAGCTTTATCGTGGCATATAATCTAGTTCCTGTTTATGCCATTTCCTTGAACCTAGCTGTCAGCTGTCACTTCTAAGTGCTAAGTGTCCCTTCTAGGAACTTCCTCCATTTCCCCCACCCTTCTTACAATTTTCTATCTGTTGTTATCTAAAGTACTAAAAGTTGCCAAGGGAAAAGCATATTATCAAATCTGTTAAAAGCCTGTAACTTGGATCTCATATACAAAGCATGTATTAGATCATGGCTAGAGGATGGCTACATCTCTTTCTTCTGGATTAAAATTCATTAGCTTTGTGATTTACTTTTGCTCAAAGAATGCTCAGAGATTTCTTCAATACTTGATGTTTTGCAGTAGAATGGTTGAAGTTCTCATAAATCTCACCGTCAGGTACAAAACAAGTTAGTATAAAATGTATACAATCCACATGCTGGCATGTCTATTTTCTCTGTTTAGGAATAGATTATCTCTATAAGAAACATAACTGGGTTCTGGTGAAATTCTAAGTTGTCCATCCTTGCAAACTATCAGAAGCTTACCAATCTGAACCAATTGCAATGACAAAATTTGCCTAATTTCCATCCTAAAATCAACGAAATAGTTAACTTCTGAATGTTATCAAAGCCATATATACGTTTTAGCATCTGTCTTCTTGGGTTTTGCTTTAAGCTTACATTGCCTAACACCTCTATACAAAATATTCCCAAACTATGTTGACATCTCACTCTCCCAAGGGCTCCCGTACCATGCTTGTAACTATCTGCTGGGTATTCCCACCTGGATGACTTACTAGCACCATAAACAATGTTTAAAATTGAATGTAATACCTTTGACCCAAAATATGTACCTCCCTCACAATTTCTCCTTTTCAATTAGTGGTTCTGCCTCCTGTCCCGTTTCCTCCCACACACACATAATCATGAGTCATATCTTTGACTCCTCCTCTCTGGATTCAAACAAATTCTGGCATTATAACTTAACGTAATTCATATCTAGGTCCTCTTTCCCACTCTGTCACAAACTTGTGACGGCCTTATTTCTTTTTCACTTAGACTAGTTCCCTAGGCTTTCTGCCTTCCATCTAACCCAGTGATCTCTCTAAAGAAGCACTATGATTTATGTTAGTATTTCAAAAAGCATATCAATTCAAGAAGAAACTAGCATTCAAGGCCCCTTTGATGTGACTCCTGTGTACTACTCCTGATCTCACCTTCCATATTCTAGCTGTTCAATGTCACTTTGCCCTCTCATATGTCTCACTATATCTGCTCATGCTGGCAGTCCCTGTACCTGAATGCCCCTTGGGACCCATCCTTGTTCCTGTTTTCCTTCCAAGTCCAACTAAGATGCCACCTCACTCCCTGATACTACCACTGAGTCAAACGTGATCTCTTCTTTTGCTCTTCAAATGTCTCATGGAATTTTGCCTCTACTTATTTTGTATATACTCATTCAATTTTTCCTTCCTTCCCACCTCCCACCCCCAATTAGATCATAAGCTATTTGAGGGCAGGGACTGTTTTTGCTGATTGGGGATTTTTTTTTGTCTTTGTAATAGCAAGTGCCTAGACTTCATAACTTTGTTGAGGGGCACCTAGGTGGTGCAGTGAGTACAACACTGGCCCTGGAGTCAGGAGGACCTGAATTCAAATTCAGCCGCAGCCACTTGACACACTAGCTGTGTGACCTTGGGCAAGTCACTTAACCCCAACTGCCCTGCCTTCCCCCCTCTAAAAAAAAGAATAAATGAATGAACACTATGTTGATACTAATTCCATTATAAATCAAATTAATATTGAATGTCTACGCTTTCTCATACAAAAATCTCCCATGTGAACATCACACTTCAAAATTTACAGTTTACTATAAGTATATTCCCATTTCTCATAATTAATGGGTTCCCTAGCAAACATAACTTTACATGAAACAACGCTGTAGAGGGCAGGCACTTAGTTCCAAAGTAATGTTATTAATGGAAGATACATTCCTGACCGAGCAAAATTCAGACTACATAAATTTAAGATTAGCATAGAGAAATTTGCAACTATATCATCTTTGTAGTGTTAATACCAACTGCCCTTTTCTTAAACAAAGAAATCTTTCCTCTTCTTCTACTGGCAGGTAATGGGGGTTCTAGAGATACCTTCAGATACGCTACATGGTGTGTCTGACTGGGGGGGGGGGGGACACACGAGTAATTAGAAGAAAGAGCAATAGTAAAGGTTAGGAGAGCAGTCTCGAGTTCCTCAATCTTATGAGACGTAGGATCAAAGTATGGCCTCTCCAAGTCTTAGTTTCCTCATCAGCATATTGGGTACGACAATACTTGCACTACCTACCTCATACTTGTAAAATTTGAAAAGAATTCTGTACATAAGCATAGAAAGATGTGTTAAACCTTAAAGCACTACACAAATGAGTTGATGACTCATTCTCTGTAAGACTGTTTTAAAATATGAATTGTAAAGATTTATAAAGATTTTATACCACTTAATAAAGCCAAGTAAGAAAATACAAATTACATAAGAGAATAAAGATATGTATTTGTCAGGACAGGAGTCATCTATATCTTTAAAATGGCCACTAATATCAAGAGAAATAATTTCCTCCCCTTAAATCTACTAATCCAATATATTTACCCAAAAAATAGAATGAAATAGAAAAGATTAAATTAAGTCTACTAAGTTTCACAAAAATGAAAACTCCTTAATCTAATTATTTCATATATATAACTTCCTTCCAGTGGGGGATCATTATCATCACATATGTAACATTAGAGGTTTTGTAGTGAATAAAGTGCTATATTTGGAGTCTGGAAGACCTTACTTCAACTCCGGCTCTGTCAATTCTGGAAAGCAATATCAAACTAGACCCCCCCCAAATTCCACAAATGGTGAATACCATTTAACCCAGAAATACTACTACTAAGCCTATATCCCAAAGAGATGAAAAAAAGGAGGAAAAGGGCCATATGTTAAAAAAAAAAGTTTATAGTTGCTCTTTTTGTAGTGGCATAGAACTAGAAAAGAACTAGAAACTGAGGTAGTGATATGAATAAAAATATTTATAGTAGCTCTTTTTTTGCAATAGCAAAGAACTAGAAACTAATGGAATGCCCGCCAATGAGAACTGCTGAACAATTTGCTGTATATGAATGTAATAGAATGACTACGCAAGAGAACAGTTTTGGGAATAGTTTTGTGGACTACTAGTAATCAGTAGTATCAGTTAAAAAAATGCATACATTAACAACATTGTAAAGACAAATAACTTCTTCAACTGCCTGAAGAACTGAGATACATGCAATGACCAAAAACAACCTTAGAGGACTGCTGATGCTACCAAGCTGCAGTGATGGATTAAAATGCAGGAGATGCACGTTTCTGACAAAGACACTAAAGGAATTTGCTCTGTTTGACTACACATATTTGTTATAAGACTTTTGTTTGTTTTTCCCACAACTGGAGAAAATAAATACTTGTTAACTAAAAATGAAATAAAAACTTTAATAATGAAACAACAGGAATGCCTATCAACAGGAGAATGATGGAACCAATGAGAGCATATAAATATATTGGAATTTTAACTGTGTTTTAAGAAATGAGAAACAGGACACTTTCAAGTAAACCTAGGAAGATCCTGAGAAAAATTTCTACAACAATGTAAGGAAAAATAACTCTGCAAGACATAAAAACTCTAATCAATGTAACAATCATTCATGATTTTCAAAACAGGGATGGAACATGCTACCCACACCTGACAAAGAGGTAATAATAGACTCAAGATGCAGAATAAAATTTACATTTTGGACATGGCCACTATTAGACTATTTTTGCTTGACTATGCATATTTGCACAAGTGCTTCCTTCTGTTTTACAATGCACTTGGAAAGTGATTTTACCTGTTTAATTAAAAAAAAATTTAATAATCACAAGCAAAGCACTCAATTTTGAAAGACAGAGTGATTTTGAGCTTTTTGTTTGTTTGTTTCCAGAGGCAGCTAGGTGGCACACTGGACTGGAGTCAGGAGGCTGAGTACAAATTCAGCCTCAGACACTAGCTGTGTAATCCTGGGCAAGTCACTTAACCCCTATTTTCCTCAGTTTCATCATCTGTAAAAATGGGGGCAATAACGACAGCTACCTCCCAAACCACCCCAACCCCAGGGCTATTGCGAGGAAGAATAAAATGAGATAATATTTGCAATGCCCTCTGCTAGCTACTTTTTTAAAAGAAGCAAAAATCCTAATTCAGAGAAATTTAAGAAGGTTTGTATGAACATAAGCATAACAAGAAGCAAAACCAGAATAACAAATTCCACAATGACAATAACAAAGGAAAACAACACTGAAAGACTTTAAGAACTCTCATCAATGTAGTGACCAAATGTGACTTCAGAGGCCTTGACAGCAGAAACACCTCCCTCTTGGTAAAAAAAATAGTGAACAACATATATGAAAAGGGGTATGCGTTTTTAGATGTAGTTAGTAAATATGCTGTTTTTTTTATGTAACTGTACTTGTTAGGAGAGAAAGTTCTTTTATGGTTAGGGTGGAAATTATTGGAAAGTGACAGGGAGGTAGAAAAAACTTCAATAAGACATTATTTTATAGAAGCATAATCCCAGTAGATAACAGATCTCACTTTTATTTGAATTCCTACAGTGTCTAGTGCTTAGCAGAGTATTTGGCACATAGAAGTTCCCTAAAAAAATGCTTACTGATTGGCTGACAAGACTGTAGAACTTTATACCACTTTCTAAAAAAAAAAAAATCCTGATAGTCCTACCTCCTAGTATATTTCCAGAAGAACAGAAAATTCACTTGAATTCAGATGGGCTAAGAAGGGCTCTAAGTACACTCTCATCCACAAAGAAAACTGAGGCTTTAAAATCTGGAGATTCAAAAGCTAAATAAGCTCCTCCCCAATACTAGATTGCTCACTTAGGGGGAAAATAAGACACCAAACTCACTAGAACCAATAGGGGCTTTACAGCAAAGAACAGGGTTAGGTTTTTCCTTTTAAACATGTATTTTATACGAACATACTAACGAATCATCTTTCCCTCAAACAGTATCACCACCGAACAAAAGGAAGAGAATCCAGCTGTTTCAAAGAAAGGAAGCAGTGACTGCTCTCAAAGAGAAGGGATCCTAAGGACCCGCTTCAATACAAAAATGACCTTCACACTGTGTTCACTGTGTAGTTACTGCTCTTCCGAACAGAAAACTCCTGAAACACCGAACAGAAAACTCCTGAAACACCAGTCTTATCTGAGAGTACCTGATGATCAAATGACATAGTACAGTTGTGATTTTGTTACCATCCAGATGGACGGCAAACAGGGTGAAAATCACATCCTTGACAATAGAGATAAAGATGGAATTAAGAGCTGACTTGTAATGGGCAGCAACCCAAACCCAGGTCAGTGTCAGCTTTTTATTCTGAAGGGGAGGGAAAATGCTGTCACTCTTTCACGTGCTTATTTTTTAAACTGAGAAGCAGCTTTTTCAAAGTGAAATTAAACTGCAACATCGAATTGTTATCTGTTCCTAACAATTCTACTTTACCATAACAGCAGTTATGTCAACACAAGATGGTCAAATAAGTGGCAATGAAAGTGATAGTGAGAGCATTTTCACAGAGCATGGAAAAAATTCTTCAGCACAAACACAGTCAATAAAAACTATTTAAGCACCTACTATGTGCCAGGCACTACACTGAGTGATAGGGATACAAATAGTCTCTGCCCTCAAGGAGTTTATATCTAAACTCTTTAGCTTAGGTTGGGGGGCAGGGGTGTTGAGGAGTATGCTGTTCAAGGAGTAAAACCAAACAGTAGTCAATGGTAAGTGAAGTTAGCTGGATGCCTTCACTGCTCCACCTCCAATCAAGAGGAAAGACGGTATTAAAAAGGTGATGAGTAGGCTGAGCTGTCTCATCCTAGAGGAGGCCATGATGTTCCTGGAGTCATGCCACACAGAGGAGCTGCCGATAAACGAAAACATCTATAGGATCCTCTTCTCCAAAGGCCCTCTTCAGGGCCTTCTTTCTGCCTCTTATTTTTCTCTTTTCTGGAACAGTCTGCTTATGAATACTGTCTTCTTAGGCCTCCATCTTATTACTGCTGTCACTTCTCTGCAGCATTTAACACAATTAACCCAGGTTCTTCTCTTGCCTCCAGCTCCTTTCTAGGCTTTCACAACTTCTAGCTGCCTAACCTCTCCTCAGAATCCTCTTCTGGACCATCATTATCTATCTCCATCCTCATAGCTCAGCGACTCTGACGCTTCTAAGCCACAAAGAAATTTCACTTCCTGATCCATACTACCTGAAACAGCTTTTTTGACTCATCTAGACTCTAATTCCTGCAGCATCCAAGTTGTCATAATCTGTCATAATCACTTGTCCAGAGCAGGTACAAGCTCCAATAGTGTAACAGTCAAAAAAGGATAATGTGACCTTAGGCTACAATAAGAGGCATAGGGTACAGAACGAAGAAGGCAAATACTATCTTGGTTAGACCACATTTTAAATACTGTGTTCAGTTTTGAGTACCACATTTTGGGAGGAGAACTGATAAAACTACAGAATGTCCTGAGAAGGAAAACCAGGTTCAATCAACCAATCAAATATTTATTAAGTGCCTACTATGTGCCAGGCACTGTACTAAGCACTGGAGATACAAAAAGAGGCAAAAGATCCTCTTGTCCTCAATCCCTGTTCACAACCAAATAGGGGAGACCACATGCAAAGCATTAGAATTAAAGAGGGGCTGGAGAAGCCTTCCTGTAAAAAAATAGAAATTTAATGGCATTTTAAGAAAAATAGAGAAGTCAGTAGACAGAGTCGAGGAGGGAGTACTCTCTGGCATGTGGGATAGCCAGAGAAAATGCCAGGAGTTGAAAGATCTAGAGTATCTTGTTTGCGGAGCAGAAAGCCCAGGATCACTGGACTGAAGAGCCATGTGGAGGGAAGTATGGTATAAGACGATTGAAAAGGTAGGAGGGGGCTACTCCGGTATCTTTGCCAAAAAAAACCCAAACAAGGACACAAACAGATGGACATGACTGAAAAATGAATGAACTGAATCCCTCAGACTGTGAGCTCCTAGTTTTTGTTTGTATATATTTTGTTGTTTCTGTTGTTGTTTGGGTTTTTTAACCTTTCTTTGCACTGCCAGAGCTTAGAACAGTGCCTGGCACACAATCATTAGCCTTTAATAAATATTTGTTATTCTAACTGATGGATAGCTGTCCCTCAGGCTTGGAATGCTCTCCCTTCTTATCTCAGCTCAAGCCCTACTTTCTCCAAGTCAACCTTAAAAGTTAATACCTTCTTGCTGAGATTACATAATTTATCTTGTATATATTTTGTTCAGGAGTTCTATGACTTTTCTTCATGATGGATCTTCCTTCATAAACCAATACACCTCATTTATTATTAATAGTATCTATTTGATATAATTAATAACAGTTAACAGCCCAGCCTTAATAACAGCTTATTCTCTGAGGGTAATATGTCCCCTATAATTGATTTATTTACACTACTCATTTACTAAACAAATCTTTTTTCATAGATATTACATAAAGTAAAGCTAATACCCAGCCCTCACCCAATTGTTGCATTCCTCTTACATCAGTAAAATCTGGAAAAAAAAAAGTGAAAGAAAATTGAAAGAAAAGAAAAACCTCTTATCTAACAGAATGTGGTCCTCTTTCAATACTAGAATAAGCCATAGTATAATGTTATGACATTCTCAAAAATGAAGGGGAAATTTTCCAGTTAAAAATAAGTTACTATAGTTACCAAGTGTTTGCCCTTACAAGCAAGACTTAAATGAAACGTCTGTGGAATTCCCACATGTACAGTAAAAAGCAGTTGGGAGTATACATCAGTTATTTCACACACAAATTAGGACTCTACCACTTCCGTTGCAAAGTAGCTATTATTTGGGAAACACTAGAGAATATGATTCATGTTTTTTCTGGGTGGAGACAGAAATACTGAATGTAACTATTTAAAAATCCTAACTGATGACTCACAACAGTTTGGGGGGGGGGCCTTTTCATATTTTTGTCTTTTTTTTTAAAACCAAGTAATTATACTTAAAGAGTTCATTGCACTGTTTTAAAAGAGGGTGAGGGTGAGGTTTTTTTTAAGTGATTTTCATTCTAGCAGTAAATAAATTCAAGTCTTTGGTAAGCTTGTGAAAATACCTTTCCTAAGTAAACTTCACAATGTACTAATATTCTTTCAGCGAAAAGGGTAAACTCTTTAATGCAACATACTCTGAAACCCTTAAATGGAATGGTGGGGCCCCACTGAGAATTGTCAACTTGCCCATTCCCAAGCATGTATATAGTTTAAGTGGCTGCCAAATGCTGTAGCTCTCAATTAAAACACACATATGAGCGCGCGCGGTTCCTTGGATGTCTGTTTTTGAATTCCGTACTTCAGAATTAAATTTTTAAATAACACTTTATGATATTATGTGGAAGAAAAGAATTTAACCCATTATTGTTCTTACATGATTTTTAAAGAAGTAACAGATCTGTGAGTCTGCCCTTTGCAGATTTCAATGTTACCTATGATTTCTCTTAGGGACAGAACTAGAAGGAAAGAGGGTAGTGAGCATTTATATAACATCTACTACCTCATGCGATCCTCACAGCAACCATGAGAGGTAGGTGCTATTATCATTCTCATTTTACAGCTGAGGAAACTAAGGCAGAGGAACAGCTAAGCTGCACAGAGGATGCAGTGCCAGATCTAGAGACAGGAAGACCTCAGTTCAAATTTGATCTCAGATACTTCCTAGCTATGTGACCCTGAGCAAAGCACTTAACCTCTGCTTGCCACCAAAGTGATTTTCCTAGAACCCAGGCCTGGCTATGTCAGTTCTCTCTCTACTCAATGGACTCTAGTGGGTTCCTATCACCTTGAAGATTAAATACAAAAGTCTCTACTTGGCATTCAAATCCCTTCATAACCCAGCTTCCTTTCTCCCTTTCTAGACTTCTTACACCTTACTCCTCTGCATGTACTTTTCTATCTAATGAAACTGGCCTCCAGACTATTCTATGAACAAGATACTCCAATCTCTCCAATTCAGGCCTTTTTTCTGGCTCTCCCTCAAGTCTGGAATGTTCTTCCTCAACTCCACCTACTGACTTCCCTGGCTTCCTTTAAGTCTCAACTAAAATCCAATCTACAAAAAGCTTTCCTCAATGCCTCTTGATTCTAGTGCCTTCCCTCAGTTAATAATTATTTCCTATCTATCCCCATATGATTTTTTGCATATATTTTTGTTTTGAACATATTTATTTGTGGCCTCCCCCATTAGACTGTGAGCTCCTTGAGGGCTCTGTTTGTATCCCTAGCTCTTAGCACAGTACAGTACCTGGCACACAGAATGGACTTGTAATTTCATAAACAGAGAGAACTCCCAAATGAGAAAGGTCCCTCTACAATGCAGGTCATTACCTTCTCTTACACTGTTAGAGTTCTTGGAGATCACTGAGAAGTTAAATGATTTACCTAGGTCACACAGCAAGTATGTGTCAGGTGAGACTTGCAGAAACATAGCCAAAATTCAGTTTCTAAGTCAAAGAATAAAAAAATACAGGCAGCCAGAAGGACAGAATTTGACTACCAAGGAACTACAGATAAGATCACACATGACTTCGCACCCAACACCAAAAAGGAATGGAGAGTTTGGAAAACCATATTCCAGAAGGCAAAGCTGAATATAATCCTTTGGGGGGTGGGGGGATTGGGGGTGAGTGGGAGGGGTGAAGATGGGGAGGAATAGACCTTTAATGAAATAGAATACTTTGAAGAATGCAGAAACTTTGAAGTTAAAATACAGGAGTTATAGAAATATAGAAAGGTAAATAAAAATGAACAATAAAGGCCTAAACAGAGATAAATTGTTTACATTCTAATGTAGGGAGAAGATACTGTGTGGGACAGGATTTTTAAATAATAGGAGAGACATCTTTAGGAGAAACAAAGTAAATTTATTTTACAAACCTTGCAAGATTTGGGCACACCTCCATAATGGAGGAGGTGAGGTAAAAGAGAACCTGCCTTAATTTATACTCTTTAATGAAAAGATTCCCACCCACCGCTATCCCTTCTCACCATTGGCTGGGAGATGGGCTTACAGTTTAGGCGAGAAAACTAGGCAGAAGACCAAGGTTGATCTGGTCCATTCAAGTTTTCCCTATCAGAACTCAACTGCCAGGGTGGCTTCTGAAAGTCTAGGAGAAGAAATGGGGTGGGGGGTGGGAGAGAAGAGACCTTTCTGGAGCAGAGAACAAAGAGCTCACAGGAAGTTCATTATCTTCTAACATCTGAGAGGGGGGGGAAGGGCAGGCCCATAGCTCCAGGCCCTGACCTTCCAGAATCACAAAGCCAAATCCCAAATCTCTCCTACTCCCTTAGACATACCCTGTGAAGTCTTCACAATTATCCATCCCATTCATACACGTGCCCCCTATCACCACGAAGGGTTATAAAGGAGTCTAATAAGACAAAGCCTGGGAGTAGTTCTATGGTCTTGACGATCACAGAAAACTAGAAAAGAGAGAGAGTGGACAGTAAGAGAAAATAAGATAAGGGGAAATCATTTTACATAATCACAGTACATAAGTAGACATCTATATAAACAAGGGGTAGGTGGAGCAGCTGATACTTCAACCTCAACTCTTATATTAACTGGTCAAACGAGGCAAGATTACAGAGAGAGAGAGAGAGAGAGAGAGAGAGAGAGAGAGAGAGAGAAAATTGGGTACAGAAATCTACTTTACTTAAAAGAGAAATAGGAAAGAGGGAGAAGGGAAGATTAAGGGAGGAATTCGTCCTAAGCAAAACAAAACTAGTGCACTCTGATTATGTGAGATAAATTTCCTTAACTTTCCTAGGCCTAACCATTCCTCCCCCAATTGTTTTCCTCTAAGATATAATCATTTAGCCTAGGGAAAAGGAAGAAAATGGTGAATTACTTTCCATTTAGATAAAACTTCCTTATGCCTACTAGCCTGCTCCACCTCCTTTTGAGATTCCTTTCCCCAACAGATAGCAGAGTCCAAGAGCAGGGCTGTCCAACCTTAGGTTATCTTTGGGCCACATTAAAATAGAATAATTATTCGAGGGCTGCACCCAGAATAAAAAATACAGTACACTAACAGAAAGTGGGGGAACTCATCCTCAAGTCATCAATACAAAAGCAAACACAAAGTCAACACAATAGTCTGCATCTTACAGATGGAACCGCATCCCACAGATGGAATGAAAATTCCATGTGATATGTTCTGGCCGTAATATTGCTTTAAAACACCAAAGAAAATTAACATCAACGAGATTATTTATTAGTGATGGAATTAAAAAATCTAATAGGCATTCAATGCAAATTATTATTTTGTTTTTTCACTCATGCAAATTAAAACCCACAGGTGGGCCACATAAAATCACACCGTCCAAAAGGATAAGGAATGTTTTTTTCATATTTGTATCCCTAGGGCTTAGTACCTGGCCCAGCAAATGGTAGGTACTTAATATACATTGACTGATTGACTCAAAGCCTTTCTAGCATGGTAGAATCTGCTAGAGTTTTCACTCCACTGGCATAGCATTCTAGAACTATTTTGGAGGAAGGGGTCGTTTCCCCCAAAACAGGCCTCAGATCAGACCACATATAGAGGAATTTTACTGCACAACTACAAAAGCAAATGGATTCAGGTTCATAACACTGGAAATTGATGATGTATTTTTGACCAATGTCATAATTTGATAGGAACATATAGAAAGATGTCATAATTTGATGGGAACATATAGAAAGAAGTATAACACTACCTTCAATAAGCCCAATCAGGTGAGAAACTCCAGGAAAACTGACAGATTTTGTTGACAACGGCCCTGCCAACTTTGAAGCTCTATATAGTACTTCACATCGAAATTTCTATGAACACTCAAAAACAATAAAGTACTATGAAATTACATTAATATTAAGCTATTTTTTGAGACACTATTACAAATTAGTGGCACGTTAATCCAGTCTTCTGTCTAGCTATGGTGTTTTTAGAAGAGGTTTCAGACTGCAAGGGATGAAAATAACTTAAGTTTATTAAAATGTCATGTTTGCACTAAAAAAAAAAAGACCATATAGACATCATTAAGAAAATATAATGGGGTTATATTAACTTCCTCACTTCCACAAGCTTGGATGTATGGAAAAAAAAAGCTACAACAAAAGCAAGGGATGAATGAAGGGAATTAAGTGCCTACTAAGCACCAAATATTATTCCAAGAACTGGAAATACTGAAGGTTTTTTTTTTTAAACTAGAGACAAGATAGTCCCTGCCTCTACTTTACTTTGGGAAGTCCTTGCCTTTACTTTAATATGGGAAGCCGACAAAGCAAAGTAAAAACCTGAGAGAGGTGTTTTTTTTTTTGGGAAGAGGAGAGATGGAAAGAGGTGGCAAGTAAATGGCAAGACAATGAGAGTGGATGGGTGAGATTTAAAGCTGAACCATGGTCCAGTGTTCTAGGGGCCTCTGTAGCTATGAGGTCAAATTGATAGCTTGCAGAAACTCAATTACCAATCAACTAGGTTGGCCCTAAGGCAGGAGTTCAAAAAATGAGTGGACTGACTTCCTCAAGGACTAGGACCTAGGTTCTAGAAGACCCAAGTCTCAGGCCCCAAGGGTGAAGAGGAGTGGGTCAGCTATGGAAGGCAAATGTTAACATGGTCTAGGTAGATGGTTAGATGAGATGTGAAGCTGACATTTCTTAATTCTATACAGGCAGCTATGCTAAGAAGAAAAACATGGGAGTGTAAGGAGGTACAATTACAGCAAACTAAATCTATGTGAATTGCCTGCAGAGAAATCACTGGAAAATAATTTACACTGGTGTAGACTCCTTTGGTGGAAAGTAGTATTTATTTTTGATGACAAGTATGCTGCAGAATACAAATATCAAAAGCAAGAATCTGCTGCCCCCTAGAGATATACACTAGGACTGTGCAATGTCTATTTTAAAAAACAAGTATGAACTGGAAGAAATGGCTGATTTGACTGTGTATGCCAAATTTACAGTAAAATTTCTATTTGATACTCGAATTTTATTTGACACAGGCTAGACTGAAGTTCAGCTTTCTTTCACCTATGAAGAAAGTGTGCTGTGAATTGTGCCAAATCAAGTGTTTATGTGTCTTCTAACAAAATGTTATAAGTTGCTTTTAAGTTTACTTTTAATAGAAATCAGATGTCCTTGAAACAAATGCAACACTTTAATATTATTCTATAACAATGCATACTAAATTTGATGCCGCTCTATGTCAGTTGTTCTTACTGTACAATCCTGTAATGATCCATCAACAGATTTCTCCTTCATCTATTCAAAAAACGTTATGGTGATACGTACCACACAGTGCAGATATCAAGGAGAATGTAGTAGGCAACATAAGAAACACATAAAGTGCATTAAGGAGGAGTGTGAGGTAAGGCCACTGTCACATATATTTTTTAATAACAAATGATATCAGTTTATGACAACGTACCTGGTACCAATTGTAGAAGAGATACTAGGTAAAAAATTATTTGGTTATTAAAACCTATAGAACAAAAATACACAATGCTATCCAGTCTTCTGTGGCCCCTTTCTGGGTTCTCTAAAGATGGCAGAGTAGCAGAAAAGAAGGCAGTTTTCTCACTATTTAGATTTAATGTTTATTCGTTTAATTGTTGGTACCATATATAGACTTACCCACTGAATGAGTAACCTTCCCACAGTGCAAAGTTTCTCAACTGTAAAACGTTTAAAAAAAATTTAAATAATTCCATTTCAATATAATTTGATATTTTAATTTATTAATTTAATTAAAAATTAATTAAATTTAAAGGCATTCTTTTGAGAAAAGGTTCAAAGGTTTCACCAGTCTGCCAGGAGTCCATGACACCAAAAAAGTGAAGAACCCTGCTACAGAGTAGCTGACGATGCCAATCACAATCTTAGAACAGTATCATGGTATAACTATACTTTTGCAGCACTTTAAAATTTGAAAAGCTCTTTATATACACATTACTTCACTTGAGCCTCATAACAACCCTGTGAAACAAATATTTTAAGTATTATTTTCCCCATTTTACGGAAGAGGAAATTGAAGTGGCACAGAGAGGTTTTGTGACATGCCGATGGGCAGTGTCAAAAATGGAATTTGAACCCAGATCTTCCTAACACAAAGTCCATCACTCTAAACACTAACTCAGAAAATAGAGACAAGTGAGCAGAGCGGAAAACAAATGTGGCCAAAAAGCCGTGCCACTGGTCATCAATCAGCATACGCTAAAACAGGAAGAGAAGAGCAATTTAGGAAACATCTCAAATCGGGAAAAGTTATGATACAGTAGTGACAGGGAAGACATTGGCTAAACCTCCTCCTCTGCCAAAAGCAGAGAAGCTCATCACTTCTTGACTTGCTTTAATTGCAATTTCATTCTTTATAAAGTGAAGAAACTACAAATGATACGATCATAGGCTGGGAAAATCCTAGAGATTCAACTTAAAAAGCTAATTGAAACAATTAATTTTAGCAAAGTAGCAGGATATAAAATAACCCAAATAAGTCATCAGCATTTTTATGTATCACCAACAAAACCTTGCAACAAAAGATAGTAAGCGATATCTCATTTAAAATAACCATAGAATACAGCCAGAAACAGGATAAAATACATGGAAGTATACCCACCAAGACAAACCCAGGAACTACGCAATTATTAAACACTTTTTATACAAATAAAATCAGATTTCAATAACTGGAGAAATATTTATTTGAGAACAATCTGGAATTATGCCCAAAAGAGTTATTAAACTCCCTATACCCTTCGAAACCCAGCAGTATCATGACAACATCTATTTCCAGAAAGGATTAGGAAAAAGGCAAACAATCTATACGTTCTAAAATATATGTAGCAGCTCTCTTTGTGGTGGCAAAGAACTGGAAAGTGCAAGGTTACCTGTCAATTGGGGAATAGCTGAACAAGCTCTGGTATATGACTGTGATGGACTATTACTGTGCTATAAGAGACGATGAACAGATCGATGTTAGGAAAACAGAGAAAGACTTGCATGAAATAATGAAGAGTGAAATGAGCAGAACCAAAAAGTAATATTGTATACAACAATACTGTTCTAAGAATAACTGTAATGATTCAATTATTCTGAGTATTATAAATACTCAAATCAACTACAAATGACCTATGAAGGAAGATGCTATCCACCTCCTGAGAAAGAATTGATAAGTATGTATAGTGTGGTTTTGTTCAGTCGTGTCTTACCATTAGTGACCCCATTTGGAGTTATCTTGGCAAAGATACTGAAGTGGTTTGACATTTTCTTCTTCAGCTCATTTTACAGATGAGGAAACTGAGACAAACAGGGTTAAGTGACTTGCCCAGAGTCACACAGCTATTAAGTGTCTGAGCTGGAGTTTGAAATCAGGAAGATTAATCTTCTTGACTCTAGGCCCTATCCACTTAGCCACCTAGCTATACCACATAGACAGACAGTCACACACATATCATCATAGGTATATCAACACAGATATAAATAGGGATGTGTGTGTGTGTGTGTGTGTGTATCTATGTTAAATGGTGGCTTTCTCTAGTACAGGGTTGGGAGAGAGGGAAGGAGACAGTTTAGAACTTAAAACAACAACAACCTATGTAAGCTTAGAAAGAATGCCAAACAAAACAAAAACTGAAGGAATCAATAGGAAGCAATTCTATTCTGGATCTGATTCTCACTAAAAGGAAGAAACTGATGCTGGGGAAGAAAAGAAGTAGAACCTAGGCATGTGGACATGACGACTTTCTCCCAGAGTCTGAGATAGGAAAGCCTCACAAAATCTGGTATGTGCTCTAGATTTTTGGAAAACAAATTTCAGAGGCTTCATCAAAAAACCACATAGTGGACTAAAATTCTGTAAGGAAACTCTCAAAAAGGAAATCTTAAGACAGAAAGAAATAATTTCAACAAAGAAGAAAAATGGGTCATCTGATGTACATATAACTCACCAATCAACATCAAAGGAACATCAAAAAAGGAAGAGGATCCCCACTTAGGATGTATGTGATAATAATAACAGACAACAGAGAGAAAAGAGAGCTGCTCCAGTCTGTTTTTGCCTGTTTTCTCTGCAAAGGAGAGTGACCTTTGTAGTGGAAAGAACCCAACAAAAATGGCCAAGATGGTGCTGACACCCAATAAAAATAAGGAGATATACAGCAGCTACCAGACCTTAATAAATTTAAATCACTTGGACTAGATGGACTACCTCTTGGGTACTAAAGATCTGAAAGATGTGATTGCTGAAGCCCTATTAGTGGTACCTAGAAAACTAGAAAGAATGAAGGTGTCATAAGATGAAAAGACAAATGTCCAATTAAAAAGAGGAAATGAATAAAGCCTGCAAACTTTCAAGAGGTCAATATGGTTGACACCAATTCCTTAGAAAATATTACAAGGGATTATTAAAGAGATGGTTAGTGAAAAATCTAGAAAAGTAAGAAGTGATCTCAAAAATGTAGCACATGGTTTCATCAGGGGCAGATCATGCCAGACTAACCTTGCTTCCTATATGGACAGGATTACTAAACTGCTAGATTAGAGAATGCCACAAACGGCTTACCTTTATTTAGGCAAAATATTTGATAAAGTATCTTTCCCTTGTCTTGTAGAAAAAAAAATTGAAAGGTGTTACCTCAGCATTTGTGCAATTACTTGGATTTGGAGCTAGTTAAATAGTTATATTCAAGAGTGATCACATGAATCAAAGTCAACCAGGCAAGGTCTCCAGTGGAGTGCCACAGGGATCTACATTTGGTACTATGTCAAACATTTACATTTCTGTGTATTCAGCTGACTTAGATAAAAGCATAAATGACATGCTCATCAAATGTGCACAAAGATTGAAACTACTATACAACAGATGAGAAAGTCAGGAGTCACAAAACTCCTGAAAGGCTAAAAGATTAGGACAAATGTAAAATCTTACACTCCAGGTCAAAAAAAAGTCAGCTTCACGAATACAAGATGGCGGGGGGAAAAGGGGGAGAACTATTGCTAGACAACTCTTTGTCTGAAAAAAGACAGGGCAGTTTAGCAAACTAAAAGCCTCAGTCAACAGTATATCATAGTGAGATGTTCTCTATCAAGTGAGCTGCACAAAGAGGCATCACCTCGAGGAATAAGGAAGCCATCGTGCACCTGAACTTTGCCCCAGTCCCATCACCTCTGGAGTATTGTTTTCAGTTCCAAATATCACATTTTAGAAAGGCTGCATGGAGCCCATGCTAGATGAGGAACAGCAGAAACAGAGAATCTCAGCCTCAGGGCATACATGATGCTGGCCTCAAGTTTTTGAAGAGCTATTGGCAGAATGAGGAATAATGTGTGGAAACTGAAAAGAAAAAGATTTAGGCTTGATGTCAGGAAAAGGTTCCTAAAAATTACAGGCATCCATAACTAGAAAGGGCTGCCTCATTGGACGTCTTCACACAGAAGCTGGATATTCATTTATTAGATAAGTTGTAATGGGAATGCTTTTTCAGGCATGTGATAACTGGATATCAAATAAGGTGATCCCTCCTAACTCTGGTTCTTTGGGGCACCGTTAGCTAATTCACTTTACTTAGGATGGTAATACTAATCCTTAGCCTTTGGGGGGCAGCAAACACTAAAAGGAAAAATGACAAACTAAAGTGAAATTAGGGACCTAACTTATTAGCAATACAAAAATGGATTCTTATTCTTCTTATTCAAGTTAACAGTATTGTAATTAATAGTTTAAGACTGCATTAAAGTATCAGACTTCCCAATTAAACTGAAGAGAGAAATCTCATTTATATAAGCACTCTGATGTTTGTAAAGTACCTTCCTCAAAACTGCACTGTGAAGCAGGTAATACAATAAATAATATCCCCATTTTACAGATGAGGAAACTGCAACTCCAAGAAGTTATATTACTTGCCCATCTTCACATGGTTAGTAAGTGCCTGAAGTGAGATTTGAATGTGGGCCTCCGACATCAAAATCCAGTGCTTTATCCCAATATCATTCTGCCACTATTTTTAAACAGCCCTAAACAATTCAGTCATAGTATACATGCTGATATTTAAGTACACATAGCATGATCACAGAAAATTACAATTAAAAGAACAACCCTCTCCTCTGTAACATAATTAAAGAATTTGGGAATAAGCCTTAACTCCCTTAAAAATTCTCTGAACGGTCTGATACGTTCAGGATCAATCAACATGGAATACATTAAAATTGTTAGTGTTAGTGTGATGAAAAAAATATTGTATAGCTCATTAATAAAATTCCATTTCCTTATTTAGCTAAACTTGTACATACCTAACGGTCAAAAACACTGATGCTTCTACCCAGGCTTGTAATTTGTAATCCCTATTACAAAGTACTAAGAATTCCAACATGCTTCACTTATTACTAATATCAAAACTATTTGAAAAAGCTATCAACTCTGTTTTCAGTCTTTGAAAATAGCTATACCATTTAGTATGCACCAAATCTAGGAACTTGTTTATAATCATGACTGCTACATTTTCTTATAACCAAAAAACCATAATAGGACCAGCCTGTTAATATCATAACTGGATTCAAATCAGGAAAACACAACTCATACACAGCATCTACATATGCAGTCTGGCAACAGATGCACTCACCTTTATATATTACATCTAGACTTGGTGACTTTTTGATCTCCCAGCCTTCTCCAGCATGCTATATAATGTTTGAGAAGACTGGCTGTGACATCAGGAAGTCCTGTCTCTGACACATACTATCTGTGGGACCAAAGGCAAGTACCCAAGGCAACACTTTAAGAATGTAAAGTTACAGACCACTTGTAGATCTGTTTTGGCAGAGCATATTTTCAGATCAGTTCCCTAAACTAATAAAAATCACAAATCATAGCCATTTTCCCTTCGCCATTAAAAAAACAACACTTTCCCTCTTCATAGAAAATAAAAACAAATATAAATTAATTACTGCTCAAAATGTAAAAGACTGACAGAAAACTTATTTTCTACAACGCCAAGTGAGACAAAGATTTCATGAAACTTTTGTCAAAGTAAAAAAGCACATAGCAATATTATGCAAAACAAATTTCATATTGTACTACGGCGGTAGATGAAATAGATGGGGGAAATTGATCATTTGGAAATAGTTTCATTTTGTGACAGTGACGGCTGAGTGTGAGTTAGTAGGACTCAAATTCTCATTTTTTTAATTTTTATTTATTTTTAATTTATGGAACAAAACAAGCATTTCTGTAACACAGTATAATAAAAAAAGCTGCATATAAAACTACACATCTATTGTGTACAGCTTGCTTTCTCTTTTTAATATATAAAGTTATCATGTAATTTTTTTTTCATTTTGATCAGATGAAACTGAATTAAACTGGTTTCCACATCTTAAGTTATTTAGCTCTCTGACAGTAGCTGGATTTGTTTCCATACATAGGTGTTTATTTGCTCTTTTTTGTTGAGGTCTTTTAATTGTGGTTTTTATGAATGAATATTACTCCAAATAAATATGCACAAAAAAGTCACAGAAGTCAAACATTTCAAGGATCAAACAAGTTCAAGATGAAATTGGATAAGTCACCAAAAAAGCAAAAAAAAAGTAGTCAGAACTGAAAAAAACATATTTTGGTACTAAGCAGCCTAATTACTCCTCACAAAACAAGCAAAGACTTTCAGAGGGGCCTGGAAGCCAGCTGGAGAGTTTGTTATTGACTCCTCTACAGGGCAATGCAGAATCCTTGAAGCTGGAAGAACATTGAGAAGAATCATAAAAAACAGCTATGCATTTTATGTTCCCACCTCTCCTCTCTCAGAGTTGCATCATAATCGCTCTCCCTACCTCAACTTTCTCTCTAGTCCAATCCATTCTCCACCCAACCATCACGTATAGCCCCATACTCAAACTCCAGTGGCTCCTTATTACCTCTAGGGTCAGATACAAGCTTTCCCTGGCAAACTGGACTACTTTAAGAGCCTTTTTACACATTATTCACTTTCATTCACTCTATGGTTTAAATAGTAATTGCCTTTTTTTCTGTTCCTCACACAACTGAAGCCTATTTCCATCTCCATGCTTCGGCACTAGCTATCCCTCACAGCTGGAATGCCCTCCAAACCCTGTCTCAGAAACATTGTAGCTGTGTGACCCTGGATGAGTCACATACCAAGAATTTTCTCATGGCCTCAGCATTCTCTTTGTAAAATGAGGAAGCTGGATTTGATGGCTTTAAGGGTCTCTTTCAGCTCTAAATCTACTCTGCCTCTTGAAATTCCTGGTTTTCTTCAAGATTTTGGTTCAAGCTTTTCTTAATCCCCACTCCTTCCCAAACTACTAGCCCCTGCCTTCCAAAATTATACTGTTTCTGCTCTGTATATATTTTGTTTTTACTTAGGTATGTGTATGTTATCTCATCTTTTCCTTTAGGACAACAAAGGGTTGTCTTTGCATACCTAGGTATAGCACATGCTAAGTGCTGAATAAATTGCTCGTTAAGTTTCACATTTCCATAAATTTGATACTTCTTTTGTATCAGTAGAAATAATTATTCAAAAAAATGAGATATTATCTATTAACAGCCAAGATTCACATATCACATTATGATTTGCAACACCCTTTACATATACCCTACATCTGACAAAAACTTGCGAAGTAGGTACTTATTATGTCCATTCTACAGATGAAGAAACTGAGGCCAAGAAAGGTTAAGTGACTTGCCCAGAGTCACACTGTCAAACAAAATTTAAACCTTTCAAAAAACTTCAAGCCCAGATGTCAATGTGTACTATAAACCTGCCTCCCAAAAGTATAAAGGACAATTCTTGTCAATGCATCACTTCATCTTACTGAACTCATGTCACCTAATGACTAAATCTCTTTCACACAGATGATAAAAGTCCCATTTTATCCTGACAATGTGTATAAGTTTTCTACTAGCATTATCAAAATCATGAAGGTGGTAAAACGAGGTGCTTAGACTAGAGCTTACATCGCTGTAAGCTAACTCACAGCTTCTCATTCAAAATCTTCTATCAATAATCATTATAATCATAATGATGATACAAAGTGGCCCCCAGAAGTTAACTATTAATGAAAACTAAAAGCTGTCAAATCCCAATATTATAAATTGCTGTTCAGCTGTGTCTGACTCTCCATACTATTTGGTGACCATGACAAAGATACCAGAATGGTTTGCCATTTCCTTCTCCAGCTCATTTTACAGATGAGGAAACTGAGACAGAGTTAAGTGATTTGCCCAGGATCACACAGCTAGTAAGTGTCTGAGGCTACATTTGAATCCAGGAAGATGAATCTTCTTGACTCCATCCACTGTGCCACCTAGCTGCACAATATTATAAATATAAACCTAAAAAAATTATTGAGAATTTAACAAATGAACCAGGACAGATATTAAGACCTATTTCCCAAATTGATATGTGGTTAGGTAAAGTCGTGATTTGAAAAGATAAGAAGTTTTCAAAAGAATTACAAACTATTAACAAACATGAAAAATTGTTCAAAAATACTAACAAGGGAAATGCAAATCATTACACCCATGAAGGTGGCAAAGATGACAATAAATGTTGGAGGCTGTATTGGTAATTAAGGTAGGACTTTTTTTTTTTTTTTTTACTGTTTTAGAATGCCGAATTAATTTTCTGATTGAGTCTTACTAGGTGCAAAGCTACACACACACACACACACACACACACACACACACACACACCCTTTTGCTAAGTGTAAAGCCCCAGGCTCACATCCTTTTGTTGATTAGATGTGAATCCTTTAAGCGCTGAACAGAGTATAAAAGCTCAGAGGTTGGCAGACACGTTTGATGAGCATGTCATTTATGCCTTTATCTAAGTCAGCTTAATACACAGAAATGTTAATGTTTGACATAGTACCAAATGCAGATCCCTGTGGCACTCCACTGGAGACGTTTTCCCCAGTTGACTTTGTATCATGTGCTCACTCTTGAATACAACCATTTAATTAGCTCCAAATCCAAGTAACTCCAGCAGTACAAGGTCAGGTCAAGTCAGGTCATTGCCAAAAGTTCATTTTTAAGGAGACTGGACTCACCGATCAATGAAGATTTGGTAACAAAAAGCACCACTTCAGCTTGCAAAATTTTAGCACTTGCTGAGTATCTAAGACACACAGGATCAAATGCCCATTAACTCATTATTCTTCAAAAATTAAATGACAAAAGCCACACTATAAATACAAATACCAACATATCCTTAAGAATTCAACAAATAAACTGTAGTAAAAATGGATCACAATAACAGATAAAGCTACAGCCCATAACTGCTGCTCATGACACTAATCTTCTAAAATTTAAGAACATTATAAATAGATGTTAGCACACCAAACACTCTAGACCTCCAAGTCACATGGGAATGATAATCTCTCAAAATAGAGAGAACTAAAACCACATGGTTAAAAGAAGTACATTATTACTCATTCCCATGGTCCTAATACCAAAGGAGAGAATTCTGAAGATGCTTTCTACAGAAGATAAGCCTGAATTCTAACGTTTTTGTTCAATAACAAAAATCAATTATTATCTGCCAGTAAATAATTCACCAAACACTGAAGATCAATTAGTAAGACAGTGACGGATCCCAGGGTCATTTCTATCAGAAATAAACATGAGAAAAAAACTAAATATGACGATAATATTACTCTAGCAACAGTTATTATTATAATGGCAACTCAATTCAATACCACAGGCATCTACTCAGCATCTATTGCATTCCACATACTACGTTAGGTGTTTGACATACAAAGACAAAAATGAAACAGCTCACTCTCTCAAGCCTCAAGGAGTTCCTATTCTACTGGGATGAAACAGTAGATACAGAGAAGTAAATCCACAACATATACCAAGTAAATAGAAAATAATCCTCTAGGGCCATTAACATCTAGAGAAACCATGGTAGAAAGTGGCACAGGAGCTGAGGCTTAAAGGAGGTAACCACTGCCAACAAGCCAAGGTCCAGAGAGTTTATACTAAACATGGAGGATAGTATCTGCAGAAGCACAGAAATGGGAAATATGTACCAAGCACATCAAGAAGGCTAATTTGGCTGGAAAGATAATTTGAAACATTTTTTGGAAAGGGCTTGAAATACTAAAGAGGAGAGTTTGAATTTTATATTGCAGGCTGCTAGGTGGAACAGTGGATAGAGTCTTGGAGTCAGGAAGAACTGAGTTCAAATATTGCCTCTAACACTTAATAGCTGAGTGGCCTTTTGCAAGTCATTTTAATCACTCAGCTTCAGTTTCTTCATCTACAAAATGCTGAGGGTTGTTATGAGGCTCAAATGAGACTAACAAATGTAAAGCACTTTGCAAACCACAAAGCTAAATGCTAGCTGCTGCCAACAGTGCTGCCACCACTAATACTATTTATTATTAAAAAGCTGTAGATGACCACAATGACTAATACTACCAAAAAGCTGTCCTTCTGCAGTAACAAGGCACCTGAAATCAATGAAAGCACTTACAAGTTTCTCTAGTGAGATTCAGCCCATCCTCCTCCTTAACTATGGGCCCAGCTCTGTGTCCATCCCACAGCATCTAACCAAGACGGACATATTAAATGGACTAACTCAAGAAGCTCTTTACCCAGCTTCACATCATAATCCAGACAATACATTTTTCAT
Source organism: Phalanger gymnotis (assembly GCA_028646595.1). Lineage (NCBI taxonomy): Eukaryota > Metazoa > Chordata > Mammalia > Diprotodontia > Phalangeridae > Phalanger > Phalanger gymnotis. Next base: position 28,655,236 of record CM053623.1, on the reverse strand, counting down.
GTACTTTCTTTTTTCCAGACAAAAAGTTGTCTTTGAACCAATTTCTCAACAAAAGATACCTACCATTCATTCTTCTTCACTTATACCCCAACCAGGTGTGGTGGGTTCACTCCTTGCTCCTGACTGCCACTTCCAAATTCTCCCGCTACCACCATCGTTCAGCACCCTCTCCTCCTGAGATACATGCTTTTCAAACTGATCACCCAACCTCGAGCCTGGTGGCTGTTATCTATAGAACCCCACCCCCACCCTCTCAAACCAATCACCCTTACCTCAATGAGTTCAATGCCTGGAACGGTCTTTTTTTTTTACCAAATTCTTGCCCTGATACTGGGGATTTCAATATACACAAAGGACCTTTTCACCCTGGAACATCCGTTCACCATGCCATTTCCCTTCTTCCATTGCTAAGTTCCTCCTGGAAACACTATTTTGGGGAAAGGCGCAGGCCAGCCAACTTCATTCCCTTCCTGTCTCCATTTCTGACTTTCAGTTCTCTCCCGCCACACACTTTGTGACTTGCTTTTGTAAGTTGTCTTGCCCCATTAGAAAGTAAGCTCCTTGAGAGCAAAGAATATCTCTATTTTATTCCCTTGTATCTGTATACAGAGCTTAGCAAAAGGACTGGCACACAGTGAGCATTTAAAAAATGCTTGTTGCCTTGCCTGGCATTACCTTCTATCACAAACCCCTTCTTTGAGTCTGTATTTTGAATACAACTGTTGAATGACAAAACAGGAAAATGATAAATGCTGAAGAAGTTGTGGGAAAATTGGAACACTAATGCATTGTTGTCCGTGGAGTTGTGAACTAATCTAACCATTCTGGAGAGCAATTCAGAACTATGCCCAAAGGGCTATAAAACTGCGCATACCCTTTGATCCAGCAATGCCACTTCTAGGACTGTATCCCAAAGAGATCATACAAATGTGCATATAAAAATATGTACAAAATGTACACATGTACAAAAATACTTATAGTAGCTCTTTTCGTGGTGGCAAAGAATTGGAAATCGAGGGGATGCCCAGCAATTGGGGAATGGCTGAACAAGTGGTGATATATGAAAGTAATGGAATACTATTGCGCTATAAGAAATGATGAACAGGCAGATTTCAGAAAAACCTGGAAAGCCTTATATGAACTGATGCTGAGTGACGTGAGCAGAACCAGGAGAACATTGTATACAGTAACAGCCACGTTGTACAATGACTGACTTTCAGACTTGGTTCTTCTCAGCAATGCAAGGATCTAAGACAACTTCAAAATACTCATGACAGAAAATGCTATCTACATCCACAGAAAGAACTATGAAGTCTGAATGCAGACTGAAGCATATTTTTGCTCTTTTTTTTTGTTTGTTTCTTCTTTCTCATGGTTTCTCCCATTGGTTCTAATTCTTCTTTACAACATGACTAATGTGAAAATAGGTTTAAAATGAATATGTATGTAGAGCCTATATCAAACTACATGCTTGTCTTGGGGTGGAAGGAGGGGAGAGATGGGGAGAAAATTTGGAACTCAAAATCTTATGGAGGTGAATGCTGAAACCTAAAAATAAATTTAATAAAGAAAACCCACTGTTGATTCTCTAAAACAGTATGTAGCATAAAAATCTAGAATATGAACATCTTGTTGATGCTCATTCCATTTCTTAAAGCACACCTCTATCATTACATGATAATGCCTTTTAAATGACCGTCTATATCAAGTATCTATTTTGACTGCTATAACAAAACAACGCTTCCTACAATTTTTTATCATTTCTTCATTAATACAGTTAGATACAATTCTCCAGTCTTCTAGATGAAAAAAAAACTTTCTTTAACCATAGGAATAATGGTTATAATTTATTATTTATAACCTATTTAAATCACGGTATATACTTCACAAAGGAAAAGCACTCAAGTACCTATTCTTTCAATTGTTCTATACATGGCATGGATTTCATCCCCATAATGATCTGGTGCCTCTCCTCTGGTTATCTCCCAGTTTATAAATGTTTCTCTGAAAAAGTGAGCCAAGAACTGAAAGAGGCCCATTATTTCCTATTATCTCAATTCTATGTTTCTTGTTAACGGAACCTAAGACTTTTAACAACTACCTAACAGTTATTTAGTTTAAACAAAGATATCTTTCAACTGTAGAGGCAGCTAAGTGACACAGGGGATATAGTGCTGGGTTTGGAGTCAAGGAGACTCATTTTCCTGAGTTCAGATCTGGTCTCAGACACTTGCTGTGTAAACCTGGGCAAACCACTTAACAATGTTTGCCTCAGTTTCTTCATCTATTGGAGAAGGAATGAGCTGGAGAAGGAAATGGAAAACCATTCCAAGAAAACCCCAAATGGGGCCATGTCTAAGACACAACTGAAAAATGACTCAAAAACAAAAAAAAAAACCTCTTCAATTATAAAATTTAATTATCTAAACAATTTCCCTCAACCTTTTCCATGACTATTAGAATTCATCTGAATAATGTTGTTATTGAGTTCTTGTTCCAAGGAAAAGGAAAAAGGAAAAGTGTGGGGGGCGGAGCCAAGATGGCGGCTGGGAAGCAGTGACTGGCGTGAGCTCCCCACCAAGTCCCTCCAAAAACCTATAAAAAAAAA
>CM053623.1:28577643-28652128 GCA_028646595.1 Phalanger gymnotis | reverse complement strand
AAAAAAAAATTTTAATCAATTTTCATTTTCTGTGAATCGCAAATCAGCTGTTTCTATTCCTCCTTTCCTACTAAGGTCACATTTTTTTTTCCACTTAGAAAATACTCAAATCTCCATGATAATTTCCAGCACAGCAACATCTACATTAATAAATGTTATTCTTAAAGGAAAAGGCAAACAAACTTTAATACTTCAAATAAGCATATTTAGATACTAAAGAAAATGCTGAATAAACCTACCTTAAGGATGCCTAGAACAGATTCAAGCATCTTGTCCTTAAATAAAGGCAAACATATCAACTGTGGCAGATGTTGACAAAAGTAGGGTTTTTTTTTTTTGTTAAAGGGAAGGTCAGAAGGTGGTGCTATATAGGAAAGCGAATGTGATGTTAAATAATAAAGTAAATTAATAAATTAATAATACAGTAAAAACAGACTTCATTGATAATATCATTTATATAGTGCTTTAAGGATTTGCAAAGTGCTTTACATATGATCTCAACCTAATAATGAAGTAACCATCAAAAGACACTAGGCAGTCAGTTCTGTTTAAGCAGTTATTCTAATTATTATATGATGACAACAAATCAATAACCTAGTACCTTTGCCAAGAGGTTTTTGGACTCAGGTATGGGTCTCTAAATAGTATCACAAATAAGTGTTGGTGGGCAAAGTGAAAATTCTACACTGATAGATCTGTGATCTCAATGTGGGTCGTTTACCCAGAGGGCAACTCATCTAATGCCTTTTCATCCTGTTCAATCCTTGACACCATCCTCCCATAAATTCTGTAATTCATCTTTCATGGAGCTCCTGAAGGTCTCACTTGGTCTCCCCACCAGAAGCAACAATGGGTACCTACTACCTCTAGGATAAAACACAAACTGTTTAGAATCCTAGATCTGCCACTTTATGTGATTTTGGGTAAATAACTCATTCTCTGGACCTCAGTTTCTTCAACTGTAAGATCAGTAAAGTGGCTACTCAGATGACCTCTAACAGCTCTTCTAGCTCTAAATCTAAGCTTTTATAGGGCTACAAACAAATTAAAGAGAACTTAGCATTTTAACTGTTTTTACTATTTAATTTTACTCAAAACTGATTAAATTGATATGTATAATTCATGAATAATTCAGAACATGAGATAAATTTCCAATGAAGAATCCTCTCTTTATTAGATCCTTATTCAAATGATTAGTTCTCTAGTATTAGGAATTCTTTAGTATCCTGCCCACAACAATAGTAGTAACATTATTCCTTTTTTGATTCATCAAAGTTCATGTTATGACAATCAATACTAATAAGGAGAAGGTAAGTAAAAAAGAGGGACTTTTTAAAAAAATCAACTAGGAAAATAAATTAGTTATTAATAAACTGCCCCCCAAATTTAATATGATCGATAATCTCCTGCATCAGGGTTAAAGGTTGCCTGCTCTCCAAAACAACTGCTGATCTTTCCCCGGCTAAAGGAATTTCTAAAATCTATGTGAAACCTATCAACCAAAATAGGCACAGATAGTTTTTGCTTTCTGAAGGGTTACTTTGCAAAAGCAGCTTATAAAAAAATCTCCAACAATGACTAAAGAGAATGAGCTGAAATTGCAACAGAGAGAAAATGGGTTACATAAAGATAAAATCCCTTTATAACAAACCTCACAAGACACAGGATTGCTAAAATATTATGATTTACAATCTTCAGAACACTTAAGCAGCATCTCTATGATGTGCCTTTACTATTAGAAAATAATCTACTATGAAATTAGTAAGTGAATGCAGAAGGTCCACGACAATCTCCAACACTTGACAACCTCCAACACTTACCTCTTTTCCTAGCTCCTGCACAATTAGTGCCTACTACATGCCAAGCTGTGCTAAACACTAGGGATACAAAGAAAGGTAAAAACAGTCCACAATCTATTGAAGTGTTTTGTTGAGTGGTTTGATAGCTTAATGTCTTCTGGTTAAAATGGCTAAGGTGTAAGAAGCAAAACCTCCCACTAAAAAAATAAAGAGGCTGAAGAGGAAAAAAAAAGTGCAAAAAAAGTCAAAAGATTGAAACCTGTGTCATTCTTCCCCCTGCCTCCGACTACACAAACAGCATGCATTATTTTACTTTAATTACCAGCAGTATGACTACTTCATGGATTCAGACTAGAGAAAGCAGTTGCTGGGAATTGCACAGGGCTCTGTCATATTTGTTAACAAAAGATCAAATCACAGATTCAGAAAGAGAAGGAATCTCAAAGGTCCACCCTATTTTACAATTGAGGAAATGCAGAAGCTGTGTTTATAAGAAGAGTTATCACACAAAATCTTCCTTGGTAGTAGTATCTTCTAGACTACTATACTGATAATTTCATTTTACTCATCTGAGGAAAAGCTTCATGATACAGCCAAAAGACAATCAATAAGCACTTACCTAATGATTTATTGTGTACTCGGCATTGTGCTAGACAATGTGGAGAATAGGAAAAAAAGCATACTTTTTTAAACTTTATTTTTTTAAATCTATGTTTACTTTGCAACACGGCTAATATGGAAATAGATTTTGCATAACTTCATCTGTATAACTGATACCAAAATGCTTGATTTCTCAAGGAGGAGGAAAGGGTAGAAGAGGAAAAATTTTTAAAAAATGAATGTTAAAAAAATTTCTATATGTAACTGGAAAATATTTAATAAAATAAATATATATATTTTAAATTTCTTAAAGAAAGTTTAAAAAAAAAGAAGGAAACAAGCATTTATTAAGTGCCTACTATAGGCCAGACACTGTCCTAAGTAATTTACAAATATTATCTCAACTAATCTATAACCTTGGGAATTTAGGTGCTATTATTATCCCCATTTCATAGTTGTGGAAACTGAAGCAGAGAAAGGTTAAGTGACTTGCTTGAAGTCACCCAGATAGTAATGAGGCTGGATCTGAACTCAGGTCTGACTCCAGGACCATCATTGCTCTATACACTCCACTACTTAGTTACATCAAGAGAAGTCTGTATGTTCTTTGCCCTTGAAGGCTTACAATCTTCTTGAGGAAAAATTAAAAAGGTTAAGGACTGAACCTATGATTTCATTGTTAGAATGATTTTACCAATGCAGGTCAGCACTTCTACAACTGATAGTTTTAGAGTTATCTAAAGCACTAAGAAGTTATGTGATTACCCAGGGATATACAGCCAGTAGGTCAGACCAGGCTAGAACTCAGGTCTCTTGGCTCCAAGACCAGATATGACACACAGCCTCTCACAGAAACAGAAAAATTAAGATATAATTACATTCTAAATTGTGTAATAAGACACTAAAAGCTAAGGAACTTCAGAGATAGGAGAGATCAGGGACTAAAATCAACACAGAGGACGACTTCATAGAAAAGATAGTGCTAGATACAGGCCTTAGGCAGCTATCATGTGCAAAGAGTGCATTGGGCTACATAAGAGGGAAGAAACAAAGCAAAATCAGACCTGGTCCCTACATAAATATCTAAGAGAAGGACAAAATGCTATATGAAACCAGAGGGAGAAAGGGAGGTAGAGGGCACTTACAAAGGGGAATAACAGGGCCTAAAGACACAAGGATGGGAAGGGGGGTGTTCCTGTGAGTTGTGGGAAATAAGATCAGACAAGTAGGATGAAAATCAGACAAGAAAAAGTTACACTGGATGTGAGCTGGGGAATAACATAAGAAGAGATGCTTTTTAAGGATTAGGCTACAATACATAAGGTAGATCAGGGAAGAGAGAATAGAGACAGGAAGACAAGTTTAATGCACAGTTTTATAGTGACCCAGGCTTACTGCATGAGGTAATGAAGGCCTGGCCTAGAATAATGGTCAGAGAACTAACAAGCAGCAAAACAGGCATGTACTTCAAACAACCATGTACCATGACCTACTATGTGCGCATTGGGAAAAATAAATGGCTTAGGGAAGACATGGTCCTTGTTCTCATGGAGTTTAGTAAGAGGGGCTTAAAAACTGATTGGAAAGGAGCTAAGGAGATGAATGAGTCCAAAGATAACTCCAAAACTGAGCTTGGTTGACTGAAGCAATACTAATGTCTGTGACAGAAACGGGAAAGTCAGTTTCAGGTGGAAATATAACAGCTATTTAGTTTTAAGCATGTTAAATCTATTCTTTATAGTAGAACACCAAAAAGGAAGTTGTGGATATGAGATTAAAGTTTAAGCTTAGAAGAAAAAACTGAGAATCATGTAGGTAACAATCCAGGTTACCACCATCCCTCCTCCCAGAAACACAATCTCAAACCTAGGTGTCATCTCTGGCTGCTCATTCTCTCTCAACTGGTAGGTCTGCCTGGCCCAAGTGTCCATGAAGTGCAGGTCTGATTAGGTCAAACCCAATGCCACCACCCCAACCAATAAACCACAGAGGCTCCTTTTCATCTCCAGAATCAAATACAAAACCCTCTGTTTGGAGTTCAAAGCCCTTCATAAATCAACCTTCCCCCCTACCTCCAGGGGAAAAAAAAAAAACCCACTTACTTTCCAGTCTTTCCACTCCTGACTTTCCCCACCACTTTGTACTCTTTGATCCAGTGACATCAGATTTCTTGGTGCTCCTTAAACAAAACCCTCCATCTTCCAACCAAGGCACTTTCATAGGCTATCTTCCCCCTTTTTTCCTCCATGCCTGGAATTCTCTCCCTACTCCTCTAAGACTCTTAGCTTCCTCCAAATCCCAGGTAGGATCTCCTTTTTTCCATTCCCCCTTAATTCTAGTGCCTTTCCTCTGCTGACTCTCCAATTTAGTTCGTACATAATGTGACTGTACATGGTGGTCTGTATGATGTCCCGTCCCCCGCCCTGCCCCCCTGCAATTTCACTGTATCTTAAGAGCAGTGACTTTTTGCCTTTTTTTTATATCCCCCAAATTCAGCACAGTACCTAGCACAGTATATTGGTTTATTGATTGTCCATCTTGTATTCACATACTTATTCCCACCCCCAGCCTTTGTCCATGCTATCCCCCCTAGAATGTTTCCACCCAGCTTTCCATCCACTTAAATCCTATCCAAGTGACTATTACAGTGTATACCTATTTATGTGACCTTTGACAGTCACTTCACCTCTCTGAGCTTCCGTTTGTCTGTAAAAGGAGAAGGCCTGCAAGTTTTCTTTCTGTTCTAAATCTTTGACCTATGATTCTATTCTCTGACCCTGTTGTAATCTGCTATGTTGTGGACCTAAGCGCTAAATACAATTACATAAAGATTTCATCAATTCAGAACTAATTTGGAATTAGTGACCATCCAAACAGGGCTTGTACTCAAGTTTTCACTTTTGCACTGTGAAAAATTCAATTTGTAAAATATTTTAAAAGAAATAAACGGACATTACCTTTGAGTTCATAATTATTCAAACCCATAGCTAATACACTGCCAGCTAGAGTCCTGCTCAAACTTGATTTGATGAAATGAAAAGAATGATATATAATTAGAATAGTTTACAAAAAGTATCATTTTTGTGCTTGACATTCTTTTTAAAAGAAGGTTTAACATTACCCCTACAATCTCATTTAATAATTTTGTGTTATGATAGATAGAAGCAACAAGGCTTAGTGGGTCAAAAACTGGCTTCAAGAGTCTTAAATATGCCACATACTGGTTTATATGATAAGGCAAGTAAATTAAATTCTGTATACTACAGGTATAGGAGGAAGGGCAGAGTGCCAGCCCTGGAATCAGGAGGACCTGAGTTCAAATCCAGAATCAGATACTTATTAGCTATGTGACCCTGGGCAAGTCACTTAACTTTGATTGCCTCCCTACCTCCCCACCCCCAAAAAAGAGCTGGAGAAGGAAACGGCAAACCAGTCCACTGTCTTTGCCAAGAAATGGGGTCAGGGAGAATTGGACACGACTGAAACGACTCAACAATAAGAAGACAGGCTAAGGAAGTAGCAATCTCATTTGGAGGAATAAGTTCCTCACCAAGAGCTCCCTACACCAATGAAATCATAAATCAAAAAATAAAAATAAAATGGCAACAATTCTGAGGTTATAAACTAGTTTATGTATGTTCTATGTTAAACTAGTACCTAGCTAGCAGAGTGAACTGTACCTGTTGTTGTTCCATCATTTCAGTTGTGTCCAACTCTTCACGACCCCATTTGGGGTTTTCTTGGCAGAGATACTGAAATGCTTTGCCACTTCCTTCTCCAGTTTATTTTACAGACGAGGAAACTTGAGGCAAACAGGGTTAAATGACTTGCCCAGGGTCACAAAGCTAGCTCAGTGTCTGAAGCCAGATTTGGATTCATAAGATGAGTCTTCCTGACTTCAGGCCTGGCACTGAGCCCATTGTGCCACCTAACTGCCTGAAATGTACCTACCAGATACTTAAAGTCTGAGCAAAACCCAACATAATTTAAAAATCCAAACCAGCTTTTCCTTTCACACGTGTACACAGGACACCTCTCCCTACAACCCAGGTAGTGAGGAAAAACTGTTTTGTTTAAGTTAATATAAAAATTAGAGGGGGCAAATCTGCCGGAAGAAAAAAGCCATAATACATATCAAATTCAAATGTATATCTCACTGCTCCCAGTACAGGGCACTGTGACTACATTAGTATGCCCACTGGTATACATTTGTATCACAAATAAAAATTTCAATTCAGGAAGCATTATTAAGTGCCTAAGTAGAAGGCACTGTGCTAGATGCTAAGTATACGAGACAAAAACAAAGTATTCCCCTAATCTCAAGGAACATACATTCTACTGAGGGAGGTAACGTAAGAACAAATTAGTATTACCAAATATTCAAATGCATCTATTGTTTCACCAATATGGGCATCCCCTCTAATAATGCAGATCACCCTACCTAAAAGATAAATTGTGGGTGTAGTGGGGGCGTGGGGGAAGCCCATCTAGTACCTGAATCAAACCCCTTCAACTAGTTACCTGCCAACCTCTCCTCTCTTCCCCTTTTATTCCTCAATCCGAGGCATCTACAACTTCACTACTCAACTCAAATATTTCTTTCCGAAATCGCCAGTGACCTCTTAATTGCCAACTCTGATGTTTTTCATTCAGTTCTCATCTTTCTCAGCCATATCAGTGGCATTTGACACTACTGACCACATTCTCCCCCCATCCTGGATACTCTTTTCTCTGGGCTTTTGTGAGACTCCTCTCTCTTCCTTCTCCTCTTGCCCAATTGCTCTTTCTTAGTCTCTTTTCCTGGTCCATCATCTATCATACCCCATAACCATGTATATCCCTATGCCCTAGGCCCTCTTTTCTTCTCCCTCACTACTCTCAGAAATTATCATCTCTTGCAGATGATCCCTGATCTTCAGTCTAATTGCCTATGGGACATTTCAAACTACGTTTCTCAGACATCTAAAATTTAACATGTCCAAAACTAAACTCATTATCAAAACTCTTTCCTTTTCCAAACTCTCCTATTTCTGTCAAAGACAACACCATCCTTCCAGTCTCACTGGTTTGTAACCTCAAATTATCCTTCATTCCTCAAGCTTACTATCCCTTTAATATACAATCAGTGGCCAAAACTTGTCCTCTGCGTCTCCACATCACAACTTCATCTCTTCTCTCTATTCATATAGCAACTTTATTTCAGGCCCTCTTCATCTCTCAATTGGATTACTGCAATAGCTTTCTGGTTGGTCTTAAGACCTCAAGTCTCCTCACTCCCAGATCATCCTCCTAACAGCTATGAATGTGATTTTCCTTAAACCCAGATTAAGGATAAGATCAACTCCCCTAACTCAAGCAATTCCGATGGCTTCCTAATGACTATAGGATAAAATATAAACATCTCTCTTTAGCTTTTAAATCCTTTCACAACATGGTCTCAACCTTTAGCCCCACTGGATATTACAGATAATACTTCCCTCACCCCCAATCCCAAACTTCAGTCCAGACAAATTGACCTTCTCTGTTCCCTACATGCCATATACCTGTGTCGTGGCACTGGTCATCCAGTCCCACATGCCTGAAATGCACACCTTCCTAATCTTCCTCAGAGTCCCCCTCTTCCTTCAAGACAAAACTCAAGTTCCATCTTCTACATGAAGCCCTTGTTGACCCTCTCAAATGCTACTGTCTTCCCTCTCAAATTACTTTTTATTTAACTACTTTATATTTTCTTTATATTTATCCTGTATATACTTAGATGTGCCTCTTATCTCTCCCATTAGAACAGAACATCTTTGGGAGTACAGACAGTTTCAGTGCTTGAAATGTAACAGGTATGCTTGTTGCTTCCAGGCATTTGGGACAGCCAGTGAAAAGGCACAGAGGCGGGAGACAGGAGTGTTGTGAAAAGAACAGAAAAAAAGCTAGTAAACCAGTGAGACCACCAAGTGTTAGAGGCCAAGAAATGTACAATGTGTCTGGATAATGAAGGGATATCCAGCAACCTGGGAAAGGCTGAATAAACTGCAGTACATGAATGCAAAAGGAATGTTAATGTGATGTAAGAAATGAGGAAAAAGATCGTTTCAAAGTGACACTGAAAGACTTGTACAAACTGAAAAGTGAAGTGCACAAAACCAGAAGAATGACTTATACTACAACATCAACAGTATTCATTTTGGGGGGAGGCAATTGGGGTTTAGGGACTCACTCAGGGTCCCACAGCTAGTAAGTGTCTGAGGCTGGATTTAAACTCAGGTCCTCCCAACTCCAGGGACTGTGCTCTATCCACTGCACCACTTTGCTGTCCCTACAACATCAATGTTTTAAAAAGAATGAAATGAACAGAAATGCAACAATTTCTACAGTAACAACAAAACAAACAACTATGAAAGCTCTAAGAACTCTGATCAACACAACGACCATCTGTGATTCTCATTCTAGCAGAACTGATGATGATGGACTCAGGGTGCAGAATGAAGTAGATATTTTTGGACATAGCCAATGAGGGAATTTGTATTGTATAAGGATTTTGGTTGGGGTTTCCTTTTCCCAATGGGGTGACAAGTGGGAGGAGGAGAAAATAGTTTTTTTACCTATCACCAATGAAATCACAAGTCCAGAAACCTTCCATCCCTCCCCTCCCCTCCTCCAAATATAAAGTGTGAATGAGACTGGAAAGATAGGTCATGGCAATGCTGTGAATGGCTTTAAAAGAATGTGGTGGATAGGGGCAGCTAGGTGGCACAGTGAGCAGAACACCGGCCCTGGAGTCAGGAGGACCTGAGTTCAAATCAGGCCTCAGACACCTGACACACTTAGTAGCTGTGTGACCTTGGGCAAGTCACTTAACCCCAATTGCCCTGCCTTCTCACCCACAAAAAAAAAAAAAGAATGCGGTGCAGAAGTAAAGAAGTTAAAAGAAATGGTAAGTGTAGGGGGAAAGATAACGAAATCTGTTTAGAGAATGTTGCATTAAGGGTGCCTATAGGACATCTGTTCAAGGAACAGAGAATAGGCCTGGTTGACTGGCTAGAGAAAGCAAAGTTGCATGAAAAAAGAATGTAAAGCTAGGTGGGATGCACACTGCAAATGACCTTAAACCCAGGCAGTAGACAGCCCTTTAAGGTCTTTCCCAATAACTGTGCCTTGGAAAGATGATTTTTGGCAGCTGTGTAGACGATGGATTGGACAGGGCTAAGAATGGAAACAGGGTGACCCAAGTAGAAGACCATAAAACAGTCAACTCAACTATCAATGCAAATTTAGTGAATAATCCATATTGCTATGGGGCTGACCATGAGTTCACTCCTACTCAAGACATTCCCCCCACAATTAATATGCTCAGCATGTTAATTTGTGCCCTGTTGATATAAACAGTCCTCTACCTAATCTCACTGCTTCAAGTCTTTCCTTTCCTCAATGTTCTGTCCTACACAAACTAATCTTTAAAACTCATGACTCTCTCTCCTGCTGAGCATACAAAGTCCAGTCTCCTGAGCACAGTAATCAAGATCTGGCACCACTTACCCTAACCCATGTACTTCCTATTACTGTTCAAATGTCCACCGCCTCTCAAAGCAGCCTCCTTGCTGTCAGCCTACCAACATCGTTTCCATCCCCACTCCTCTCTCTTTCTGTCACCCTCTCCCGTCCTCACTTCTCCATAGCTCTAAATTTCCTTCTCTAACAATGTGAACTGTGACAATCCTATTAGTCCTTCAAATCCTATCTGTCCCAGTCTTCCCAAACATTTCAGCCCATATTATTATCTCCCTTCTATTAATTTCTGTAGGATCTGAAGCACAGAGCCCCAACTTTTTTTCCCCAAGAAGAGCTACTTTTAATTTTATGAAGCTTTGAGATGGTAGGGAAGGAAAAGAGATGAAGCCAGTGGAGTCTATGAATGGAGACAGAAAAGTGCCAGCCAGGCTAGTCCCCCTTGCTGGGATATGGGGGCATTCTAGCAGCAAAAACTGTCTAATCATCTTCAGTATCTACTAGGCAGGGATTCAGCATCTAACAAAGAATGAAACCACTTCATCGTATACCATCTTGAATCATTCTCTAGTACCCTGGTGTATGTTATCTTAAAACTGGGAGCTTTAAGAAGGTAGGACTCATACCTTTTTTTCATGTTCCAAGAGAGCTGGGTCCACAAAAAGTGAAAATAAATACCTGTTGATACCTTTTATAAACATGTTCTTCAGTTGTTTTCTATGCACTTTCTAAAAATTAAAAGGAGATTTCTTGAGTTAAAGAATCGAATCTTTCTTTTTTTCTTAAATCTTCCTAAAGTGCCTAGCATCATGCCATGAACGCATTAAAGAACTCTTCATTCTGTCTAAAGCGGTGATTAAGTTGTTACCACCCCATTGGAAGCCCCTTCCCCAAAACCCATGACAAGTTTTAATTTACCTGTGCTCAAAAGCAGTACCAGTCACACCAAAACCCCAACCCAGGTAAGTAGTACAAAACAGCTGAGGATATAAAAGATATAAATGAGCATGTATGTAATCAACTCAGATGTAAAAAAGAAAATTACTACTCTTTTATTACTCTAACATAAAAAATTTTTAACTGTCCAAAAGCAAACATTCTGAAATGAAATAATTTATGCCAAAGTGGGACAGCATGAGATAATGGTTAGAGCAGTGGCCTCTCAATATTGCTCAGCAAGATCTAGGCTGAAGTGCCACCTCTGACACATACTGGATGATGCATCACCTGGGTTTGGGGTCATAATCTCTCAGTGCCCCAGACTTTTGTTGCACAACAGGTGCCTATTTGCATTGGTAGAGGGAGTGTCCTCAGTGGGAGTTCCCTATACCAATGAAATTATAGGACTCAACCCCGCCCCCCACCTAAGTGTAGAAATACATGGTCTTACAGTCAAGTAACAGCACTCTAGGTCTGCCTGAGGGACCCTCAAAACAGATATTTAAAGTGATATGAAATCAAAATAACTTACTTTTAAAATGAAGAGAGCCCTATGAAATAAGGTAAACCCAGGTTTGTATGAATTAAACTTCTCTTTAATGAGAATGTGCTTTATGAATCATGGCTAACAAACTTAAGTAGTGATCGAGTATTACAAACAGAACCATTTCACTAACAGTGTAGCCAGAAAGCATTTAGGTGGCATCAATGCCACCTATTAGGAAAAATTGTCTTTGTCCCTAGCAAATTTTATACACAAATTGTAAACTCCTTCTAGACTAGAACTGCCATTTTGTTTCCAGTTTCAACATTGATGGTCAACACCCTGGAGCAGTGTAAATGCTTACTTTACTGACTTTATTTCACACTAGGTAGCTGTACGATCTTGATCAAGTCTCTGAACCTTTTAGGATGTTTCCTCTATTAAAAAAAAAATGGTATTGGACCAGATGAACTCTAAGGTCCTAGAGGAATGAGAGCGTATCTAAATGAGATGGCATTTTTACTTCTCCAAAACACGAGAAATTAAAACAAAATGCAGTACAAGCTAGAAGCAATTCTATGTTCATCTAACCACCTGCAAAAAATAAGTACCATATTCTAATGCTTTCTACACCATGACTGCCATAAGTCAGGGAGGGCTGTTTTATTCAAAAGATTGTTTTTTGATATTTTGATTATTTTGATATTTGTTGGAAGGTACTACCTCTGGTAGGATAGGGACTAAGGCTGGACATGTGATTTCACTGATATTGGGGAGGCAATTTTTTCTATACCTTCTTTGCAACTTAATAGTTAGGGAAAGAGTTGCCTAGGGCACCAAAAGGTCAAGGGCGAACTATCCCAGGGTCACATATACAATAGGTGTCAGGGGCAGGACTTGAATCTATGTCTTCCTGGATCCAAGGTTAGCTCTCTATTCACAATGCCAACTTGTTTTTTCCACCTTTAGTTGGTCTACAATACACCACATCGGATGGAATGCCAGCCTGGGAGTCAGCAAGCCCTGGCACTTGATAGCTGCATGAGCCTGGCTCTTAACCTCTCTCTGAGCCTCAATTTCCTCAACTATAAAACAAGGAGCCTCTTAAAAGGGCCTCTTAAGGAATCTTCCAGCTCTCCATTTATGATCTCATGATCCCTATATTCCAGAAGATGGTATCAAAAGCAGCTTTTATAGAATACAGAATGCCATCAACCTCAGGACTATTCTTTATATCAACTAGTCAGACAAAAAGTTGTCCAGAAGTACCAAGAAGCCTCCTTCTTACTTCTAGGACTTCCTTCTTGTACAAATGAAGTTGTACATTCACTTAAGAGACTCATTAGCGTTTCCAAGGGCCCCTCCCAGTCTAAAATATTTTTATACTAGGTGTCCCAAAAGTCTTTACTAGTTTAAAATAGGAGGTTGGCTTGGCCAAGTCATCTCAGCATCCCTTCTAATAGCTAATCTATTATTATTAGTAATAACAGTTATATAGAGATTTAAGGTTTGCAGCACACACTGGCGCATTTGATCCTCACTAACAGTCTTGTGAAGTAGATGCCATTATTATCCCCATTTTACAGATGAGGAAAGTAATGAAGACAGACCGTTAAGTAACTTGCCCAGTCACATGGCTAGTGTTTGAGGTAGAATTTAAACTCGGGTCTTCCTGACTCCACCATCTAGTGCTCTTAGTCACTAGACCAGCTATGTATTGTACATTGTAGCTGGTAAAATGACTCAAGGAAACAGCTATCCACTAGAAAATAAAATGGAATCATTAAATTCTTTTCTCAAAAGCCACTAAAGAAAGTCTGACAGCAGTTTACCAAATTCACGCTAGTGACTATGGGATGAAGTACTGTAACAATCTATTAATTCCTCCTCTCAGCCATGTGATTGCATTCAGGCCTTAATTTCATTTATTTTGGTAGCGTTAGTACTTAAAAACCTTATAATGTCACTAAATATTTTAAGCTAAAATAACGGATTCAGCCATCATGCTATTATCGCTTTATGATTTTTTTCAACATAAATGTGCTGGTACAACTGGATTTCCGCACTAGAGTCATGTGGATGGAGGTTTCAACACAAGACAGCAAGCAAAACATTAGACCTTTTTAAAGTCCACGCATTTTTCCTCACATTTTAAGAGCAAAACCCTACTTCATTAATTATTTAGGGGGCAGTATTAGTGAGGCAGCAGTACCACTGGACTGCTGGAGGATAGTAGAAAATCTGGCTACTTTAGCTGCACAATATGACAGTGTGATGCACATTAAACTTACAGAAGGTAGTAGAAACACCTTTTGAGGGAAACCAATTTAAACTGAAATTTACCTGCATATAATTTAAAAATTTTTTAAATTTGCCATAAATTACATCTCTTTTGACAAGCTCACACCACAAGCCAAGACGGCAGACAGTTTTTTCAGTGTCATGCCCTGATGATGTCAACACCAGCTGGTACCCTCTTTCTACCGAATGATACATAATTTCAGGCAGTTATCAATGGAAACTAAGCTGGATGTAAAATAAAGCTTCATATAGTCGATGCAACAATTTTCAGCACTCAACATCTGGATGTACAGCTTTTCGGAGGCAGAAGTTTAAAAAGTATGCTCATCCACAAACCTCCCCCCAACCCACACTTTGACAAACAGTATTGCATCCTACATTTCAACACCTAAGTGCAATTTTAAACCCCTTTAAAATCTGTCTCTAAGCTTTTGTTTAGAAAAACACACCTAGTCCCGGCAGAAGCGGCCTTCCTAGTTGCATACTAACATTACAAACGGGATGAACCAAGCACACCAGTAAACTGAGGCACGCGTGGAGGTTCGGGGATTTGCAAGGATCCCACAACTCGCGTGTCTCCCTTCCTGGAGTAGCACAGCACAATTCTACACGCGGCTTTGCAATGCTTTAATCACCAAAAGCTCCCATTCATCGGAGCCGGCGCCGCTCCCTGCGCCGTCCACCGGCTGGAGCCGAGTCTCATTTAAAGTTCACAAAGAAAATGTGTTCCCGGGCACCCCGCGAGGGAGGGCTGCTCCCCGCCCCGCGTGACAGGTCTCCCCGGGCCCGGGGTCTTCCTCAGCCGCAGGAACCCCCGGAGAGGGGGGCTTGGCCGGGCTCGCCTTGATCCCCGCCCCGCCCGGGATCCCCGCCTCGGGGACCTTGCAGCCTCCAGCGGTTAGGCCGGAGCCTCACCTGGCGCGGGGGCGGGGCGGGCCCCAGGTGCCCCCCCGCGGCGGCGCGCACACGCACGTGCGCGCGCGCGCCCCCGGCCCCCGCCCTCCCGCTGCCCTTCACCCACCTGGTCCCGGAGTTTGAGGAACACCATGGCGGGCGCCGCCGCCAGCGCGCACCATCCAGCGGCCGCCTCCGCGCCCCGCGCCAGCCTGGGCAGGGGGCGCGGCCCGGCCGCCGAGGGGCGAGCGGGGCGAGGGCGGCTGAGGGTCGCGGGGCCGGGGGCGGCGGCCGAGGGGCGCGGGTGCCGCCTGCTGCCGCTGCTCCTCCTGCTGCCGCCGCTCCCCCGGTCCTTCCTTCCTTCCTCCTTTCCTTCCTTCCCCCGCCGCCGCCGCCGCCTCGGCCGCCCGCCCTGCCCCTAATGCCCCGGCCCCGGCGGCAGCATCCCAACTCCACTCCACAACATTACCGCCACCGCCACTCACCACCACCGCCCGCCCCGATTGGCCCCGGCGCGGGGGACAGGCCCAGAGTAAGCGGCGCCCGGATTGGCCGCGCCGCCTCCGGGCCCGCCCTCCCGCTCCCTTTCTCTCTCACCTTCTTCCCCCTCCCTCGCCGCCCCCAGCGGGGGGCCGGAGCCGAGGGGGGGTGGGGGGGGTGTGGAAGGGACAGGGGAGGGGATGTGTGCGCGCGCGCGCCTCCGCGCCGGGGTCACCGGGGCGGGCCTGGGAGCGGAGGGGGCGAGCGGGTGGAGGAAGGAGAACGGGGGCGCGGGGGTGTGCCGCGCACTCGCACGTGGAGGTGGAGAAGGGAGGCGGGACGCGCCCCCTCTTTATGGAGGGCCGGAGCGCGCGCGCGTGTCACCTGCGGGGAGGGGGCCCGGGACACGCGCAGGATGGCAGCGGGGGAAGGGTCTCCATTGTGCCGGGCCGCAGGTGCCGTCCACGCCGCGCTTCCCGGCCGCCGGGCGCGCCTGTCGTCCCCGAGGATGCGGGGAAAGGGCGTGGGGCTTCTCCACGCGCGGGCGTGTCTCCCGCTCGCCCATGGAGCAAACCTCGGACAGGGAGCTGAATAAATCATGCCCGATCGTCCCCTGGAACAAACAGCTTTTTCTTTAATTCTGCTCCCATCGCCAACGTGGGGGAGGGGGAGGAAGATAGGTTTTTTCCTTGCATCTGTGCTTGCCACCTCCCCTCCTGCCCCCAGTTAAGAAAAGATACAGATGGTTTAGAACACAAATGTGTGACGTCATGCTTGGTTCTAAAATTCTCCCCCACGTATCCTCTCATCAGTTATGTCTCCAAGGACAGATTTTTATAGAGAAAATATTGATTTGAGGCCAGTGGGAGCTAGTCTTCAACAGGAACTTGGAAGAAATTCAGCCTTCCTAAGAGAATCTGCCAATTCCTAATAGCACTAGAGATTCTAGATGATCAGCAACAAAGACCCCCCTCAACCCCCAAAAGAAAGGAAAATGGAAGGATTCCATATTCACAATAACAGGATAACTTTAATAATTCTAAGCCTGCTCACTAATTTCACAACGGGTAATTAATTCAGTATAAAAGTTTCTCAGATCTTCCACCCTACAAATGTTTATAGCTACAGATAATTAAAACTCAATCCAAAATAGCTTTCAAGTTATCCTAAATCTAACAATGAAAGACTCTTTTGATATTAGTGGGACTAAACCTCAGCTAGCTGGATTTTGTTATGCCGAATATTATCTCGACCAAATCATTGTTTCTGCACATCTCATTGTCTCCATCCATCAAATGGGGGTGTGGGTCTTATCCTTTCGGTGAGGATGAGTGAATCCATTTTAAATTGCACAAAGCTAGAACAGTAATAAGTGAGTGTTGAATTGAAGCTCTCCAAAAACAAAGGCAGTTAATAATGCTACAATGCTTGATGGTTACAAAGAACCTTATCATCTTACCTTTGAAAACAGTTACCGTAGGCTAGGTAGTGCATAATTATATTGTGGGCAAGGTGTGGAGGAATTTAACTACATTCATTCATTCTTGGACAATACACTATAGCGCTATGCACTTGGTCCTTGGTTTATAAATTTACCCAATATTCTCACCTCTAGCTCAAACTTCTTGAAATGTACAGTGACTGATCGCTGGGGGAAAATTTTTTTTAGAATGTGGACGCAACAAAAATTTGAATCTTAATTATAGTTTTGGTTTGAGTTTTAATAGTCCTGAGATTGAGACAATAAAACTTTATAGTGCATTTTCTTAAGTTTCTCCTAAAAAATAATGAATGACAATGCCATAGAAAACATGACTGATGACACCCTTCTAGACATTCCTTTTGTCAGCATTTTAAAAGGTTTGGCTTCCATGTCCCTGACCTTAAAGAACTTACAGTCTAATTGGAAACACACACACACACACACACACACACAGAATGACATTACACATCACTGAGGTAGTGACACATAGTGAGTCATTTAAACCTGCGTTCAAATATGGCCTGATCCTCACTTCCTATTGTGGTTCAGTTGTATCAATTTGCAGTTTTCTTGACAAAGATATTGGACTGATTTGCCATGTTCTTCTCCAGCTCATTTTACAGATGAGGAAATTGAGGCAAATGGGGTGAAGCGACTTGCCCAGAGTCACACAGTATGTGTCTGAGGCCAGATTTGAACTTAGGAAGATGAGTCTTCCTGATTCCAGAACAGGTGCTCCATACATTGTGCCACTTAACCCTCATTAGCTGTGGGAAACTGGGCAAATCTCTTAACTTTTCTGTGTTTTAGGTGACTCCCAAAGACTCATCCAAATCACGTAATCTAGACTTGGCTAAACTACCTCCCACAGGAAACCATTTGTGAGTGCCCCAGATGTTGTCTCACCCTGATACTTGGCATGTTCTCTATGTGTTTATATGTACACACACACATGAGCATGCATACATATATGTATTTACTATATATACTTATCTGTCTGCATATTGTTTTCCTCCAGTAAAACGTAAGCTCCTTCAGGACATAGGTAGTTTTTTCCTTCTTTCCCATTTTTGTCTCCTTAGCCCCTACCAGTATCAGGGACATAGTAGGTATTTGATAAATGCTTATTGAATTAAGTTCCTAGAACTTGTCTACTTACTCTACTAAGTAAAGAGAATTCTCTGCTCAAGTTCCCTATGCTGAAGAAATCGCAGCTCCTTTGAATATTAATTTAAGACAATATGAGATAGGTTCTAAATTGTGTGGAAATGTCCATAGGAGATATAGAAGAATACCTGTGTCCTTAGAACATATAAAAGAAAGTCAGTGAGGGTTGGAGTAAACAAAATCAATCAGGCTGTAAGTATTTGATAGCCACTGTGGGTCAGGCAGCCAGGTGCTGGGGCTATAAAGACAACCGTGAGAGTCCCTGTCCTCAAGGAGCTTATATTTATAAACCTGTTCTGTACTCCTCCCCCATTAGAATATAAGTTGTTCCTCCCCTCCCCCAATAGAATGTATATTCCATGATGGCAAAGGCTATTTCATATTGGTCTTTATCTTCAGTACCTGGTATTAGCTAATAATAACAAGTAACTTTTATAAAGCACTTACTATGTGCCAGATGCTTTACAAATATCTCCTTTGATTCTCACAACCACCTGGGAGGTAGGTGCTTTTACCAGCACCCCCCCACCCCCCACCCCAAACTAAGGCAAACAGAAGTTAAGTGACTTGTCACTTAAGTCACAAAGCTAGTAAATCTCTGAGGCTAGATTTGAATTCAGGTCTTCCAGATTCCAGGTGAGTTGCTCTATCAACTGTACCATCTTAGTTGTTGTTTGTCCTTTGTTCTCAAAGAGGACCATGACACCAGGGAGGTGATGCCATAATATGCAAGTGAATTGGATTTAAGTGAGGGCGGGCTGTGCACTAGCCCCATTTTCTCCTCGGGAGCCATCTGGATCCAGTGGCAAGATATGGGACTGCTAGAGATGGCCCTGGATGCAGTGGGAGACCTTGGCCTTTTTAAGCTAAGGTCTTCAACAGGTCTTAGTTTGACTGAGGCAATGCCCAATCACTGATTAAGGCTGAGTAAGAAATGAGGCAAAGAATGGCCTCTTTCACCTAGTTAAAAAAATCAGTTTGGGAGGGGAAAACCCTTAGGGTTTCTGGCTGAAACAGAAACACTTGCTATTTACATTCATTTTGAGCCAATCAGGGCCCAAATAATGACCAAGTAGACCTTGAACTGGGACTTGTTGGCCAATCAATGAGAAGGAAGGAAGGGAGGGAGGGAAGAAGGAAGGAAGGAAGGAAGGAAGGAAGGAAGGAAGGAAGGAAGGAAGGAAGGAAGGAAGGAAGGAAGGAAGGAAGGAAGGAAGGAAGGAAGGAAGGAAGGAAGGAAGGGAGGAAGGAAGGAAGGAAGGAAGGAAGGAAGGAAGGAAGGAAGGAAGGAAGGAAGGAAGGAAGGAAGGAAGGAAGGAAGGAAGGAGGAAGGAAAGGAAAGAAGAAAGGAAAGGGAGGACCGAAGGAAAGGGAGGGAGGGAGGAAGCAAAGGAAGAAGCAAGGGAGGAAGGAAGGAAAGAAGGGAGGGAGGAAGGAAAGAAGGGAGGAAGCAAGAGAGGAAAGGAGAAAGGGAGGAAATTAAGAAAGAAGGAACATAGGAATCCATGATTAATTTGCACCTCCCAGATTAGGCAGAAGTCCTCTACTATCATCAACATCCTACTAAGCCCTGGCTTTGAGCCCCAAAGAGGCATTCTAATAATGGATGCCAAAGCCCATAGCTGCATTGCCTTCAGCTTGGTAGACAAGGGGGCATGGCTAGCAAGTGATGACTTCCTGACCTGGCTCTTTGGGACTTTGATTGTATTTCCAATGAGGTATTTTACATTTTCTCCTACTTTTTTCGTTCTTTTGATTTTGTTTGACTGATTCTTGATGTCTCATAGAGTCATTAGCTTCTGCTTGCCCAATTCTAATTTTTAAGGAATTATTTTCTTCAGTTAGGTTTTGTACCTCCTTTTCCATTTGGCCAATTCTGTTTTTTAAGAAGTATTTTTCTTCTGTGGATTTTCCCCCCATTTGGCCAATTGTGTTTTTTTCAAGGAATTGTTTTCTTCAGTAGATTGTCGTCCTTCCTCTTCCAAGCTGTTGCCTTTCTCCTGCATACTTCTTATTTCTTTTGCTAATTTTTCTTCTACCTCTCTTATGTCACTTTTAAAATCCTTTTTGAGCACTTCCAAGAAGGCTTTTGGGGATTGAGACCAATTCATATTCCTCTTTAAGGTTTCAGATGTAGGTATATCGACAATGTTGTCCTCTTCTGAGTTTGTGTTTTGATCTTCCTTGTTGCCATAGTAATTTTCTTTCTTTCTTTCTTTTTTGGAGGGGGGAGGTGAGGCAATTGTGGTTAAGTGACTTGCCCAAGGTCACACAGCTACTAAGTGTGTCAGGTGTCCAAGGTCACATTTGAACTCAGGTCCTCCTGACTCCAGAGGACGGTGCTCTTTTTGCTGTGCCACCTAGCTGCCTCACCATGGTAATTTTCTATGGTCAATGTTTATTTTTGCTTCTTGCTCAATTTTTTTTTGGGGGGGCACTATACTGTGGCTTTTAAAGTTGAGCTCTGCTACTGGGGCACCAGGAGCACTGTCCCAATTTTCTTGTGCTGGGGGCCAGGGGCCTGGTCACTGGCTTTGCATCCTTGGCCTCAGGTGCTGGTGGCTTGCTCATTGCGCTGGGGTGGCCTGGCCTAGTTGCAACTGCTGTTGCCTGGTTTCCTGGTCTGGCAACTTGCCTTCTGCGCTGGGGCTGGAGGCCTCACAGCTAGCCTGCTGTGCCACTGACCTGCTGAGGCAGGAGTTAGAAGCCTCCGTTGCTGATTTGTGCTGTGGTTAAGAGCCTCCTGCTGGCTTGCCCAGAAATCAGCTGTGCTGGGCTGTGCTCCCCTTTTACCCAAGTGAGACAGGCCTTTCCTGAAGTCCTTCTAAGTTTTCTTAAGCTGGAAAATTGTTTCATTCCATCTTTTTGTAGGTTCTGTCACTCCAGAATCTATTTAGAGGCTCGATTTGACATCATTTCTGAGGGAAACTGGGGAGAACTCAGGTAACTTCTTGGCTTCTCTCTACCATCTTGGCTCTGCCTGTATAGGGCTTGGGGCCTGTGGTTCCTAGATTCAGACTATTTTCTCTGGCTCAGTTTAGCAGACTTGCTTTTTGTGTTTTTTTCCCACTGCTTAGTAAAAAGCTTGTTGGTTATTCTTTGAACTCTGGAACAGGGCCTTCTGTTTGACCCCCTTCTTTTGCTCTCTAGGCTTTCTCCTCACCTATTAAACACAACCTAATCTCCAGTGAGGAAAACCTCACTGCCTCTCCTAGTGGGTGGAGCCCTGATCTACAATGAAGCAAGGCTGAAGAGAAATAGAGAGAATGGATGTGAGTCACCTTCAGCAATGCCTCAATGGCTGAGACCTCATAGCTGTAGATATTCCTTCCACCCATTCCAACCCCATCTCATCCTTACCTTTTCAAATTGCATCACCCTTGTCCAAGTTCTTCCATACAGAATTTCTGCCACAAATCTTGTTTTATTGACAGCAGCCCCAAAGTCTCACTTAGCTTGTCCCTGTTGTCTGTTGTCCCTGGATCTCACAATATGAATACCTTTTCTGATCATACATTTCCTCAATGATGTATATCCCTTATGCTCCTTCTTGAACATTTCCAGTAGCCTACTTGTACTTCTCCTCCTCACCCCTTCCCCTTTAGCAATTTGAGGGCCTGGACTGTCTTTTACCTTTCTTTATATCCCCAGTACTTAGCACAGTGTCTAGCATATAGCAGGAGCTTAATAAATGCATTGTGTCCCTCTATTGTCTTTTGTATCACCCACAACTTTGATTTATTGGAGATTGTGGTGTATCAGCATTTATAACTGTCACATCAATAGAAGCTTTATATGGAAAATGTTTCTTAGTTCCAAGAATAAATTTGGATTATTAAAGGCATGGTGTAATTTCTGAAATACAATCTATCTCATTCTCTTTCCTGCTATTCATTTCTATGGCCAAGTCATGATCTATCTGAAATACTTGTCATAAAAAATGTAATGCGGCATTCATCCATCCATTCATTTGTCCAACATTATGTCCATCAAGTTTCAAGTCCTAATCAGGATGACAGATTTTTTTCATCCATTTAGTTTTTCTTGTATCAATTGTAGGGACAATGTCTTTTGAATAATCTAAGATCCCATTGAGGTGAACCTATAAATTCCTTGAATTTGTTGCAATCAGCACAATAATAAAAGAAGCAATTAGACAGTAGAAGACAAAAATGGGCAGCTATAGCTATGGGAATGAAGCAGAGGATTAACTATAGTCCTATGTCAGGATGGATTTTTAGCATGTTAGTTCTTCCCATAAAAACAATATTTTTAAAAAAAGCTCTAGTTTATATAGATGTTCTTGGCGCTGGTAATTACTCTGGTCACTTACCTCTACTTTGACAAGGCAGCTATTTGTTGAGTGTAAACCTTGTGACCCACAGTTGGAATGCCTACAGGATCGTGTGGCATAGTGAGCTTCTCATCCATATTATTGAGATGCTACTCCTTTACAGTGTCTGGTATATATATGGTCTGGTATGTCCCTCTCATTGTCTCTTCAGTTCTAGGTACCCAGAGCTAAGTTTTGTCTGCATTCTTCAAGAAAAATTAGAATCTCTAAAGAGGACCACATTTCTGTGTCTACCTATGGGCATCAGGAGGAAAACATGGAATTTGTCTGGGCCAGAAAGATTAAAAGGGGAAAGTAATGGGGATGAAAACTACTTCCACAACTGGCCAAATTGGCTCTTGTTTGAGATATCTCCTTGTCTTGTTCTTTACATGTGACACCTAAAGGAGAAGAGTCCTCACACAATGGACAGTACTAGTCCTTGGGCCAGGAATAACTTCCAGTTTGAATTATTAAACTTTTATTCTGGGTCACAAATCAACCTCTTGTGAATTTAGTCAGCGTGACTTATTCTCCAGAGCCTGGCCACTCTCTCCTCTCTGAGTTTTCATGACCTTGATTTTCTTGGTCATCCTCCTACCTGTCTGATTGTTCCTTCTCAGTCTCCTTTGGTGACTCTGCAGCCTTGTAATGTCCCCTAATTGTGAATGTCACTTAGGGCTCTGTTATTCTGGTCTCTCTTCTCTTTTCATTCTATAGTTTCTCATTTGGTTATCTTTTTTGGTTTTGTTTTTTCCCCAATTTATTAATTAATTTATTTTTAGTTTTCAACATTCACTTCAATAAGTTTTAAATTTTCCCCCCTTTCCTTCCCAAGATGGCATGCAATCTGATATGAGCTATTCACTCCTATTAATCAGATTTTCACACTAGTCATATTGCATAGAAGAATTATAATGAATGGGAGAAACCATGAGAAAGAAAACAAAACAAAAGAGAAAAGAGTCTGCTTCACTCTGCATTCTGACTCCACAGTTCTTTCTCTGCATGTGGATGGCATTTTCCGTCATGAGTACTTTGGAAATGTTTTAGGTCCTTGTGCTGCTGAGATGGGCTGAATCTGTCAAATTCAGTCCTCAAGCACTGTGGCTGTTGTTGTGTACGATGTTCCCCTAGTTCTGCTTCATTTGGTTATCTTACTGGTTCCCATGGGTTTGGTTGTCTTCTCTATGCTGAAGATTCCAAAATCTCTGTGTCCAGCCCTACTTTCTTTTCTGAGGTCAAATCCTGCATCTTCAACATCTCAACATCTCAAATTAGATATCCCCTGGGCATCTCAAACTTATCACATTCAAAACAGAATTCACTATCCTACCTCTCACATCCTCCCCTCTTCCCAACTTTCCCATCATTGCAGGCAACAATTTGCTAGGTTCAAAACCTCAGTATCTTCCTCAGTTCTTCAGTCTCATTCATTCTACATATCCAATCTGCTGCCAAATCTTACCATTTTTACCTTTACTACATCTCTCCTATAGGTTATCCTCAATCATATGTCTACAACCCTACTCCAGGCCCTCCTAACCTCTCACCTAGATTTCTGATTGATCTCTCTGCCTCAAGTCCTTTCCACTGCAGTATACCCTCCACTCTGCTGCCAAAATGATTTTCCTAAAGTGTAAGTCTCATTATATCATCTTGCCTTCGCGTGACTCTCGTACACACTCAATAAACTTGAATGGTTCCCTATTACCTCCAGGATCAAATATAAAATTCTCTGGGATCTAAAGTTTTCTGCGACCTGGTCCCTTTTTTCCTTCCTAGTCTTTACCTCTGTACATCTCTCACCATCCTCCATACCTAGACCTTTCTCCTTCCTCCACTCTGCCTACTGTTCTCCCTGCCTTCCTTTAAGGCCCAACTAAAAATCCCATCTTTTACTGGAACCTTTCCCCAACCCCTCTTAATTCTAGGGCCTTCCCCCACTTGATTTTTTCTTATTTATCCTGTATATAGCTTACTTTGTATAAATTTGTTTGCGTGTTGTTTCCTCACTATCCCGCTTAGACTGTAAGCTCCTTGAGGGCAAAAACTGCCTTTTGCCTCTTTAAGTATTCCCAGCACTTAGCATAGGACCTGGCACATAGTAGGTGCTGAATAAATGTTTACTGATTGATTGATTATCTTCTCACACTTAACTCCCCTCCATAGACTCTGTGGCCCAGAGATATCTACCCACATACATTTCCTCTTCTACCTTCTACCTTGTACCAGCCTTGGCACTGGTTCTCTTCCGTGCCTGAAATGCCTTCTCTCCTCATCTCCACCCCTCTATCTCTCTGGCTTCTTCAAGTGTCACCTGAAATGCTTCTGTAGGAGGCTTTTCCGATTTCCCCATCAGCTAGTTCCTTTTCCACTGAGATCACCATCCATCTAGTTTGTATATATCACGTATGTCCGTATTTATTTATACGTTGTCTTACATTCTTATGGGAGCTCCTTGAGGTAAGGGACTGTTTTTGTGTTTTAGCTTTTCTTTGTATACTTAATGTTTATTACAATGAGTAACAAAAGTCAAGCATTTAATAAATATTGTTTGATTGATCAACTTGAGTGACTGGTAAAAATCAAATTTCTGAAACTGTCAAAGTGAGAATCATACCCTAGACCCATGATGACCATCAACATGTAGACACCCAAGAAAGCCAAGTTGAACAGCCAGCGGAGTCCACTCTCTCTTCCTTTAACACTATCTTAAAACCAGGGGTTCTTAACCACTTTTGTGTTGTGGACTTGTGAATCCTATGAACTCCTTCTCAGAAAAAATGTTTTTAAATGCATAAAATCAAGTTCACAAAAGAAACTAATTATGTTGTGATACAGTCAACAAAGTATTAAAACAAACAAACAGGTTCATGGGCCTCAGGTTAAAAACTCCTGTTTTAAGTGCTTAATGAGATTTTTTTTTACACTGCAACAAGGTTTTAAAGAATTCTTGTAACTTTGTATCTCCCCCATATTTGTTATTTTTATCTCCTTGCCAAGGGTTGTGTGGTTACTCAGGGCGTAGGAGAAGTTGGGAGCCTGCCTCCTGTTTCAAAGTGGGCTTAGGAAAAGAACCCTGGTTGGAAAAGTTGTTACTGATATCAGAAAAGGGAAAAAGAGACCAGTCAGCTAGTAATGTGTCACATATTTCTACATATCATCTATACCATATTACATGTAGTAAGTGATCAATAAATACTGGTGGTTTGATTGACTGCACGCTCCTATAGGACTATCATATCTGTGTCCCTGACTATTCTCAAGATTGGTATAATCAAAAGGGCACTGAATTTGGAGTCAGAAGAAATCTACCCGAGTCCCAGATATGCCATGGCTGTATAGACAAGGCCAAACCAATTAACTTCTTTGAAACTCATTTTCATCCTTCTTTGACTTCCTGACTTTCCATTCAACCTTATTAGCCCCAGCTTCCCTGACACAGCTTCCTGGCTTGGAGCAGAAAAGGTCCCAACCAAATGTAATCAGGGCCTCTCAGACATGGCAGGCACCCAAGAGCATGCAAATCACCAAATCCTGATGACATACTAGGCACGTTTGCCACTT
Source organism: Phalanger gymnotis (assembly GCA_028646595.1). Taxonomy (NCBI): domain Eukaryota; kingdom Metazoa; phylum Chordata; class Mammalia; order Diprotodontia; family Phalangeridae; genus Phalanger; species Phalanger gymnotis. The sequence continues at coordinate 28,626,578 of CM053623.1, read as the reverse complement.
TATCCTTACTGTGCATTCTTGCCGTGTTTGGGCAAAGTAAACCCGTGTTCAATGACTCCTGAGTGTCTCATTTAGTCCCAACATCAAACCTGAACTAAGAGGGTTTGGGGCTTACAGCCTCATCCGCAACACAATGAGGAGAGCAGAGCATTCCTGATATGATTTTATCCAGGCTACTTGTATTATCCTTCAGGGAGGCAATGTGAACAGTGAAGGCGGCTTCAAATCTTGTCTTTGCCACTAGACCTAAATGATCCAGGAAAAAATCACTTTACTTCTTAGTTTCCTCATCTATAAAGTGAGAATTGGACAAGATAACCTCTTAATGCCCTTCCATCTCTAAATCTATGATTCCACAATTCTTACAACATCATTTGAGTATCAATTCATCAACAAGTCAGTGTTAAGCACCTACTATGTGCCAGGCACATAGTATAATAATAATAAACATTATCATTAGCAATAATCTTTCTATTATATATCATACACATTACATATAGCAATATAAAATAGCTATTATTACTTGGGGGATGACAACAATAACAAAAGCTAGCATTTAGTACCTTAAAATTTGCCAAGATCTTTCCACATTTTATCTCAGTTGATCCTCTCAACACGGGAGACAGGTGCTTTTATTATCCCCATTTTACAGATGAGAGAACTGAAGTTAAGTGACTTGCCCAGAGTCACACAGCTAGTCAATGTCTGAGACAGGATTTGAACTCACATCTTCCTAAGTCTAGGTTTGGTGCTCTACTTAGCTGCCTAATCAAATAACACAATAGATCAAATAAGATAATGATAGAGTACTATGAGGAGTCTTTGTATGATAGATTTAGAGTCTTCTTAGACCTGAGGAGAGTCCTGGGGCACCACTTCACTGATTAAATAACATCAGGCAAATTACTTAACCTTTTTAAGCCTCAGTTTCCTCACCTGTAAAATAAGATTGGGCTAGATTCTCTTTAAGGTGCCCTCCAGCTCTTTGAAAAATAAATAATACTTTTAATAATAAATGTGAGCTTTTCTTATAGTTAGCCTATGTTTTTTGACACTTCGTTATCCAATGCAACTTAATGAAGACCTAGACTTTGTATCATCTTTACCTGTTCACTCCACAGGTCATAGAATCATAGGATCACAAATTTAGAGTTGCCAGGGACCTTTAAATGTACATAATCCAGCCCACTTATTTTTCAGATGAGGAAACTGAGGCCCAAAGAGATACAGTTAATCAATGTAAGAGGCAGGATTGAACCTTGGTCTTCTGAAATTCAAGTTCAACACCATCTATCACACCATTCTGCTTCTCACACGCTACAGAAGATCCTGTATAGAAATGTGTCATTGCCTAAATCAGAGCCTACCTGGAAGGCACTGAAGCCTGACTACTGGGCCAGGAAAAGTTATGCACTCTCTAGCCTTTATGGAGGAGAGAGCATCTGCTATCTCTCTCCTGTCTCTGGGACATGAAGTTCTCTCTGGATCCGGCATCCTGTTCCTAAGCCCAGCACCTCTGCTGACCTAAATAAACTAGAAACGATTTCAAAGCCCTAGTAGCTTTTCTGCTTTGTTTTTCTTTCATGAATGTAGGTGACCAAATAATGATCCTGAGATGGACATTTCCAGCTTTGAAGCTAACCTGAAAAGTTTGAGAGGTCCAGAATTCTAGGACTCTTCATTGGTACCAATTGCACTTTGTGGGGAGCCCTGGTAACTACTAACTACTGCTTCTCGAAAACGATGATTGCTAGCAGGAGGAGGCCCCCCCCCATCCTGCCTTGGCAGAAGACATGGATCTGGAAGAAATTGTTTGGGGTGAAAGTGAAATATTGATTTAATGCTCCTTCAATATTCTTCATGTTTTGATGTCTGAAGTATCTAACTCCCAGAAGGTATGACAATAGTTTTAAGTTAATTCTGATGTTACCATGAACCTGTGAGTTTTTGTGTTTTCAGCATTTCTTCTATGTGGAAAAAATAAATAGCTGTCCTTTACCTAATGTAAATAATTTTTCTTGAGGCTTTGGTGAAGGGATATAAGCAGAAATAAAAAATAAAAGAACCTGACCCCTGTCTTTAGGGATCAGGCTCCACTAAAAATGAACCCATACCATCTGTGAGGGTCCTGAGCTGACAGGTGACGTTTGGTGCAGAGAGAGAAGGCAAGTATGCCAGCCCCATTCTCCTCTGCCCAGCTCAGCAATGCTTTGTTTTGTTACAGATACACATAATGACATTTTGTGTGTGTATGTATGTGTGTTTGTGTATGTGTTTGTGTGTTTTGTGTGTGTGTGTGTGTGTATATGTATGTAAATGGAGACTTAAAGTAATTTCTAGGGAACCAAAATGGGCCTTGGTACAATGAAAGGAGCACTGGATCTGGGTTCTACCACTTCCTGGCTATGTAACATTGGGTTAATTACTTATTTGGGCCTGAAATTATCCTCTGTAAAATGAAAGGGTTGTACTAGAGTGAAAGCTCCCTGAAGGAAGGGACTTTCATTTTTTTTGTGTGTATCCTGAGGAGGCTCAGTGGATAGAACACCAGGCCTGCTCAGTAAGACTCCTCTTTCTGAGATCAAATCTGGCCTCAGACACTTGCCAGCTGTGTGACCCTGGGTAAGTCACTTCACCCTGTTTGCCTCAGTTCCACATCTGTAAAATGAACTGGAAAGCAGAAGGGCAAACCACTCCAGTATCTTTGCCAAGAAAACCCCAAATGCCTTGGTGAAGAGTCAGTGCAAAATACAACAACAACAAATCCTGAGTACACAATTTTGGGGACTTAATGTTTGTTGAATCGAGTTGATTCTTAAACTGAATTGAATAGATGATCTCTAAGATCCCTTCCAGCTTTAATGGCTGTGAACCTTTCAGTCTAAACATTACTTAAAAGTCTAGGTCTTATTCAGACTATGTGAATAGTTTATGGAAAAGAGAGGAGTTTCTGAATTTTTGATGAGCTCTCAAAGGGGCCAAGACTTTCCCAACTCCAGGTCACAGTTATTCCTGGTGTCTAGGAAATGTTTTGACCAAAAATCCCATTACCTCCCCGCCACTCCCACATAGATATACCATGATCTATTCTAGGGCAATCAGAAGGGGTTTCTCTTTAACAATCTGACTAATGCTAGAAAAACAATGAAAGTAGGATTTGTTTGGCTTAGTTTGAAGGGCAAATGTAGCTTCCAGGAGAAAAGGGAGGCAGTAATTGTTTGGTCCAGGAGAGGAGGGAATATTATAGAAACCTAACCTAAGGAAGGAAATAGAGTTTTCTAAAGCAAGAATTAGTAATAGAAATTTACCATTTCTTAAAAAAATCTTCTTTCTTGTTCCATATATATTGAAAATTTTGCATCAATAGTTATTGGTAATTCAAAGTAAAATTTACTTTAATAAAAGCCTTTGCATTTGAAGAAAAATTTATTTGTAGATTACAGAAAAACTTTGAGGAAATCCAAGGCAAATTGCTTGGCTTGGCTCAGCGTCTGCCCAAACCTTAATTTCCTTGAAAGAAACTCCAATAAATACCACCTTCCTTCTGGATAGTCTAGCCTCAGAAATACAGGTCCAAATTAGAGACACCAACAGGGTCTCTGTTCACGTGAGAAACAGCTCTTTGCCAGGGTGTGCCTTGTCAGATGACCCCTAGAAGGATGGAGTTGGCTTTTGGACCAACCCAAAGAGTTACTATTGGATGCACCTATGGGCTAGTAAGGAACAGGTAGGAATCCCACCTCATAAGCAGCCCAACCTTAGTGAATGCAAGAGTGGCATATGGAAAGAATAGCTCTATTTCCAGAGCAGACAGCTCCAGAGATTTACAGCCTAATTCTCCCAATTTCCAATGGGAGCCATGATTAGAGAACCAGACCTGGAAGTATCTAACAAGGAAGCTTTGCCATTTATTAGTGCTTAGTGGTAGAGTTCTTTCACTACCACATTTCTAAATTCAACAGTGTGCTTGCCTCTGCTGGCACAGGCATATTATAAAAGTTGGCAAGAGGCCCATTGGTATTATACCATCATTCTAAATCTTAACTAACCTTAGGCACACAACTCCAAGAACAGTTCTGAGCAGGTCTATCTTTTACAAGGTCTTTCGGACTGTCTTGTGTACTTTTTTATGTTTAAATATGTGGTATCTTTTTTTTTATTATTTATAACTGTAAAAATCAACAAATGCAATATCCTGCCATTGAAAATATTACCCATATTCATTCTCCCATGAGAGGAATTCACATTGATTATTTGCAATTCTTATTGTAGTTGAAGATTATAGAAGGAAATTTTACTTTTGAGAAGAAAAAAATTTCAATTATTTTCCCATAAAAATACTTGGATAACTTATGTATAGTTAAAATCACATGCAAACATGAGTCAAACAAATACCTTTATCATCTTAAAAGATGAAGAGGCTGGAGGAAAAGCAAGACTCTTAGAAATGCACAAAAGAAAGGCCTGTCTTTGTCAACTTGGGGGAGCATGACGATTCTCTGAAAAGATAAAAAGCATTTCTTTGACAGCAAAGAATGTGAAGCAGAGAGTTTGTATTTATCCTACATCATAATAAGCAATTTTATGTCTGTAGATTCTGTATTTTTTGTCTGTTCTCATGAAAAAATCTGTTTAAATGAAATACCTGTGAGTGAAAAATCTCAAGTCAGATGAGGTCAGCCCACCTTGACTGTTAATTAATTGCTTGATCAACATATATATATCATTTTTGTTTATGTTCCAATTCTATTAGTAGGCTAAAAGAAATTAATTTTGCATTTGATTTTTTTTTGTAACTGTCGCCATATAGCTAAAGTTTTCAACTTATTTCTGAGAATCATCGATTTTCCAAGTTAGAGGAGAGTACAAAGAACAGCAATCCCTCCTACAATATTCCCCACAAGTGGGAAGACTCCAGTGATGGGGAACTCACTCCCTTACAAAACAGTCCATTCCAATTTTGGACAGGAATAATTGGAAGTTTATCTTTACACTGACCTGAAATCAGCCTTTCTAAAACCTTCTTCTGCCCTCTGAGGCCAGACAGAGCAAGTCTGATCCCATAGCAGCCCTTAAGATACTTGAGGAATACCATGTCTCCCTTATATATTCTCTTCTCCAAGCTAAACATCTCCAATTCCTTCAGCTGGCCTTTGTATGACACGGTTTTCAGTGTCCTTATCATTCCAGGCACCTGCCTCTGGACTCACTCCAGTTTTTCAATGCTCTTCCTACAGCATAATACCCAGAACTAACCACAATATGTCCAATGTGGTCTGATCAGGATAGAGTATGGCAGAACCATGACTTTCTTTGTCACTGGGCTTCTGCAACAGCCACCTAGTGCTGCTTTTGCTGCTTGGGCAAACATTATACTGTAAACTATGTAACATAATGTAATGTAAACATTAAACTATATATTCTATATATATGTATATATATATATGCTGTTCAAGTATATATACTTGAACCATATTGTCTTTGCAACCGAAGACCCCCAAATCTCTTTCACATGAACTGTTATCTAATTGCTTCTCCCTGATTTGGTACTTGTGAAGTTTATGGGAGAAGCCACCATTGACTCTGGGGGTGCATTCCACTCACATCCACTCCTCACCCCTTCTAACATCAGCTTCCCTGTATATGTGGTCTTCCTTCATTAGGATGTAAGCTCCTTCAGTGAAGGGACTGTCTTGCTTACACCTCCAGAGCTTATCACTACTTGGCACACAGTAAGTGCTTTGTCGTTGTTGTTGTTGTTGTATCATTTCAGTTGTATCTAACTCTCCATGACCCCATTTTGGGGTTTTCTTGGCAAGCATACTGGAGTGGTTTGCCATTTCTTCCCTAGTGTTCTCCTTTTATAGAAAACAAATGAATGAATGAAAAAAGCACAGTAAGTGCTTTATCAATGCTTTTTCATTCATTCATTCATCTATAAAATGAGGGCATTGGACCAGATCTCCTTTCTTATGACTCAAAAAAATGTGAAAGACATTGATGGCAATTCTCTGTTGGTTGACTAGGCTGGACTTCATTCTTCTGGACATTCTCTGACTTGACTATGCCCTTGCTAATATGTAGGGCCCAGAATTGAATACAACCTCCATATGGGGCCTTACTTCAATGGAATGTAGTGGGGCTATCACTTCCTTCATTCCAGTCACCATTTCTCCTTTAATACCACCTTGGACCAAATTAGTTTTTGTTTCCTCATTTTGCTATTGATTCATTGAGTTTGTAATCTATTAAATCCCTCAAGTCTGTTCAGATAAATACTCACTGGAAGAAGGACAGCTCAATTCTCATCTGCTTCCTTTGGATTATGTTCTAGGTTACAAGTTTGGAGGACATTTCTGGGTCCTAATGTTGTTCAGAAATAAATAGACTTCTTTAGGTTGAGATCTTAAACACTTTCTTCCCCTCCCTCTCCATCCCTCTGTGAAATGAAGAGACTGGACTAAATGGTCTTTAAATGTATTTCCAGTTACGAGATTATATCCTATATTGTTGCATTTATTGTAGTATGGATAGCAGCATTCAATTAAAAATGAAATTCAAAGTGACAGAAATGTATCTAATTTTTGAGTAATATAAATTGGTCTAAAAATGTCATTGGAATATAGAAAACATTCTAGAGGTAATGATTTTGGAAGCATGAATGAGATACTAAGCTACCCCTGCATAACCATTTTAGTATTGTATGCTAGGTTGGAAGCAAAGATGATCTGGATAAGAACAATAATAACTAATTTATCTTTTAAAAAAACCTCTTCATTTGTCTCTTCATCATCAGAGGCTGGCTTGGTTTTGTCTCCGTGCCTCCCTCAAGATAAGCTGATCACCTGAAATCCCATCAGAAGTATGAAGAATGACTCAGGTTTTGACAGTCTACATTTTTTTGATTCACCCTCCATTGCCTTTTCTCTCAGGTTGGAGAGCTGATGGGCAGATCCCAAAGCTCCAACCTTCCTGGTAATTCCATTTTCCATCAACTGCTCTACTCCAAGGAAGAACTTGCCCTTCCTGCCCTGTCCACCTTCCCCCCAGGCAGGATAAGCTGATCACCTGAAATTTCCTTACCTTGTGGATTGATTGACTCAGGTGTTGATACTAAGCATCTTTAAAATTAGGTGGTGCTGGGCCTGGAGTCAGGAAGACCTGAGTTCAAGTCTGGCCTTAGATAATTAGTAGCTAAGTGATACTAGGCAAGTCACTTAGCCTTGTTTACCTCAGTTTCCTCATCTGTAAAATGAGGAGATGGAAAGATGGAAAAGGAAATGCATATCACTTCAGTATCTCTGCCCAAAAAAAACCCCAATGGGGTCATGAAGAGTCAGACATGACTGAAATGACTGAACAACAACACAAGCAACAGGAATTAGACTTGGCCTGCTTTGTCCCAAGGGGCAGAACTAGAAACAATTGGTGGAAGTTATAGACAGTCTGATTTAGGCATACTCTCTGTGTGTGTGTGTGTGTGTGTGTGTGTGTGTGTGTGTGTGTGTGTGATTCCCCCAAATGCATAGGTGCTGATTCTAATAACAGCTCATATGTATTTAGACTCGCAAAGCATTTTCCTCATAAGCCTGAAATGTAAGCAGTGAAATATAATCATTCCCATTTTACACCTGAGGAGACTGAGGCACAGGGAGGTTGACTGATTTGCCCAGGCTCACAGAGGCTCTAACTGTTAGAACCAGTCATCAAACCCAGGGCTCCTCATTCAGTGTCCAGAACTTTCTCCTATATCACTCAGCTAGTTGTGAACATTTTGAGCTTTGAGTATTTCCCTTCTTCATTCAATTCGAGCAGGTCGTGGTGTTGTTGTAAGTGACTAAAGAGCTGGCATTAGCCTTGATAAGACCTGAGTTCAAATTCTGCCTCTGACCCCCCCCCCCCACTGTCTGTGTGACCCCAGGCAAATCATTTAACTTCTCAGAGCTCTAGCACAGTTCCCGCACATGGCAAGCAATTAATAAATGCTTATTGATGAACTTGACCCTAGGCAACTCTCCCAGATTATACTTTGTCAACAAGGTGGCAGCCAGCACTGGTAAAAGGAGGTTCCTCACCTGGAAGTTCCCTATACTAATGACATCATAGGTCCAGTCTATATTATCTTTCTCCTATCCCAAATTCATTTTAATTCAGCTCAATAGGTCTTTATTAAGCCCTTATCTTCACAGTCTGCCAGAGCTATAGGGGGCCTTATAGGTCATTTAATCCGGATTATGTGGTGTTATCTTCTAACATTGTAATTCTCATTATGGATGACTAAATCTGATGATAAAGTGTGCATACATTTTAGTTAAACATTTATAATGTTTCAAATGGACATCTGTCATTTTACTTACTAAATAAAATCTTCCTGATGTGACTTAAGTTTCAGAACAGTAATTAAATCAAGATTGTCTGATTTCTAATTTGTATTATGATTGTATTTAGTAAAAACTTAAAACTCCTTTTGCAAATACCTCCTGATATCAGACACCCCTCCCCCCAAAATAATGGGCACAGTTTACTTTACTTGTTTGTCCCTTTAATACACACCCTGTTATCATTTTATGGACATCTAGGATTTAATGAAACTGTATGCAGCCACAGCAAGCATTTATCATGTTGGTCATTTCCCAGAGATCCAATGCTGAATGATGACCTCTAAGCTTCCTTTTCTCCTGGACCATTCAGCCAAGCCAATCCCTTTCTAGGTGTGTCTGTGGCTGATACCTACGGGTCCAATTCTTTGTCATATGTTGATCTGATAGCTTACGAAGCAATTTAGGAACCTGTGGAAAGACAAGCATCATGTAAATGTAAAGTACTATCATTTTTGGTCCTCTCACAAGGTTAGCATTCATATATTTGAGAAGGTGGGCTGAGAAGGGACTTAAATTCTCTTTATAGGAATGACTGTAGCAACTAAATTTGGGGAGACAACATGGAAAGTCACAATTCTGCAGATGCTACCAAGCAGCTTCAGCAGGGCTTGTATTCTGACATGGGCCCTAAAACACACAACATGTCTCTGCCCCCCCCCATCTTCTCTAATATGAATGTTGCATACATAATTATAGCTCTCAGTGCAAGTAAACTTTATTACCATGAGCAACATTGTAATAATTCAGGGCACTACATTTTATAGAGCAACTAGAAGTTACAGGATCCAGCGATACAAATGTAACAGGGCTATGAGTCTCTGTTACTGTGGCAAGGGTAAGCTATAAATCCAGAGTATAGATATAGGTCTCTGGAGAGAGGTGAGGCTTACCATATGGGTTTTCTTGACTATCTATGAGTTTGATTGTAGGTCCTTTCTGCATTCTTTGTTGGATGTAATAAATTTGTTCAATGTTCTATGCCTTGTTAGCTTGATGCTCGCAAGGGAACCAGGGGCACCTATAGGAGAACTAGACACAAGTTATATTGTGATGTTTTCAGGGCAATCCCCACTTGAGGATATGAACCAAAGAATAAGATTATCGATATGCCTCCAAGATTGAATTTATGCCCAAGTTCTGGGTAATGGGTCCCATATACGTCTTCAATAGACAGGATGGAAGTGAAGAACAGCAGGGATATAACTGAGATGTAGAAGAAGAATAATGCCTTAGACATATTTCTGGTTGCAGAGCTGGAGACTGAGGCAGGGTGGTATAATGGTAAAAGCCCTGGATTTAGAATCGAAAGACCTGAGTGTGAATTATGGCTCTGCCACTGACAAGCTACGTGACTTTGGGAAGTCTTTTAACCTCACTGAGGCTCAGTTTCCTCCTCTGTAAGATGAAGACAAATGATACTCTCTTAAGAAACATTTCAGTGCTAGTGTTCTATAAAAACTCTATGTCTGAATCATAGTGCCTGGGGAAATGTCAACACTGAAAATATTGAACGTACTTTTGGGGATCTCAAGAGCTATCATATACACGAAGCCTTTCCTGAATTCCTTGTCCTAACCCAGTTGCTAGTATTTCCTCCCTCCCCCCCCACCCCCCACCCCCATTTGCAAAGAAGGAAACAAGCATCCATTAAGCGCCTACTAAGTGCCAAGCACTGTGCTAAGTGCTTTACAAATAGTATCTCATTTGATCCTTACCACAAGCCTGAGAGGTAGGTGTCATTATTATTCCCACTTTACAGTTGAGGAAACTGAGGCAGATATAAATTAAGTGACTTGCCCAGAATCATATAGCTGATAAGTGTCTAAGACCAAATAGGAATTCAATTGCCTTCTATCTATTGTGCATATTTTTACATGATATGCATATTCATATATGAATATTTGTGTGTATATACATATACGTTGTGGATATGTGGATATGTGTGTATATATGTATGTGTGTATACACATACATAGTATATGTGTATGTATACCTATAACTACATATCTCTATTGTCTATCTCCACTATTAGAATATAAATGGCAGGGACTATTTTGTTTTTGTCATTATATCCCCAACTCCTGACACAGTCTACCCATATAGTACATAAACATTTTTCTCATTAAGCACATAGTAGGGCTTAATAAAAAATGTTTTCTGATTATTGACTTTTAAGTATAAGCACCTGATACTCAAATAATTGTGCTTTGAGTATGAGTATCCCTGGGTAAGGGAGCCTGACCAGCTTTCAGACTCACAGTTATATGAATTAGAAGCCACATTTGCAATCACTTTTAGCCTATGGAGCCATAAGCCCTGTACAGTTTAGTATAATATAATATTCCCCTAGGGAAACTAGCCTTTTAAAAGAGTTTCCAGTAACTCGAAAGAACCACATGCAGTTTTAGAGATGGCATCAGAGAACTGATCTAGATCAGAATTCTAGCTCAGATGGTTCAATATATCTCTCTTTTCTCTACTAGCCTCTCTCAGGCTGCCTTGGGCATGAAAGACACTCCCACTGGTCTTCTGAAGTGCCCAATCATCCAAAAATTTATTTCTCTCTGACTTTGGAATGTGTTTTTGTACTCAGATGGTATTTGAGTATGTCTGGGTGTGTCCCATGTCCTAGGAATTCGTAACAAAACTTCAAACGAAATATCAATGCCACACTGTGAAAACCCAACCAGGAAAGAGATGGAAAGCTATATAGTTTCTTCACATTGCCCACTGGCTCGTTTTTTCTGTTTTCTTGAGTCTTGACATTTACATGAAATGTGAACTCTGCATCCTCATACCATGTTGGGGACAGACAGCAGGAACTCTCTGCTTGACTGATGAACAGCAGTCAGGGCTCTGAGGATGATTCTTTGCAAGCTGCCAGGCTAGTTGGTTCATGACTTCTTGGGAGAGGTGGGCAGAGAAGTAATTAAATGTTTGTGTTTAAAGGCAGTCTTTTCATGTAGCTGAGCTGGAACTGGGGGAAGAGAGACTATGTGTGACTCAGGAGGAAACTCCAAATTGCTGCTGACTGGATTAAGAGTAAATCAGTAGGAGGTGAGAAAGTCAAATGGAGGGCTTTAAAAAATGCCACTAATCTGCCAAGTGGATGATCAAAAGTAGGTTATAAATATCTAAAGGAACAATGAATTCATTTAAGAAAGTTATTTTATAGAAAAACGATGAGTCATAAAGCATGGAAAGGGTGTTAGATTTATAGTCAGAGGCCCTGGGGTTTGAATCCTGGTACCACTTGCCAGGTAATTTTGAGCCAAGTCTCAGTTTGCCCATTTGTAAAATGAAGGGGTTAAACTAGATGACCTCTAAGGTCCCTTCCATCTCAAAATCTTTGATGCTATGAATATTCTATTTGATTTCAGTAGGGGAAAATAGAAACACAATGATATTGTATTGACTTCTATGAGGAAGTAAAATTTCCAAATGATTGGTGCTTATCCCTAATTTTAAATGCCAATATTCTTTTATTTTTTAAAAATCACTCTTTATAATGGAATACTATTGTTCCACAAGAAATGATGAGCAGGGACATATATTGGATTCCATGCTGTCTTGGGGGGAGTGGGGAGGGGAAGGAGGAGAAGAAAATTTGGAACTCAAAAATCTGTGGAACTGAGTGTTGTAAAACTAAAAATAAAAAAAATTAAATATTAAAAAGAAATGATGAGCAGGCAGACTTCAGAAAAACCTGGAAAGACTTACATGAACTGATGCTGAGTGAAGTGAGCAGAACCAGAAGAACATTTTACACAGTAACAGCAACATTGTGAGATGACTAATTTTGATAGACTTATCTCTGCTTAGCAATGCAAAGATCTAAGACAATTCCAAATGACTCATAATGGAAAATGCTATCCATCTCCAGAAAAAGCACTATGGAGTCTAAATCCAGATCGAAGCATACTATTTGCTCTCTCCTTTTTTTTTTCTTTCTCTTTTCTTGTGGTCCTCCCATTGGTTCTAATTCTTCTTTACAACATGACTAATGTGAAAATATGTTTAATATGAATGTATATGTAGAGCCTATATCAGATTGCACACCATCTTGGGATGGGGTGGTGGGGAGGAATGGGGAGAAAATTTGGAACTCAAATTCTTATGAAAGTGAATGGTGAAAACTAAAAATAAATACATAAATTATGTATTAAAATTATTCTTTTAATTTAACAAACATTTGTGAAGTGCAAGAGATTGTACTAAGATAAAAATTGAATAGTACCCATCCTCAAAGCGTTCATATTCTACAGAAGCAATAGAAACCTTTCTAAAATGTCTTATTTACTTAGTAAACAGAGTTGGCTGAGTATAATATAATCTTTTCTTGATAACCTGGAGTCATGGTGAACAACTATTATTGTGCCATGTTGTCATATAGTGATGCCCTCAGAGTCTATTGTGGCATATGTGCCTGTCTGCCTCTACACTCAATGTCCTCCTGCTACTGGACTTTGAGAGTTTGATCATTTTTCTCATATCTTCCTTTGCTGTGAGCTACCACTTCTTCCTACATTGTGTCTCACTGTGAAACTCCAATCAGAAAAAAAGCTTACTGCATTGTACCACTTTCTAGCAGCCTACTTTTCCCGCTGCATGATACTTTTTAGATTCAAAGTGTAGAGAACAGGTAACCACGTTTATCAGAGCCATCTCTAAAAACGAGAGGCATTAGGCCCCATGTCAGGACCTGAGGACTAAGATGATTGGGTGGATTTTGGTCACTGGGCTTTCTTTCAGGTACTAGTCTCCCTTTTTCAACCTTCTTTCAGATTCTCAGATGTGTTCTAAGTGGCTGAGAGTGCCAAAAATTTACATGCCAGAAATGTGGAAAGTTACTGCAATGTAAGGGAGTGTTTCCTGTATTTTTAGAAAGCACCTCTTACAAAATAGTACCCAGTCTACAAAGACCAAAATTCCCAGTGGGTCTACAAAATGAAAGTCAAAGGGTAATATTTGTACTTGCTTCACTTTATTTATTTGCATGTGTGTTTATTCATCTATTTATCTGTCTATCTATCTATGTCTATTTATCTATCTATCTATCTATCTATCTATCTATCTATCTATCTATCTATCTATCTATCTATCTATCTCGTCTCTCTATCATCTACCTTGTCTATCATCTATCTTGTTTGTCTATCATCTATCTGTCTATCTATCTATCTGTCTGTCTGTCTCTCTATAGTAAGGAAAGACCTCTTTAGGATGCAGTTAAATCTTAGTCTTTTGGATGGCACACTGTTATTTTCTCTTTAGTAGCAAACATTTCCTGTCCTGGCAGTCAGATGGCTTGATGATCCAATCAGTGTCTTCCCAGTCTAACTACCATAATCTAGCCTACTATTAGTGCTAAATTGGAAGTAATTCCAACTTTACTTTTGACTGAAAACTTCACTTTCAGTATAAACAGGTCTTGCAAATTATAGCTCAAAAATTAGATTATAATTAATTTTTCTGCTGTGCTTTTTTGGATTATGATCATCTCTGGAATAAAGCTTTTTAGATAAAGACAAATTATTATAGAGGAGCTCAAGAATAACCCCGGAATTTGCACACTAAAAAAATGAGTAAAATAAAATGGATTACTCTAAATGTTAGTATTGTGCTCCAAATTATGTTGTACAGAATTTGACCAAGCCTAGTGCACCTCAAATATTTTAAAACTTACATATCCTGAGATACGGGCAGTGAAGTGGAGAAGTAGATAGAGTACCAGGCTTGGAGTAAAGAAGATTACTTTTCTTGAGTTCAAGTCTAGCCTCAGACACTTACTAGCTATGTGCCTCTTTGCAAGTCACTTAACCCTGTTTGCTTCAGTTTCCTCATCTGTAAAATAAAATGACAAAGGAAATGGTAAAACCACTCCAGTACTATACCAAGAGAACCCCAAATGGGGTCAAGAAGAGTTGAACAGGACTGCAAAATGACTGAATAACAACAGCAATCCTGAGATAACACAATTAGTAACATCTCACATGTCCACTAGTCAAACTTCCATCAAGTTTTAATTGTAAATAGTTTCTTGAATTTGCTCCCTCCTTATCAAAGACTTCCTGTTTTTTTTAAAGGCTCAAAAAAAGATGTCATGTCAGTCTATCCAGATTTTCCTATTTGTTAATTTCTCCTCCTAGAAAGTATATTGTATTTGCTTTAATTTTTCTGAGTACATGTGGTATTTCCACTAATAGAATATGAGCTCTTAGAGGGGATGGGCTATTTTTTTTTGTCTTTGGCTGTATAACATTAAGCACAAGGTTAGTCATAGAATAGGATCTTAATAAATGTTTGTTGAATGAATGAACAGACTTATTAACTTGGAGAGGGATGGTCTATGAATTATGAATGTGAAGGGAGATTTGATTGGACATCTCTGACCAATTGAGTTCCCTGATCCACTGGTTGAAGTTAAGGATATTAAACTTTGAATGATTTATTTTCATATGAAAGGGCAAGGAAACTGGGATAGAAGTATTGGCAGGCCATAGACTTGCTGAGGGCATGGATAGCATTTGTGCCTTTTGTCCACCCACTCACTTAGGAGATTATCTCTGGAGACTCTGAAAGTTTAAAAATCGAGAAAGGTCTGGTTGAGGAAGAACTCAACTCTTGAGGATGCTTTTAGCTCTTGAGGGTTGGTATATTCCTCTTTACTTAATGGGGGCATCAGGAGAGATGGAAATGGAGGATTTCTCTAACCTTGGCACTTTGCCACAGAAGCGCAAGACCATAGGTGACATGTGCTTGTATGCAGCCTGGGAGGAATTTAAGGCCATGGCTTACATAGCCATGAAACAGAAAGAATATTCAACAAGTATTCTCTAGCATTTAGTTTGGGTGGACTGGGCCCCCCCACTTGCCTCCATATGTCTAATTAGCGCTGCAGGGACTGGTGCTCTGGGTCTTCAAATTTTAGGAAAGTCTGAAGGGCTCCAAATGCATGTCATGGGCCTTTTTTTGCCCTTGGATGACCAGAAAGCTATGTCAATAAAGCTAAAGGCTACCCAGAAGCTGAACCAGGAGGGGTGTAGCTTGACCTTTGGTCCCCTGGCCAATCAAATCCTGAGGCAGCTTTATTACCTTTCCAGGAAAACTAGCCTAACCTTGTTTCAGGTGGAGTAGGGAGGAAGGGATGGAAAATCCTGGTAGATAGTGGTCCTGTCACAGGGAAACTAATCTGCAGGTATGAATTAGCATATAATTTGCTCAGGAGTGAAGCTTCTTCATTTGGATTTTATGTGAAATTAGCCTTTCTGACTTAAATCGCTTTTAATTTCTTGTGTTAATCTCAGAAAGGGAGTGAGGGCTGGGGAGCTACTACAAGCTGTTATATACTAAGTGACAGGGAGGGAGGAAATGAAAGGGAGGGAAGAAACGGAAGCAGCAGAATTGCCAGCTGTAAAGCAATCTCTCCGGAGCCTACAATTGCACTCATCTCAGTAAGCCCTGAAGGCATCACTGTTTGATGGCTTCATGTTCATAATGGTGACCCCAAGTCACCAAGAAAAGGTTAAGTGGTGTTCAGATACTGCTTAAAACAGCAAGAAATGTGAAAGTAGATTCTTTAAAAAAAGATTTCTATTCAAACTTAATTTAAAAAAAAGTTTTGTCACTTAAAGAGAAAAGCTTCAGTTATCAGGAAAAGTCAGGTCGTTAGATCACCTTGGTCTCTGTCCAGACTGCCTAAATACATAGCTGCTGGCCAGCCACTGTCTAGGTCACCAATGATATTACAAGAGTGACTTGTTCTCCTCCATATTTTCAAGTCACTTTGTACCTCTCTACAAACACCTGCCACTTTCTACCTCTAATATATTACATATCACTTCATTAGTGGGCAAAGGTGTCAAACTTGCAGGCTCACAAACCTCTCGAGTGAGGCCAGAACCAGATTAAAATGTATTTGCAAAATGTTTAATAAAATAAATAAAAATATAGTATGACCTAAGTAATGTTAATCTGTGGTTTTCTAAGTCAATATGCGGGCTGCAGCGATTCATTTCTTGTCTGTTTTTGGAGGCAATTGGGGTTAAGTGACTTATCCAGAGTCACACAGCTAGTGAGTGTTTAAGGCTGGATTTGAATTCAAGTCCTCCTGATTTTAAGACTGGTGCTTTATCTACTATACTACCTGGCTGCCCAATCCATTTCTATTTGGGTTTGCTTGCTGCTGTTTGTTCTTCATTCTCAAAGGGGACCATGACATCAGGGAGATGATGCCATGACATGGAAGAGAATTCATGGTGAAGTAAATGTCCTCTACTAATATAGAGCAGCAGCCATTTTGCAAGTCTCAGAGGGTGGCCTGGGGCACTGAAAGTGATTGGCCCAGGTTCTCACAGTTGGTAAGTTTCTGAAACAGCCTGACTCCAAGACCAGCCTTCCCTATATCTTATTGCCTTATTGTGTGTGAGGGGGCCGGGATTTGCAGTGGATCTAAAGGTCCCAAAGACATGGTCTTTCCTTTTAGGGGTCCAGTGTGAATCCACCCCCATCATTTGTACACTCCATAGTAATTGGTAATATGTGCTTCTCATAATATGTATAGCAATCCATAATATATTATCTATTATATATCTAGATAGCTATCTAACCTCCCTTACTTGCTTGCGATGTCCTTAATTATAATAACCAGTATTTACATAGTGCTTTAAGGTTTGCTAAGTGTTTCACAAATATTATCTCATTTTATTCTCATGGTGAATCCCAGAGGTAAGGTCCTATTATTAACCCCATTTTATAGGAGGAAATGGAGGTGAAACGGGTTAAGTGACTTGCCCAAGGTCACACAGCTACTGAGTGTCTGAGGCAGGATTTGAACTCAAGTCTTTTGAATTCCGAAACCTGAGTTCTATCCATTGCACCACCTAGACTCTTAAGGGCAGACTATTTATTATTCATCTTTTTAATCTTTGTACAACACCCCTCCCCATCCCGCCCCAAAGTGCCTACTATGGAGCAAGCATTCAAAAATGTTTATTATGTGAACAAATGAATGAAGAGTCTATGGAATCCTCTAAAGACTCCACAATGAGAACTGCTAACATAGGCCCCAAAGTAATTTCATTGATCTGACCACTCGGATAGAAAAGTCTTAATTACTGGAAAGTCTTCATTGTAGAGCGGTTTTAAAGCTTTCCAATTAAGATGATAAAATCCTGACTCTAGAGCCAGAAGGACCCTACCCAGCCCAATTCCTTCATTTTACAGCTAAAGAAAGGGAAGTTAAATGATTTGCCCAGGATCACAAAAGGTTTTTTCAAGGATATACATTAAAGAATTCCCATGTAGACAGACTTGGCTTGACACAGCTTTTCTCTTTTTTTAGGTAGGCTAAACAGAACACATACGGGCTCTCGTCAGAGATGTCACCCAACAAAGGCACGTAGTCCATAGAGTCAAAGCTATGGTTTTTCCAGTAGCAATGGAGGGTTGGCTATGAGAATTGGACTAGAAGGAAGGTGAGTACCACAGAATCAATGCTTTCAAATAGTGGTGCTGGAGAAGACTTTTGAGAGTCCCTTGGAAAGCAAGGAGATCAAGTCATTTGATATTTAAAGAAATTAATTCAGGCTACTCACTGGAAGGTCAAATACTAAAGCTGAAGCTTAAATACTTTGGCCACATAATGAGAAGATGAGACTCATTGGGAAAGACTGTGATGTTGGGAAGGATTGAAGGTAAAAGAAAGGGACAGCAGAGGATGAGATGGATAGATAGTGTCATGGAAACAATGAACATGAGCATGGACAGACTTTGAGAAACAGTAGATGATAGAAGGGCCTGGCATGCTTTGGTCCATGGGGTCACAAAGAATCAGACATGACTGAAATGACTGAGCAACAAAATGTTTTGGCTCTAGCACTATCAAGGCTTGACGGGCCTTGGTTTCCTTATCTGTAAAGTGGGAATACTGCACTTGATGGACTGGAAAGTCTCTACCTTGTTCCTAACTGAAGTAGAATGACAGAGCATCTACTTGAAAAGCTCAGAAAGACACGAATGCCCATAGAGATTGAGCTCTAATCTTGACATTGATTTGAAATGTGAATTCTGCCCTGATCTGGTTTTCAATGAGATCTAACTTTTAGTACTGCCATGGAAATCCCCAAAAGTTAGTAATATGGGGTAAAAAAAAAAAAGAAAACATCAGCACAGTGCTAAAAATCAATTTAAGTATTGTGGAAATTTTTTAATCTCTGGTCAAGTGCAGTATAAAATATCCTTTCCTTTCAGGTGAAAGGCATTTGGCTGGGATTTTTGCATCTTTTCTTATCATTATAATTTGTGTTATGTTGAGCATAATCTGTATTCAGCTTTGATCTTTTTATATGTTATTAGATGCTGATTTTGTGATAATGATGATGACACATATGAAGATTAAGGGAGTAAGTTAACAGAAGGATTGGTAGTGCCGGGGATATGGAAAGCTATAAGAATACAGATGGGAAAAAGCTAGGATTAGGAGACTGCAGAAAAGACTGGAAGGGTGAAGATCAGGCATAGGAGAGGGCCCAACCTAGAAAATACTCAGAAATCTAGATGAAGACAAAAATCAGCTATCACAAGTCAAGGTATGGGATCTGGATTTAAGTACAATTGGGAAAATGAAGTCAGGGCATACCAAAGGTCAGGTGTGGCTGTAGGTCTGAAATAAAACAGACAGATGGTAAAAAGAATATAAAAGGTTAAGCCAAGATATAGGATCTTATCATCATGGATTAAGAGCTGAGAAGAATTATAGAAAAGATCTAATCCAAACCCCTCATTTTAAAAAGAGAAAACTGAGACTCAGACACTCATCCAAGATCACACAGGAAGCAAGGCAGGCAAAAAGCAGAGGAAGTAAGTCTTGGTAGCACGGGCAGGTCAGGAATAAGGCAAACAAGTTGACACCAGACCCATGGCAGCAGCAACAAGAAGACCTGAATGATTTAGATAATCCTCTGCCATAGCAAGTGAATTTTTGTATGTTCCCTCCTATGGGTGGGGGAAGCAATTTTTAGACATGGGAAGTTAAGAGCCTACAGCTAGATAAGTAGGTACATCTGTCTAGGAGGCAGAGTGTGGTAAGATAGGAACAACACGATGGTGGGGCAGCCCCAAGTATACTAGAATTAAAGCCATAGTTCTAAGCAACCTCAAAAACATTGGTAAGCAGCTAAAAATAAATTCTGCAAGTCTGCACCCCCAATGCTTCTCCATTACCATACTGTCACTGCAGGATACACAATTAGACTCCTTGACAAGCTGAAGAGTTAAGGGATCGGGAACTAATCCGGGGACCCAGGATGCTAATCTGGGGCACTGGGTAGACGGCAGTTATTATTCAGTTGTGTCTGATTCTTCATGACCGCATTTGAGTTTTCTTGGCAAAGATACAGGAGTGGTTTGCCATTTCCTTCTCCAGCTCATTTTACAGACGAAGAACTGAGGCAAACAGCATTAAGTGACTTGACCAGAGTCAAACAGTTAGCAAATGTCTGAGGTCAGATTCGAATTCAGGACTATGACCCTTTAGTAGTAATAGTAGAAATCAAGTAACATGCAGGGCAAGTCTGATACAGACTAGAGAAAGTTTGTGGCTTAGAAGTTGAGGTGAGGCAGGGTATGGATTGGGGTAGATGTTGGTATCAGGGATAATCAAAGACAACAAGACGAGGGTCAAGGCAGGTAGAATCAATAAGATGGGTAGAAATAGAGCCCTCCAATACTTAGTACTATAAGGAAAAGCTTCAGGCAGAGGTAGTTCAGTACTCTGGATAGCTACCTGAGAAGGAAGATGTTCTGATGGCTTCTATCATGAGGCTGAGAACTGTTATCCTCAGATATCTAAGCGTATACAGTTGACTGCCTCTGCCTTACCACTTCCAGCTATGGAACTCTGGCTGTAAGGGGGATGTTGTGACTATTTGCTAGGCTTAATCCTTACCGAATCAAAGAATCATCTTCACTCCCCCTGAAACTTGTGGATTCTTCTTCAGAAAGTAAGGCCATATCTTTTGCATAAAATGGGAGATCAATTGGGATAAACAGGTCCTCCACAGTCACAGCACATTGGGGAGGGACATCTTCAATATCTTCATCATTGAAATATATTTTGTCATCTAGAGACCTGGGCCTAGGAGTGTGGCAGTTATTTAGCTCATGAAATATGAGTTGCTCATTATATGGATAAGTAAGAACTATGTTCATTCTATTGAAATTCATGGGGTTTTGCATGAGTTGGAACTGCTGGATAAAGTGCTATGTCCTGTTTTAGTAAGCTATACTTTATTGAAGGCAGGGCATTAGGTGAAGAATGTTCTCAGTCATTGCTAAAATCATAAGAGTGCTCGCATCACTAGCTTCTACTACCATACTATTCCAAAGCATCATTGTACATTCCTTAAGAGCCTAAAGTCTTAAAAACCACACCAGTAGACATGACAAATGACACACAAATAGAGTAGACAAAGACAATGAACACACATTCAATGGCAAACGCTAAACCTTTTATCCAAAGATCAGCTTAACAAAATTCAGGGAGGTTGATCACCAGCAATATGGCCATTAAATGACCAATTTTTTTGGTCAAAGCAACATAGCATTGAAAATGCCTACTAAGTTGGAGAGGAGTTGTGATATATGCATTGGTGGAGGGATTATCCATGTAGATGAACCTCCAGATCTTTTATGAATATGAGATACACTCATCCAGCATTTGTATGCAAAGACCTAAATATTTTCAAAGGATTGGGACTCTTTTTTTTCCATAATGCGGCAGTCTGAAATGGACTAATGTCAATGACAAACAAAGAAACACTTAGCACAACTAAGTGTGAACTTGGCAGGTAATGCTTTGGTAATAATGCTAGGGTTCTTCTTTTATCAGGCTTGAGATCAGTGTACTCCATGAGGTTGTGTCGCCTTGGATAATAAATACAAAAACACCAACAATAATAGCTAACATTTGTATAGTGCTTACTATATGCCAGACACAGTACTAAGCGCTCTACTGTAGTTATCTCTTTTGAGATGGAAATGCTATCATTGTCTTCTTTTTACAGATGAGGAAACTGAGGCAAACAGAGGTTAAGTGACTTGCCCAGGCCACACAGCTAGTAAGGGCCTAAAGCTAGGTTTGCCAAGAGTATTTATGGTATCTGACCCAGTCTTCTTCCATACCCATTTTGATTGCCACATGGCTCATAGTGACTGTAGTAAGAAATCAAAATATAGATTATGAGTGCATTGAAGTGTAACTATAAATACTTTTCTTGCATGGTTTGTGGAAGCAGAGAAGGGTCATAGCAGGAACATGGTCCAACATATTTCGACTCGTGGCAGTGATACTTTTATAACTCATGACTTGGAACCATAGCTCTCAGTTCCCAAAGGTCAGGTTCACTTGTGCAGCCTTCTCACTAAGAATCTCTCTGGCATGTGTTACCAGTTAAAGTTTGTGCCCTGCTTCTCTCCCCAAGACATCCTCCAGGATTCGTCTTGGTCTAAGTATCCATCACAAGGGGACAAGGTCCCATGTAAGCTAGTAACATTTAAATATAAGACAAGCTTTATCCAATGACAAAGATGGAAAGGACCTGCATTCTCTTTCCTTCCCCTTATCTCTCTGGTGGACCCCCAGCCTCCTCAGGCACCTATATAGTAGTACATAATTATAGTACTTCCTCAAGGATCCACTACAAGGGGAAGCACTTGGAGTTTAGGGAGAATCAGCTCCTCTCCTCTGGTGTTCTGGGATAAATAATTCAGAATACCAGAGAAAGGCAAGGTCTAGGTTTGCTCCTCCATGTCATGGCTCTGTTCCTTGATGCATCTCCAATCTGGGGTCCATTTAGTCTTGGAACTCTTCTACTTGCTTTTTTTCATCTTGCACATAGTTCTCGGAAGACCTGCACAACTATGCAAGCCTCTCCCCAGGCAACTAAACACATTTCTGTTAGTGGCCCCTCTCTTCTCTGTGTCTCCAGCTCTCTAGTGTTCAGTAGTAACACTTTTTCAAAACTCAGATTCAAGAATTAGCTTTAAATCATAAGTCATGGATCATAAATCATCAACCATTATCAATTGGAAATCAATGTAACCAAGGACAAGTCAAGTTCATACATCACTTACAGAACAGAGGCCTCATGGGTGGGGTAAAAAGTGTCAAAACAAGGAGAATTTATACCTGGCTGAAAAGTTTTCCTAATCCCAGATCACATCTCACCTTGTTCAGGGTATAATAGAAGGAAGAAGGTTCCATTCTGAATCACACCTGGGAACACCCACTACATTGTCTAAGTCATCCAATTAGTCTATGCTGGCAGTTGTGGTGATTAGAAGTGGTTTAAGTAAAAATGAATGACTTGGCATGAACTAGAAAGATTAAATTCTTCTGTGAAGTGTAATTGGCAAAAGAGACAGATGACGTACTTAGGAAAATGTCCCTGGATGGAGAATCACAAAGGTTTTTGGCTGGCTCAGCGGGCTGAAAAAAGGTGGAGATGTTCATGATTATACATGAATAGTCACATAATCAAAGAACCAGAGACCTGGAAAAGACCCCCCACAGCCATCTAATCTGACTCTCTCATTTTATAGATGAGGAGAAATATCTGGTCACTAAATCCAGATGGCTCTAGAGGAGAAAGTGAGGCTGATGACCCTGCATAGCCCTCTCTCACTCAAATCCGAGTCAACTGCAAGTCATGTCATCATTTCCCCGATGTCATGATCCTCTTCGAGAATGAAGGACCAACACAACACAATAGATGAGGAAATTGACAGTGAGAGTGACTTTCCAAGGTCACACAGGTATTAAGCATTGCAGGCAGAATTTGAATCCATGTCCTCTGACCCCATAGCCAGTGGTTTGTTTTTGTTTTGTTCTGTTTTTTTCCATTTTGGGACACTGTCTCCCCAGGCCTTGTCCACTGCCCCATCTGCAAAGCTACAGAGAATGCTGGGAGGTTTGGTTCAATGTAACTATATGACTAACTGTGAGAATGATGACAGAAAAGTTAAATTTAGATAAAAAAAAAACCAGATTCAGTGGCAACTTGACAGAATTCCTCACCAGTTTCCTTGCAGCAGAGCCTGAAAGGATATCAGGGGCAAGGAGGTTTCACTACTTGACCTATGTCTGGGCCTCTCCAAACAGCAGGGTTCTTTGTCATTCCCAGTTTGGAAATGCACTGCCCTTAGTGAAATAGGAAGAGAAGGGAAGCAACAGCTGTCTGGCATCACTGCTGGGAATAGACTGTTTATAAGCATGATTTTGTATTGAAATTTTGAGAAATGTAGTTGAATCTTTGTATTGGTAGTCAGAAATTGGATTCAAATCCCATCTCTGCCACTTAATGTGTAACCTTGGGCAAGTCACTCACCCTCTGCTGACCCCAGTTTACTCATCCATAAAATGAGATGGTTGGACCAGAAGAAATCTGAAATCTCTTACAGGTCTAACTTTATGATCTTAAATGAAATGATTCTTTTTTTAATTTAAAATTACTATTTTAATTTATTTTATTGTCATCTTAGGTCATGGGCTCAGAGAATTAGAGATGAATGGGACTTAGTGAGCATATATTTTCTGGTCCCTTTGTCTTAGCCATAAGGAACTGAGGCCCACAGAGGTTGTGACTTACCGAAAGAATCACAGCCATAGTAAGTAGCAAAGCAAAAATTCAAATCCATGTACAAGAAATGATTCTTTTATAAGGGCTAATAAAAGTTTAATATCCACCTCTCCAAAAAACCATAATACACCTTTACTTTTAATTTGCATTATGAATATTTTCCCCATCACTTTCTTAAGTCTAGGCAATCAACAAAATGATAAATCAAACCAGGATTTGTACCACTTGCCAATTTCTGAGGTGCAAATGTTCATACTGAAAGGTTAACAGTCAGCTCTTACCAGGAAGTCCAAGCTGGTTCTAGAATACTCCTGGCCTGGGAATCTAGCCATTCTTTATAAGGTAGAAAAATAAATTGTAAGAGCATAGATTTTGAGCTGGAAGGAACCCTAGAGGTAATCTAGCCTGGCCCCTTCATTTTAGAAATAAGGAAACTGAAGCCTAGAGAGATAAAGTGACTTTCCAAAGGTATCACAGCTCAAATGAAGTAGCTCTACTGATATTTGAACCCAAGATCTGTTGTGCTAAAACCAGTGCCTTTTCTGTTCATCATGATGCTGCACCAATTATTGTCACTAATTTTCTTTCTTTCTTTTCTTTTTCTGATGAGGCAATTGAGGTTAAGTGACTTGCCCAGGGTCACACAGCTACTACCTAATTTTCAGATACATTTTTCTACACACAGCATTTCTTTCATACTTATGAGATGTGTCACTAGACATTTCCAAATTACATTTTAAATATTTCAGTTGAAATGGGATTGAATTTATTTTATATAAAGTTAATAGGTACTATGATTATAATAATTGTCAAGTCTTCTACCAATTTGTTAAAATTGTCAAGGTCTTTATTCTATACCTTTGAAATTAGGATTAAAAAAAACCAAATGGGGCATATTTGATCAGGAACCTCTGACCTATGGCTTTGAGAAACAGTGGTGCTGTGGAAACAAAGCAGTATTTGGAGCTAGAGGACCTGGGTTTGAATCCTGTGTTGGCCACTTATTCACTTTGTAATCTTGGGCAAATTATTCAACCTCTCTGTGGCTTAGCTTCCTTATTTATAATATAAAGTGGTTGGTCATCTGAGTATGCAAATCCACAGCATTCCCAAGTGTGTCCAAACCAGATTAAAATGTACTTGGGAAATGTTTAACAAAATAAATAAAAATGAACACAACACAGCATAGATAATATTAATTTGTGGTTTTCTGAGACAACATGTGTAGCAAGGGTCCATCTCTATCTGTGCTTGATTCCATTGGTGTCCATGGCCTCTCAAATCCCATCCAGGATCCATCTTTCTTCCCAAGTAGGTTAGCTGAGTGTTTTAACCAATAATTCTTACTAACTAGGTACTAAGTTTGCTTGTTTTTAAGTGAAATAAAATTTTAAATTGCAAAATTTAAATTTTAAAATGCTCTTATATTCTAATTGAACACTTGGTATGTTCTAAAGCCTCATCTGTAGAATTAATAGGAGAAGGAAAAGGCAAGCCACTCCAGTATCTTTGCCAAGAAAACCTCAAATGGGGTCACAAAGAGTCAGAGGTGACTGAAAATAACAGAATGACATCAATCCTCTAAAGTAGCGCTAATATCTTCTTTATGATTTTTTCCCTTAAAGTTAATATTATAAAGATCTCACTAATACTTAGGTTAGTCAATCAAAAGGTCCATGACTGATGCAAAACAGAATACTTCCACAGCCTAGTTCAGGGCTGTCCAAAATGCAGCCCGCCTGTAAGCTTAGAAATTTACATAAATGCTTTAGTAAACGCCGAGCTACAGCAGAGCTCTCACTAAAATGGCAAATCAAACTATATTGTCTATTGTTTCAATGAAAACCTAAGGTTGGCCAGCCCTGGCCTAGTTGATAGTATTTGTGAATTGCTGTGGCAAAAAGTAATTCGTCACTACCAGGTGGGCAACGTTGTGAGATGATCCCCTCCGGACATGTGTAAGTAACCTGGTCCTCGGATGGCCCAATCCTAGGCTTTCTAGCTTCCGCTGCTTCTATAATGTTTGAAGACTCAAGGTCCTGTCCATTCCAGCCATAATGAGGCATCGTAGGAAGAGCTAAGTAGAAGATCACCATAGCTAATCCTAATTATTTATTACTTGATAGACAGTTTAAAAAAATCATTGATCCAAATTGGATTAATAGGTATAAATAACTGTTAATGTAATTCAATTCATTAAGTGTTTAAGTGATTACCATGTTCCAAATACTGTGCTTAATACGGGGCTTGCAAAGACAAAAACACAATAGTGCCTTAGTCCCTGCTCTCAAGGAGCTTATGTTCTAGGAGTGGGAAGTAAGATACATGTGAAATGCATACAAATGGATAAATGCAAAAAATAAACAAAGGGAATACAAAGTAATTTTGGGGAGGATAGGAGTGGTGACTGAGGACACAGCAGGCACTTAATAAATGCCTACTGATTAATCAGGAAAGACCCTATAAAGGAAGTGACATTTGAGGCAAGTATTGCAGGGAGCTAGGAACTCCAAGAGACAGAGATGATGAAGGACACATTCTAGGCACCAGGAAGTCTCTGAAAAGACAGAGACTATGGAAGATCACATATAGCAAGTAGACAGATTTGGCTATGACATAGATTGTGTGAGATGGGGTAACGGGAAATCATTCTAGAAAGATCAGTAAGCATTTTAAATACTTAACAGGGGAGTTTATATTTCATCCTGGAAGCAGTAGGGAGCCATTGAAGCTTCTATGGCAGCAGAGTGATGTGGTCAGATCTATGCTTTAGGAATATCAGTTCAGCAGCTGTATGAGGGATGAATTGGAGAGATATGTAACTTTAGGTAAGAAGACAAGTTGGTGAACTACGTGAGAGGTGATAAGGCCCTGAACTAGGGTTGTAGCTATGTCAGTAGAAATTTGAAATGAAGGAGAAAGATGCTCTAGAGGGAGAATTGACAGGGCTTGGTGACTGATTGGATCTGTGATGTTTGAAAAGTTTGAGAGACATAATTTCTGAATAATTAATGATTTTATTAATAATGCTAGAATTTCATTAATAAAAGAGCTCAGTGACACTCTCGAATGCCAAAGATAGTCATGCTCACAGTTTATATGCCCTTGGAAAAGTTGGTGTTCTAGAGGGTGACAATCAACTCTGATTGGTTAACAATTATTGAGAGAATAAATATTACAATGAGGAATGGGCTCACTCCAATGAGAGGCTGAGAAAATGACATTATGCTACTCTTGGACAAAGAAACTTTCTCTATGCCCAGACCACCCCCCAGCTTTGGGCAAAGGATCTACCTCCACCCAAACTTGCTTGAACGGAATACAGTGGGCAGGAATTTACTTTAGATTAGAGATTCCTTGTCATGGGTGGGATCTGAGCAGGATCGAGGAGAAAATTAGTTCAACCTTCAGAGAATAAACATTGAAAATGAGGATTTTAGAAAAGGGGAAAATTCTGGATCTCCGCAATCATTAGTTATTAATAATCAGTTCTCTCAGATCTAAGAGGGGTGATGGAGAATGAACTGTTAAGGATGACTCCAAGTTTGTGAACCTGGGGAGGGAGGGAGCAAACATTTATTAAGTGACTACTATGTACTAGCTACTGTGCAAAGTGATTTACGAATATTATCTCATTTGATTCTCATGACAATCCTGGAAGGTAGGTGTTATTATTATCCCCATTTTATAGCTGGGAAAACTGAGGCACATAGCAATTAAGCGATTTGCCCTGGGTCACCTAGCTAATACGTGTCAAAATCAGGATTTGAACTCGGATCTCCCTGATGCCAGGCTCAGCACTCTACCCACTGTACCACTTAGCTGCTTCTAAACAACCTGGGTGACTGAAAGGATGGTATGCCATTGACAAAAATAGGTAAGTTAAAAAGATGGGTTCGTTCGTGATAGGGTAGGGGGTGGAGATAGTAAGTTCATTTTGGATATGCTGAGTTTGAGATATGTATGGGACCTCCAGTTGGAAATGTCGAGCAGATGATTGATAATGTGGGACTGACGTTCAGGAGAGAGTTGAAGGATGGGTATAAGATCGTAACTGAATTCATAGGAACTGACGAAATCATCAAGAATTACATTTGGTAACTCTTTCTCTCTCTCTTTCCTTCTCTCTGTCTCTGTCTGTCTCTCTGTCTCTTTTTCTCTCTCTGTCTCCGTCTGTCTGTTTCTCTCTCTCTCTCTCTCTCTGTCTCTCTCTCTCTTTCCTTCTCTCTGTCTCTGTCTCTCTGTCTCTCTCTCTCTTTCCTTCTCTCTGTCTCTGTCTCTCTCTGTCTCTGTCTCTCTGTCTCTCTTTCTCTCTCTCTCTCTCTCTCTCTCTCTCTCTTTCTCAATCTCTGTCTCTCTGTCTCTTTCTCTCTCTCTTGGACTGGACCTATGATTTTTGGGACCATGGTATGGGACCATGAAGAAACAGTCAATGAAATTATGAATAAATATGCTAAACCTTTTGGAAACTCAGAACATTAAGAAAATGACAGGATTCCAATCTGGAAGACGCTTTATGTATCATCCAATCCAAATGCCTCATTTGATAGCTGAAGAAACTTGCTTGGACTTTGAGAGATGAAAATGACTTGCTCCAGGTCAGGTAAGTTGTAAGGAGCAGATTCGGGACTGAAACTTTTTTAGACAACAGAAAACTCTTTGGAGAATAGAATATGTATTTTACATTCATGCAGCGATATCTATCCACAGCCAAACATATTTCATAGGAGATACACGTTCTTCACCTTCAAGTGTCTTTGCCATATGCTTATATTGTCCCATAAATCCTTGATGTGAGCCCACTGCTCCCACCCCAAGAATGTAAACTAGCAGGAAGCTCCAAATAATCAGTCCCTTTGAAACAACCTGAAAAGCACTAAATCTTTCTCTGTACTACTCCCAGATATGTTAATGAAGCAGCTTCCAATTCCCAAGTCTTCTAGAGATGGAGAGGCATCATCAGCCTTCTCATTCAGCGAATGTTTTCGTTGCTAGTGGAAAGGACGAGTTGTTGGTGGATAGACAGCTTTAAAACTCGCCCCCTTTGAGTTTAAAAAGCCATAACTGTAACAATTTAAGAGGAGCCTATTTTGCTGTTCCTCACACAGGACACTCCTTCTACCAGCTCCTAGCATCTTTATAATAGCTGCTCCCTAAGTCTGTGTAAGGCTGGGGGGTTGATTGAATCAATCAAACAAGCCAATCCACCCATTCCCATTTAAAGTAAGTGTTTAGATACTATTCTGATACTTTAACCAGATGAGAACACTTCTCTGTTAAATGAGTGAGTCATAAACTTCCAAACTTGAAGTGTGGAAAAAGCCTTTGATCAACCAAGCTGCCCTTGAAAGTCACAAGTTGAACTGGAGTGACATTGCTTTGAATTGTGTTCGGGTAGGCTGAGGAAACTCAGGTATGCCCAGTGGGCCACCTAAAAAATGGCAGATGTTTCATAACCCAGAGATTGGAATGTCTGGCAGCAGATAGTATTCAGAGCCAAGATCCAGAGGAGGCCTTCCTTGGAGAGGTTGGAGAAGAACTCTGACCTCAGCCTCCACCGTGATCTGCTCCCCGCTCTTGGCCAGAGAAGGCCCTTGTGAGCTTGGCTGGAGAATTTGGATGTGAGATGAGCATCCTCCACTCTTTCAGCATCTCTGTGCACTGGAAGTTGAGGACAGACTAGGAAAAGGAGAAAAGGCATACCTGAGGCTGTAGAAGGAGCCCAGCAGAGAAGCCATACCATACATACCAAGGGGAAGATATTGAGGATTCCAGCACAAGGCCTTCTAGGAGCTCTGAGTCCCCCCTTTGCCACATGGGTTCTACAAGCTGGAACCTATTTTCTGCTGGACTCTATGTTTACTAGTGAGAGAATGCGCACCTAATTCAGGGGGATAGTTTGTACCAACTATATCACCATAATTAATAGCTATTTCTAAAAGCTAATTAAGTTTGGCTGACTCATTTCTAATTAATCATTTATTTTAACAAACATTTATTTTCTCTTCTTACTTCTCCCTATTGAAAAAAAAATAGAGAAAAACAAAACCCTGTAATAAACATGTATGGTTAAGCAAAACCATTTCTTGCACAGGACATGCCAATATCTATATCTATGTCTGTATGCACTACATATACATATATACATATGTACATATATATATATATAGATATAGATAGATATATATGGGTACACACACATGTATATTATTCCATAACCTTAACTCAATTACCTCTCTGACAGGAAGTGGGTAACATGCTTTATTATCAGCCTTCTGGAATCATGCTCAATTGTTCCATTGATCAGACTTTTTAAGTCTTTCAATTGAATTATCCTTACAATGATATTGTCCTTGTATAAATCATTCTCCTGGTTCAGCTCACTTCACTCTGCATCAGTTCATATAAGCATTCCCAGGTTTCTCTGAAACTATCCCTTTTTCGTATAGCACAGTAGTATTTAACTATATTCATATTCCAAGGTCTTGCAGGATGAGTCCATTGTGGAACTAACTCCTAGGATTGTCCTGGAGCCAATCAGAATCCCCAAGATCACTTCATCCCAATCTCTAGCAGAGTATTGAAACTGAATTTATAAAAGGAGTGGTTATGGGTTGGCATACACCTTACCCCACTGAACACTAGTGATCTCAGGAATCCTTAAGCAAAGAAGTCTGATCTCATCTGTGATGAGTATGGGCTTTTTAGAGAGTAGCTGGATGGTGGTATGGTTGAGTGAGGGGGTCTGTCATTAGGGTAACAGACCAAGCTCAAGAATATTGAGTTATAATTCTATTCTGAAGTTAATGTCAAGGTTGTAAGGAGAGTGGTTTTAAAAAATCTTCGGGAGAGGCAGCTTATCTTTTTGGATAGAGGTCTGGCCTCAAAACCAGGAAGGCCTCTGACACCTATTGGCTATATGACTTTGGGGAAGTGATTTCAACCTCTTGCTGCTCCTAAGCAATTCTGAATTACAAGATAGTTATCAGATCTACATTAGCAGGAGCCCTTCACAGGGCTGTGATGAAAGCACAGATCTAGTAATTAAAAAAACAAAACAAAAAGACATCTACAAGTACATAAAAAGACCAGTTCTAAAATCTATGACTCTACGTCTCACCAGGCGGGATGATGTTATGGAACGAACACTGGGTCTTGAGTGAGAAGAGATAGAAATGAGAAGGGAACGAGCATTTATAAAGAGCCTACTATGTGCCAAGGCACTGTGCTAAGCACTTTAAAAGCCTGAATTTTAATCTTGGCTCTACTGCTTGTCACCTGAACCTCAGGCAAATCATTTCTCCTCTCTGGGCCTCAGTTTCTTTATCTGTAAAATGTGAGTTGGACACATGGATAGGTGAGAGAGAGAGATAGATGGATGGATGAATAGATAGACAAGATAGCTGGATAGATAGATAGATAGATAGATAGATAGATGGATGGATGGATAGATAGACAGACAGTCACACAGGATGGGTAGGTAGAGAGATAGAGAGAGAGATAGGATGGATAGATAAAGAAAGATAGAGTGAACAGGCATTGATTAAGCCCTTATTATGTGCCAGACGCTCTACTAAATACTACAAAATACAAGTGAGGATTGAGAGAGATTATTTTACTATTATGGTAATATCTAATTATTAATTTGGGATCCAGGTTTTTCTCCTTTATTTCCTCATTTAAAAGTAAAGTCAGTCTCTATAAAAAGTCCATCTCTGAAAGACATCACTGATTGACGAGATTGTCCATGTACATCGAGGTACATGCTCTTCCTTCTTGGGCAGGACCCCACTCAACTAGGAGATCTTACTTCTGTTTAGAGTATAAATAGAATTCTGTCTAGGTGAGTTCTTGATGAGATGAGGAGCCTCTCTCCTTGCACTCCTCCATTAGAATTTAGGGTGACTCGGCTCATGAAAGAGAAAACCAATCAGAATGACATGGATGGAGATGGAGATGGAGCTGTCCAGATTGCTGGAGGGGGCTGAGTCTTATGATCAAGCCACATTTTCAGCAGAAGGAGCTGGACTCCTAGCTTACCTCCCCATTAAATGTCCGCCAATGAGGGTTGATTTTCAATTGTCAGAAGCATTCCCTTTTGAAAAATATTTAAAGCTTTCAGGCTCTCCATGTTTTTTCTTTGGTTACCAAGAGAAACCACTGACCACCAATTTATTGATTACCAGCTGGCCTCATTAATAAGTTATTTGTTACCCAGAAATTCTTTCAGGGTTTTTTCTTTATCACAACATGATAGTCTCTACCCTCACTGACTTTACATTCTAATAGGGAAAGACAGTCCACAAAGGGAAGGGTTGGGGAGTTCTTTCATAGTAGCCTGTTGTAGAGATGACCTGGAAATGGCATAGAAGCCTGTCCTGGTAAGATAAGGTAAAAGCTCCCCTTTTAGGGGTAGGGAGTCCAAGGCTGTGGTGGGTTGGAGGAGATGAGTGTGATGGACCATGTAGGAGCAGCATTGTTGGCCAGGTTTGATCAGAGCAGAGATTCTTCATCTTTTTTTGTGTCATGGCCTGCTTTGGCAGTGAAACCTATGAGTGCCTTCTCAGAATAATATCTGTAAATGCATACATCAAAACATAGGATCAAAAAACTATGAAAAGCAATTACATAGAAATATAATTGTCAAAAGTATTAAAACAAAACAAAAAACCACCTTTCAGACCCTGGAACTAGAACATAACTATCTAAGTCCTTTCCATCTTTAAATCCTATGATGATTATGTGACTGTAAATGGTGGTAAAGAGTCATTCTATATTTCCAAAGAAGATTGGAGGCCAATGATTTCAACTACAAGAAGAGGGACTCATGTTTGAGAATGAGAAGACCTTTAGCAGAATGGCTGTGAGATGTTGGAATGCCTCGTTGTAACAAAAGAAGCTTTGGCAAACTGATGAGTGGGGGTTTCTTTTTAGTGTATACCAATTTCAATCGACCATTTCTTTGTTGTTGAGGTAGACAGAGGAATGGAGCATGTGCTTCCAAAAGAGAAGGAAGACTTGAATGTGATGACCTAGCAGGAGTAGTGAGCTTGGGCTATTGGCTGTAGTAAGAGAAGGGAAGAAGGCAACAATGTCACTCCCTCCATATTGGTAGTGCTGGCCCAGGCCAAAGGCGGAGAAATAAGAATGTTGTATGGTTTCATTTCATAGGTAGATTTAGCAAGGCTGAAATGATGACATGTTATGTACAGTCATAAAAGATCAAAATAGTCTCCAGGATCTCAGCCAATTTAAAATTTCAGCATAAATAGTCTGTCATTCTCTCTGTTTTCTGTTTCTCTATCTCTATCTCTCTATGAAGCTATATACATACACATATACATTTATATGCAGAACTGAGAGGGACCTTTATGATCATGAAATTCAATCTCTTCATTTTATAGCTGAGAAAACTGAGGGTCAGAGTGGTTAAGTGACTTGTCCAGGGTCACACTATTTGTGCCTGAGGCAAGATTTAAATTTCGAGGCCACTTCAATTCTTTATCCATTATGCAGCTGCCTCTCTTCTCCTCTCCTCTCCTCTCCTCTCCTCTCCTCCCCTCTCCTTTCCTCTCCTCTCCTCTCCTCTCCTCTCCTCTCCTCTCCTCTCCTCTCCTCTCCTCTCCTCTCCTCTCCTCTCCTCCCCTCTCTTCTCCTCTCCTCTCCTCTCTTCTCCTCTCCTCTCCTCTCCTTTCTCTTTCTCTGTTTCTTTGTCCTCCCTCTCTGTCTCTCCCTTTCTCCCTCCCTTCCTCTCTTATTCTTCCATACACATGCTATATATATTATACATGTAAATCTATATTATATATTTTATACACACGTGTGTATGTAATATACACATATGTGTATATATACATATACATACGTGTGTCACACACGTACACATGCACGTGCCAGAAGACCTGGGTTCAAATCCCAGCTTTACCACTTACTACTTGTGTGACTATGGGCAGCTCACTCTTGGCCTTCTTGTATAAATGAAGCAGGCTGGACCAGCTTTGTCTTCCATTACAGCTCTGACTATGATCCCAAGAGTCAGTTCTCAGAGATTATACATAGAACTAATGACTGAACTCCTAAATCTTCTCTTCTTCCAAGGTCCGCCTCACATGCCTCCTCCCTTCTTGAAAGTCTTTTTTGATTTTCCTAGCTCTTCATGTTTTCTCTCTCCTCAAATTATCTTGTATGGATTTTCTGTCTCTATGTTACAGTATGCCCCTCCCCCTATAGTAGAGTATCAGTTTCTCCAGGGCAAGGATTTGGTTTTCTATCCTTGGTGGTTTGCACCTGGTAGGTGCTTAATTGGTATTAATTAGATTTCCTGGTATTGAATATTGGGGTGGAAGAGACAGAGGCAAAGACAAGCTTGCCTGCTTGGCACATCTGCTCAGGGTCACGGCTGCTTTCTTTCCGGGATGCTTTAAATACAGTCCTGCCAAACAAGTAAGTTAGTTGTCCTGGGTCCTACTGAAGGCACCAGCCTTCAGGTCTGGGCTGCAGTCAGCCAGCTCATTCACGTCCAACTCAGGCTTAGCACCAGGGTGTGGCAATGAATTCCAGTCTATTCCCCAGGAAGACATAGATCACCCATGTCAATACAGGACAGCAGGCCTGTTTTTCTCTGGGGCAGGAAGCAATATGTGTGAAGGGGACCGGACGTGTGATTTTATTCATATAGGGGACTTCAAGGTGAGCAAACTACCTTCCACCAATGCCGCCTGGGGCCTTTTGGGCAAATTAAATGTCTTAGTTTCCTTGAGCACTGCTAGAGTTTTGTGACTTGGCCAGGGAGGCTGAGCCAGAATACATCAGGGTGCAACTTAAATCCAGGTTTTCCTGGCTTTGAGCCCAGCTCTCTATTTGTTATACCAGGTTATTTCTCATTAAAAAAGAGAACTCTATTCAAATACATGTTCCTGCAAGATGCCTTTCCTTTCTATCTCCACCTCCCTTTCCCTCTGAGATGACCTTCCATTCATGCTGCATCTATGATGCTCATGGTGGTTTGATATTGTCTCTTCCATTAGAATCTGAGCTACTAAAGGGACTTTTCCTTTTTTTTTTCTTTTTTGCTTTTCTTTGTATCCCCTGCACTTAGCATAATGCCTGACACACAGTAAACAGTAAGTGCTTACTCACTCACTGCTCCTGGGAGGAGATCACTCCAACTTGACTAGTACTCTGTGGCAGGTGAATAAAAATCATGCTGTTTAATGTAATCGGAATTTGTCAATAAGTTAATCAATCAACCAAAAAGCATTTATTAAGTCCCTATTGTGGGCCAGTTGTTATTCGTTTTTTTTCAGTAAGTGATCCCATTTGGGTTTTCTTGGCAAAGATACTGGAGTAGTTTGCCATTTCTTTCTCCAGATCATTTTACAGATGAGGAAACTGAAGCAAACTGGGTTAAGTGACTTGCCCAGGGTCACACAGCTAGTAAGTATCTAAGGCCATATTTGAATTGTGGTCCTCCTAACTCCAAAGCTGGCGCTATCCACTTTGCCACCTAGCTGCCCTCTATTGTGTGCTACACACAGCGATAAACACTGATGATACAAAGGCAAAAATGAAACATTGCCAGTCCTCTAGGAGCTTACTTTCTGTGGGTAGGGAGGCTGGGAAGGAAAAGTCTGAGACCTCTTCTCTGTTCTGGCCCAGCCTGGCCCCTCTTCTCCCCCTCTATAAATCCAAACCCTCATTCTTTTTTATTATTTAGTATATTTTGATTTATCTCATTAAATATTTCCCAATTACGTACAAAACATTTTTGACATTCATTTTTAAAAATTCTGAGTTCTAAATTCTCTCCCTCACCCCTGCTTTTCCCTCACCCCTTGAGAAGGCAAGTAATACATCATAAACGCTCATTCTTTAGAGCGATGCTCAGGGCCCAACTCCATTACGGTAATTTGCCCTCCTCATTCAGGAATGAAAATATTGTATATTTAAAGACGGATGGAACAGTTGAGGTGCAGGGGAAATCTTTGCCTTGGCCAATCTCAAGCATAATGTGAAGTAGGTAAAACTTGCTTTTGATGCCCTAGCTACTGGATCTCCAGCCCTTACCCCTCCCATCATCATTTCAAATAATACTTTCTGTTTTTTAAAAAAGTGAGATTTTTTAAATGGACATTTGGACATTTCTACACTTACTAGCCCTGTGACTTTGGGCAAATCACTAGGCTTTTGTTCGCCTCATTTCCTCGACTGCAAAATGGAAATAAGAATCGCACGGCCTTCCAGGATTGTGTGAGGAGCAAATGAGATGGTAATTGTAAAGTGCTTCACACAGTACATGGCACATGATAGCTGTTATATAAATGCTGGCTATTATTATTATTATTATTGTCATTTATTTAAGGTACATATGGGAGCAGAAGTGATTTTTAAAAAAATTACGACAAAGACATGGATGAATGCGGCTGTTCATTGGGATGAGGGCTTAGAGATTAGAAGACAAAAGGCCATTGAGCAGTCCAACTCCTTTTTAACAGATGAAGAAACTGAGGCATAGAAATGGATTGGTCCAGTTGTAGTGATATGCACAAAATATTAAAAGAACCAGTGGTGCATCTCTAATGGATTTGATGAATATGTTATGGAAGGAGGTGGAATAAGAATGGTGTGGAGGAGAAGGTATGAATGAATTTGTGTGGGATAATGGATACAGTGTTATACTTGACATCAGGAAGACCTAGGTTTGCTTTCTCCTTCAGATACCTAAAAGCTGTGTGACCCTGGGCCAGTCATTTTCTGTGCCTCAGCTTACTAATCTGTAAAATAAGGGGGTTGGGCTCAGGGCCCTCTAAGGTTCTTTCTTATAGGATGTTATTATTTTACTCTGTGTTGGTGGAAGAGCTCACATTCAATTCCATTTAATGGAAATTTATTAAGATACTACTGTGTGGCAGCAAGGCTCTGAACTGGGTGACTAGATGGCTGGGTTCTAGAGGAAAAGCTGTCTGGGAAAGCTGTGGACTTGGAGGTGGTCAGGAAAGGCCTCCCAGGGGGGAGAGGCAGGGAGCATTGGAACTGAGCCTTGAATGAAGATAAAGGTTCCCAGCAAGAAGGGAAGGCATTCCAGGCATGAAAAAAAAAAAAACCTGTACCAAACCATGGAGCCAGGAAATGGAATGTTGAGGCCAGGTGAGAGGAGGAAGCCAGTCTGGCTGGGACATAGGATGAAGGACAGTAACATGAGTCAACCTGGAACTGAGGGCAGAAGCCAGGCAGAGAAGGGCTTTATATGCCAGACTGGGGCATTCGAATGAACATTAGAGCCACACTGGTCCTATTTGTGTGGGTTTAGTTGTTTGTTCACCAGTCCGGGGAAATTTCTTTTCAAGTATCTGCTTTCTCCAATCGAGGAGTCTGAAGGAAGTGAAATGGTTGGGGAGTAGAGACGGGCAGCCAGATGCAAAGGGAAGTGAGTGGAGATTGGGTGGGCATGAAGTAGGCAGCCTGCCCATTCCTTTAGGCAGGTGGGTGCTGCCCCATGCCTACACCATTGCCCTATACTTCTTCCCATTCAGAGCCTGTTCTCTGTGCCTGGCCGCCTCCCTACTGTCCTCTGGCTGCTGGCAAGGGCTGCAATGCCCCTCCTAGGCCTGTCCTCCCCAGGTAGTGTCCTTTGTTCCTGAACTTTCCTTCCATCTACTTAATCCTCAGTATCAAGATATACCTCTCCGGTGTCTTATCCCCTTAGGACTCTGTTCTCTCTGCTTTCTGAGGAGACAACAGTAGACAAAAGAATCTCTGCAGTGTTAGTGAAAAAGAGATAGCCCCCTGGCTTTCCTACCCTCTCAGGTGACAGATGCTTGTTTTTAACAGTGGTCTTTTGAAATGATGCCACACCCTCTTCAGTGCAACCAAAAGATCACCTGGGCTAGGATACTGCCTCTGACACTTAGGACCTCGGACGAGCCGCAAACTTACTGATCTGGTTTCCTCCTCTGTGAAATGTGGCAGTTGAATTAGATGGCCCCTGAAGGCCCTTCTAGCTCTGAGCCATGAACCTATAACCACACAGAATTACAAATCATGTTTATAGGATCATAGCCAGGTGTGCTCTAGAGTTGGCTCTGAGAGCCTGTTGTTAAATGTTCAGTGTGAGTATTTACAGCTTGGAAATTGGCAAAATTACAAATTAGAGATTGATTGTTTTGTTAATTGTCTAGGATTAAGAAACTGAAGGAGAAAAATATTAATAATGAAGATTAAGCTTAAAAATGTGTTGTTGTTTATACATATTTGCCCACACCCGTGATCATAGCAGCTGAGGAACTCTGATCAATCAATGAACATTTTTAAAGTACTTATCTTTTGCCAGGCAGTGTGCTAAGTGCTGGGAATATAGAGACAAAAATGAAATAGTCCCTACCCTCAAGAGGCTTATATTCTATTGAGAGAGACAACAGGCTCACGTATATACACAGGATAAGTATATGCACAATTACAGGTGTCGGGTACTAGTTGCAGGGGGATGGTCATAAAAAGCTTCACAAAGAAGATGGCATTTGAGCTGAGTCTTTAGGGATTCTAAGAGCCAGAGCTGAGGAGAGAGAACATTCCAGGTATGGGAGATGGGCCAGACCAAAGACAAAGACGCAGGTGAAGGACTGTGTGTGTGAGCAACCAAGACCTGCTGGACCATCGAGTCCAGCAGAAAAGAGAGTAATGTATGCTGAGGCTGGAAAATAGGTTGGGATGAGGTTGTGATAGGCTTTTAGAAGCTAAACAGAGCAGTTTGTATTTGGTCCTAGAGAAGTCACTGGCATTGAGTAGAAAAGAGACACAGTGAGACCTGTGTTTAAGGAAAATCACTTTGGCAGCTCTTTGGAGGAGAGTAGGAAGTGAGGAGTGGGGAGAGGAGAAATATAAGGCAGAGAGCCTAATCTGGAGGCTGTTGCAATACTCCAGAGGAGAAGCGATTGATTAGGTGATCAAGGTGGTAGTTGTGTGAAGTGAGATAAGGGGTCAGATTCAAGAGATGTTGTCAAGGTAGAAATAGCTAGTATGGAGCTAGCTGGGGACATAGGAATTATTTAAAAATTAAAATGCATATCTAGAATGTCTTTATTAAGAATCAACTATCTAAACCCAGGCTGACAGTGAAACTTCATTTTTATATTTAGGAAGTTGAATTGGCTTCATTTGGGAATGGGGTGGGGAACCCTATTGCTGAACCAACTGGTCAATAATGCTTGAAGGTAGCTACTTGTTATTATATGATGTAGTGGTTAGCATGCTGGACCTGGCATTAGGAAGTCCTGGATTCAAATCCTGCCTCGGACACTTACTAACTGGGCAGGTGATAACTAACTCAGAATGCCAATTTCCTGTGATCTGTAGAAAAGGAATAAAAATGGCAGCCAACTCATAGGATTATCACGAGGACCAAAGGAGATATTGTATGTAAAGTATTTTACAAACCTTAAATCCATATAAAATGTGACCTATTTCTATTAATGGCCTTGGGCAAGTCACCGTCCCATCCCTCTTTCCTCCTCTATTGAGGGGGATTGAACCAGTTGACCTCTGAAGTCTCTCCCAGTTCTAATGATCCTGTGATCTCAGGGTAGATGGCCATCTCATTGTAGTCACTCCTTGGACCCACAATGATTCTACAAGGATATTCATAGGTTTTGTTCACAAAGAAGTCAGCTGAATCCATTTCCAGTGGTTGAGATGGGCTTAGACTTAGCTGATTGGAAGTTTGTATTTGAAAAACAGATGGTGACCAAATAAGACTTTGGGAACCAGGTTCTGATACCCCTCCCTCCTCCTTGCAAATGGTCAGATTTTGGCAGAAGCAAAGTTGGTTACTTTTCCTTTCTAAGCGTCTTTTTAGACTGAGATTTTCAATTACTGGATGTGAAGATTGCCAAGCTCCACCTATGCTGAGGAGATGTTTCCTTCATTTTCCTAAAGTGCACTGTGACCTTGACATGGTGTGATTGTATAGCTTATAAATAGAAAGTTGTGTTGTTGCTGTTGTTGTATGTGCATATGTTTTAATAAACTATTTGAATAGAGCCACTAGCTGAGGCAAGAAGAAAAGTTGCTTTGATTTTATTATTTTAAATACACACACACAGAGACACGCACACTGTCTTTTCTTATATTTTTGCTGTGTTGACACTTGTAGAGTCCAGGAATTGTCCCTTCTGGCCTTTGTTCTTGGCACTGAATATTCTTTTCATGTGTGCATCGATTTTGTAAACAAAGGGGTCTGGTAGCATAAAAAAGAAAGAAAAAACCCAACCAACCTCTTTCCAGGATGTAAACATCCAGGCAGCAGAAATACCAGGAACCAAAAGACCAACCACTGTGAAAATACATTTTCTCCCCCTTGGATTTTATTAGAATTTTTCCTTTCCTAATAAAGCCTCTCCTTCAACATTTTCAACAAGCATTAGTTTATCTTTATTCCAAAGGCAACTGCGTAGTGTCTCCTGAAATCATTATTTTATGTGACTAAAGAATTTAGAGGTAGGAAGGTTCTGAGAGGGGACCTAGCTCAACCACAGGGAAAAACTGAGACTCAGAGAGGTGAAGTTATTTGCCCAAGATCAGGTAGATGTATGGAGAAATGACAGATAGATAGACAGACAGACAGGATAGGTAGATAGATGATTAATGGATGAATGGATAGATAGATAAGTAGATGGATGGATGAATATAGATGGTAGATGGATGGACTGGTAGATAGACAAATTGATAGATGATAGATGGATAGATGACAGATAGATGGATCAATAATGCTGGTTGGATGGATGGATGCTTAGTTAGATGGTAAATGGATAGGTAGATAGATGGATGGACAGATAGATGATAGATAGATGAATAGAAAGATGATAGACCAATCATTTATAGAATACTTCCTATGTGCCAGAACTGTGTTAAGCACTGGGGATATCATTACAAGCAATGAAATCAGTGCCTGCCCTTAAGGAACTTACAGTCTAATGAGAGGAGCTGGAAAGGGGGGATGAGAGGCAGGTGGAGATGATGGCTAGAATTGTGAGTTCATTGATGGAGATGGCTTAGAAGTGAGGTGGAAGCCTAGATGTGGTCAAGTTTAGGTAAAAAGAAGCCTATCAGAGCGTGGGGTGTGTTCAAGGGATGAAGTCCAAGGCTCCTGTGGGGTAGAGGTGGATATGATGCTCAGAGTAAAGATCATATGGTATGGAGATTACAGGGAGGTGACTAGTGACATAGTAACTAGTAATAGGTAGTTAGCTGTAGAGCCAGGACCAGTCCTCAGAGTCCTTTCTAGACCCTCCCCATCCTGCTTCTTACTATCTATATGACCTTGGTCAGGCCACTTATCTTTTCTGTGCCTCAGTTTCCCTATCTGTGAAATGAGGGAGTTGTGCTAGATGTCCTCTAAAAGCCCCAGGTCTAAATCTATGATTTTCTTTTCTTTATTTATTCAGTTCTTACCTAATGTGGCTTTGTTACAATTTGAATGTGAACTCAAGAATTTTTGTTAATGATCTATTTTACTTGTGAAAAAAGAACCATAGAACAAAGTGTTTTTGTAAACACAATAAAACCTTAAGACACTTTTAATGGACCCACTATTAACCTTCTTAATGAGGAAAATGGAAACATGTTATTCCCAATGTTCAACTCCCAAGTCTGAATTAAGTAAAAACCTGTTTGGCTGGAAGTCACAAGACTATGTTTAAGAATATGTTCTATGAACAGTCATAGAAGAGACTTCAGAGACAGATCAGCTAGACTGACCACAATCATTTTATGTGTGAGGAAACAGAGGCCCCCAAAATGAGCAGGCTGATTGCTTTGATAGTCAGAGGGCAGCCTATAGCTGCAGAAGGACATGAGCTGCACCCTTGGCTATGGAGCCACAGATCTCTGCTGAGGGCAGTATAATGAGGTGGAAAGTGTTAGACTGAAAGTCAGGATCTGGGCTGAAATCCCACCTCTCCTCCACTAATTACCTACGTGACCTTGGGTAAGTCACCTTTGCTTCAAATTCTTCTCCCCTCTCTTCTCCCCTCTTTTACTTTCCTCTTCTCTCTTTTCCTCTTCCTTCCCCCCCCCATTCTGTCTTTTCCCTCCCTTCCTCTCCACTCCCCTTCTTTCCTCTTCCCTCCTTTCCCCTCCCTCCCCTTTTTCCTCTTTCGTCTCCTTCCCTCCCCTCCCCATCTCAGTTTACTCATGTGTAAAATGAAGACATTGGACTACACGACCTCTATGGCCTCTTTCCACACAGAATCAGCTGTTTTTTCTTCTAGATCCATGTTTGTTTCTGTGAATTGTGTTGTCTTCTTAAGGAATTAATATGCATACTTTACCAAAGTATTGTTGTTTTGCTCCTGTGCCTGTTGCGGCTAAGAAAACCACTGACTGACAAATGTCCAAATATCTCGAATGTTCTACTTTAACACTTAGAAAGGCTGAGAATTCTACCCGAGTTGATGCTCCCAAGCTTTCCATGTGTCTGTGGACAAAAATCTCACCACCAATGGCCGGCTTCTTGTTCATGAATCCTTCTGGATTTAGCTAGTCTGTCCCCCAAATCAACAGACAAACATTCCTCTCCAAACCAATGCTGCAAACCTTGCCAGCCTGGTATGACCTGCTAGAACTTCAGCTGTGCTGGTGACCGAGTAATGGAGAATTTTCCTTCTCTTTCCCTTTGAAATCTTTGCATCTCTTTTGACCTTCCTTTCGTGGATCAGTTTCCCCAATTCAGCAATCGCTTAACTCTTCCAGTATAAAGCTAATCTGCTGATGTACCAGGTAGACCACTTAAAAAAAAACACAGCCATTCTATCTCTTTTGCTATGTCTCTTTGTGTGTCTTTCTTTG
Source organism: Phalanger gymnotis (assembly GCA_028646595.1). Classification (NCBI taxonomy): domain Eukaryota; kingdom Metazoa; phylum Chordata; class Mammalia; order Diprotodontia; family Phalangeridae; genus Phalanger; species Phalanger gymnotis. The sequence goes on along the minus strand of CM053623.1, from coordinate 28,583,722 downwards.
TGAGTATCTCTGTTTCTTTCTGGCTAGCTCAGGGTCTCTGTCTCTGTTTTTCTCTGTCTCAGTCTGTCTCTGTCTCTGTCTGTCTGTCTCTGAGGGTCAGTCATATTCACACCAGGTCCCGAAGGTAGCTTTGTCAGCAGCCTACTAAAGCCCCCTTTTCTTCTTTCCTGAAGCTGGGCCATTTGAAGTCCTACTATGCTCTGCCACTGTGGTAGGGGAGGCTAGTTAGGGCAGTGAGAGCACATACTACCCTGGTCAGTTAGCTGGTACTTGCTCTTTCAACAACCTGTCCTGATGAAGCCACTGTTGGGGCAAGTCTCCTCTCCCGTCATCAGCAGAATATGTGGGCTGAGCATCAGGCAGCTGCTAAGGAACTTTAGGGGGAAAAAAAGCAAGCTCCACTTCATACTCCCAGTGCACAGAAGGATTTCGAAACAGTTCAGAATTGCTGTATGTAGCAGAGCCCACCCACTTACACTCCAAGAAGTAGGAGGTAGAGCCAGGTGGGTGTTTTGTTCCTAAGGAAGATGGAGGGGGGCTGGCTTTCATTTTTGTCAGTCCCCTATTATGGGTCTTGAAGCTCTCTCGACTGTGGAAGAAATCCTATGAAAAGATTGAAATATTAAAACTGTAAGGCATTTGTTCCAACCCTTATGTAACTATGTAATGCTTTTTATTTTTTATTTTTATTGATATCCTGTTGTCTTTACATCACTTTCTTTTCTGAATATATCCAGCCCCCTTCCCCTTAGGCAATAAACAATTTGTTATAACAGAGAAAAAGAGAAAGAAAAAAGAAGCAGAGAAGATAACCAACCAACATGTCTGTAGGAAATATGCAACATTTCGCACCCATAGGTCTCCCCCCTAACCTTGCTAATGAGGGAAAGGAGAGCTCAAAGAGTCTTTTAGATCAATCAGTGGTTATCTATGAACCATCTGCTATATGAAGGATATGGTACTAAGCACTGCGAAAGATAAAAAGAAGCACATCATGGGCAATCTTTGCCCGCAGGGAGGTCATATAAATTAATTGGAGAGGGAAGACAAATATAAATGAAAGTTAACTATGAATATAAATTAGTATATTATTAGGTGGCAACAGTCAAATCAGTCGGTCTTTATTAAGCTGTGAGCTTCACAATTATCTCATTTGATCTTCATAACAATTCTGGTAGGTAGCTGCTATTATTATCCCAATTTTACAGTTGAGGAAACTGAGGCAGACAGCGCTTGTGACCTGCCCAAAGTCACACAGCTAGTAAGTGACTGATTTGGACTAAGCTGTACATAATAGGCACTGAATAAGTATTTATTGACTGACTATACCACTTATTTGGCACCAGCCACTTATTTGTTGGTATTGCTAGTTAACTAGAATTTGTTCATTTGTTTCATTCCCCGGAGGTGGGGGAATGTGGGATTGGGTTCTTTTTATTCTCAACCTATAGTTCAATAATTCAAGGGTGAGGCCCTGGCATCAGGGAGACTCATCTTCCTGAGTTCAACTCTGGCCTCAGACATTTCCAGTTGTGTAACACTGGACAAGTCACCTAACCCTGTTTGCCTCAGTTTCCTGGAGCTGGAGAACGAAATGGCAAACCACTCCAGTATCTCTGCCAAGAAAACCCTAAATGGGGTCACCGTCAAACATGACTTGAAAAAGAAACCCAAAATGACTGCACGACGACAAAGAGGTGAAATCTAATAAAGGAAAGTAGAAAAGAAGGGACAGAAACAACGGTAGGTGGTGACTGATCAGTTGCCAGGGGCTAAGGAGAAAGAAGAATCAAAGAAAACTACAAGATTTCATATCTGGTGACTGGAAAATAGTTGAATAGATATTTGTTTATCTGTTCTATCTATCTGTCTGTTTGTCTATCTATCTATCCTACATATCTGTCCATTCTATCTATTTATCTATCTATCCATCCATCTATCTATTTGCTGAAAAATTATCCACCACCTGACAGATGATGGATTCAAGATGTAGGATGAGATATACATTTTGGGGCACGGCCACTGAAGGAATTTGTTTTACTCCATTATGTCATTTGTTACAAGGACTTTGTCTTTCTTTTTTTTTTTTCTAAATAGGAAGTGGCAATAGAAGGGAGAGAAAATACATGCCTATTAATTAAAAAAAATTAAAAATTTAGAAAAAGAATGTTTGCTTTTACAGAAATGGGGAAGTCCTGAGAATTTCATAGAGGCAGCAGGATTTAAGCTAAGCCCATTTGACTTTGGCAGAAAAAGGTTAAGTTTCATTGTAGGCATATTGAGAGTGAAGTGACTCCAGGATACCTCCAGGTGAAGATCTAGCAGGCAGTTGGAAGAGAGGAGTGACAGAATTTTGGAACAGAAAGAAACCTTAGGGGTCACTTGGCCCACCTCCCACTTAGTGAATAATCCATTCTCCAACATTCCTGACAGATGGTCACCCAGACTGAGCTTAAATAACTCTAGTGAAGGAGAGCTCATTCCCCACCCTTCCAGGGCTGAATATTTTCCTATGAGACAGCCTCATTCGTTAGAAAGGGTTTGGGGGTTTTTTCCCTCTGTGTTGACCTGGACTCTGCCTCCGTACATCTTTCACCAATTGGTTCTAATCTGGCTTTAAGGAGCACCACAAAACAAGTCATTTCCCTTTCTAGTTGGCAGCCATTCAAATCCTGGAAGATTTCAATCATGCCTCCCTTTGATCATCTTTAAGCTAAACACACCCTATTCTTTTAACTATCCCTCTTAGGACAAACTTTCTGGAACCTCATTCAGGTTGTTAGATGAATGTTTTTTAGAATTTTTACAGATTTCTGGGTTAAAATTCATAAAAGTTTTTTTTTTTTAAGATAGGGGAGATAAATCTGTCTCCCAAGCTATCTTGATCACCCATCTTCATTTTATTTGCTAGTGAGAGTAAGATCCAACCTAGAAGCTCCCCTTTGTGGCATCTCTACCTTTGTTTTTTTTTTTTGAAGGAATTGGGGTTAAGTGACTTGCCTAGGATCACACAGCTAGTAAGATTCTGAGGCTGAATATGAACTCAGGTCTTCCTGACTCCAAGGCTGGTGCTCTAACCACTGCACCACCTAGCTGCCCCTACCCCTACTGTTTAATGGATGACATTACTATTCAGACAATTTGAGATGTTATTCGCTCTTCTGCTTTTTTTTTTTACACTTTTTTTGAGGGGGGGGGCAGGTAGGGCAATTGGGATTAAGTGACTTGCCCAAAGTCACACAGCTAGTAGGTGTGTCAAGTGTCTGAGGCCAGATTTTGAACTCAGGTCCTCCCGACTCCAGGGCCAGTGCTCTACTCACTGCGCCACCTAACTGTCCCCGCTCTTCTGCTTTGAACTGAAAGTACCAGCAAATGTCCCATGTCACTATAATATAATATTTTTGTGCTGGGTTTGTGATCTATTTCTTCAGTTCTTTGCCTGTTCTTCTTTCTGCCCAGGTGGTCTGTAGCATAATATTTTAATGACATTGCTTTCAGTCTCCATTTATTCTCACCTAACTGCTATGTACCATACTTCCTGGATTTCCTCACGGGAGTATTTTAAAAGTTTGAGGATTTATGAGCAGTGTGTATTTGTAGCTCATGTAGGTTATGTGTTTGTCTACCTGAATTTATCTACATGTGGCTCCAGGGGAGGCTTTGATAGAAATCTTAGCAATCTTGCCCACCCTGCTTCAGGGGAGACTGTGATTCCTTCCTTAAGGGGAGGAGAAGGGGCCATGAGGCTAGATGCTCTGTTTTCCTCAGAAAGTGGTACTGAGCCATAATTATATCTATCTGCCACCCACACATATTACTAATCTTGGGGAAATGATTTTTTCTAATGTTCAAGCTACTTTCTTAGTCAATATTCCTTAAAGAGGAAGGGGCACTTTAAGCTCATAGCTGAAGACAGTTCCTTTCCACCAGATGCTAATTTCACAATAGACTATCACAAATAGTAAATAGTGAGTGAACCCATTTATCCAAAGCTGAGAGCAAACAGAAATCAGGGAATTTACACAGAAGAGAAGATGCCAGACAATACATAATCAATGAGCATTCCTACTTGGAGTAGATAGCTCATCAAGAGAAAATCTCCAAAGACTCTAGGAAGGTAAGCTAGAAATAGGAACATTTTGAAGCACTGGCTTTCTCTTATATATCTGCATTTATTGAGCACCTACTATGTGCCAAGCATTGTGTTGAGTTCTGGGCATACAAAAAGAGGCAAAGGTCCAGGTCCCCAAAGAGCTCACACCCCAATGGGCAAGAGAGCAAGCAAACACATAGATACAAAGCAAGCTATACATAGGAAATAATTAACAGCAAGAAGGCACTAGAATTGAAAGGGGTTAGGGAAGGCCTCCAGCAACAGAAGAGATTTTAGTTGGGGCTTAAATGAAGCCAGAGAGATCAGTAGTCAGAGGGGAGAAGGGAAAGAGTTCCAGGCATAGGAGACAGCCAGAGAAAATGCCTGGAGCAGAAAGATGGAGAATCTTGTTCGTGGAACATCTAGGAGGCTAGTGTCATCGGATTGAAAAGAAGTATCTGGGGGAAGGTGTAAGAAGACTGGAAAGGCAGGAGGGGGCTGGGTCATGAAGGGCTTTGAATGCCAAACAAAAGATTTCATATTTGATCTTGGAGATGATGGGGAGCCATGGGAGTTTATTGAGCTGGGGGGCGGGGTGGTTGGCAGGGTTGGACCTGCACTTTGGGAAAACCACTTTGGTGACTGAATAGAGAATGGATTGGAATGGGGAGAGACTTGAGGCAGTCAGGACCCCCCGTAACAGCTATCGCAATGCTCCAGGCATGAGGGCCTGTACCGGAGGGGCAGCAGCATCAGAGGACAGAAGGGGGCAAATTCGAGAGATCCTGCAGAGGCGAAATCAACAGGCCTTGGCCACAGCTTGGATATGGGGGATGAAGGAGAGTAAGGAATCCAGGATGACTCTTAGGCTGTGAGCCTGGGGGACTATGAGGATGGTGTTGCCCTCTACAGTCATAGGGAAGGTAGGAGCCAGGGAGGGTTTAGAGGGAAAGATAAAGAAATCTGTTTTGGACATGTTTCATTTGAGATGTTCACTGGTCATCCAGTTTGAGATTTCTGAAAGGCAGCTGGACGTGGGAAATTAGAGGTCAGCACAGAGCTTGGGGCAGAACAGATAGCTTTGAGAATCATTGGCATAGAGATAGTCATTAAATCCATGGGAGCTGATGAGATCACCAGTGAAGTAGTATAGACAGAGAAGAGATGGGCCGTTGAGGGACACCTATGGTTACAGGGCATGAGCTAAAGGAGGATCCAGCAGGAAAGAATGGTATCCTGAAAACCTACAGAGAAGAGACCAAGGAGGAGAGAGGGAGCAGCAGAGAGGTCTTCTAAAGTCTCTTATTCACTCTCTCTCTTCTGATGTCTCCCCAAAGAGGATCTGGAATCCTGTGTGTCCTCTCTGAAGACAGAAAAACAGTATGTCTCTCTTCTCTTAAGGCACTAAACATCTAGTTGTATTCTTACTACCAAGGAGAAAAGTCCTTTTTTAATTAGTATTTTTCAATTAAAAAATCTTTTTTCTCTCCCTCCCCATCCCTTCCCCATTGCAAAAGAAAAAAAAAGCAAAGCAAACCCATGGAATAAATACACATAGTCAAGTGAAACAAATTCCTGAAGTGGTCATGTCCAAAAACTGTGTGTCCCCATCTGCCTTCTGCACACGTTCATTACCTCTCCATCAGCAAGTGAAGAACATGTTTCACCATGAGTCACAACCTAGCCCCCTCCTACCTTTCCTGTCTTCTTACACCTTACTCTTGGACACATTCATTTCAGTTCAATGACACTGGTCTCCTGGCTGCTCCATCAACAAGATACTCCATCTCTAAGCTCCTGGCATTTTTTATGGCTGTCCCCTATGCCTGGAAGGTTTTGCCCTCCACTGCTCCACTGACTAACCTCCCTGGCTTCATTTAAGTCCCATCTTGCATTGGAAGTCTTTTCCAGCCCCTCTTAGTTCTAATGTCTTCACTCTGTTGATTACTTGAATTTATCCTGTACATGGCTTGTTTTTTTTTTTTT
>CM053623.1:28537119-28577143 GCA_028646595.1 Phalanger gymnotis | reverse complement strand
TTTTTTTTTGGAGGGGGGCATTTCTTTTTTATCAACAAACACCTTGGGGTATGTGCCCAGTGGTGTAATCTCTGGCTTAAAACGTATGGCTATTTTAGTCATTTTCTTTGCACAATACCAAATTGTTTTCCAAAGCAGTTGTACTAATTCAAAATTCTACTCACAATACCTGCCTATCTTCTCACAGCCCCTCCATCTTCTTAATATGTATTACTCCCCTGTCTTCCTCCTCTTCTTCTACCTATTTTGTTTCTTTTTAATAAGGCATCAACTTCCAGTAACATATTCTAGTCATGGGTCTCATCCCACCCAGTTTCAATATCCTACTGTGTCAGGATGAATATTATCTTAGAATCATAGTATTTTAGAAAGGAGGGGATTGAGAAACATAAAGGGACAAATTATATCTACTCCTTTTCCTGGGAATAGCGTTGATTAAACGTCTGAGCACAAAAAGCAACCTGACCTCATTACTGTATTTAATATATATTTAGGGTATAATGTAGCGCTGTTGGGACTTAAATTCAGTACACGAAGAAGATATGTTAAAGGTAGCTCCTAGAACTTATATCTGCTTCAATTGCAAGGAGAAAAAGTTTGTTTTCCATTTACCAAGCTGCATCGGTTCTGAATAATAAATAGATTGATTTTCTTGGCATTCTTGGCAAATGATATATTTAATGGGAACACCATGCATTCATGCTGTGTTGATAAGATATCAAATCATGGAACTTGAAGAAACTTGAGAAAATCAGAACGGTTTCAACAGAAATATTACTTTTCTCAACACCTACAAGGTATGTGTTTTAATCTCTTAAAATGTGGCATCTTACATCCTACATTACCAATCTAGACACATATTTCATGTCTGGCTTTGTCTCCGACCCAGTTAAATATTAAGGAGTCAGTTTTCCTAAATCTAAACTTTTCCTCTGTCAGCTGAAGTCATCAGAAGAGTTCCCCAAGACGTTGAATGAGAGTTATTAAGAAGTCTATCAAAATCTACAAAATCGTACAAAATTGAATATGAGCTGTCTGTACAGCACCAAAACAACAAGATTGGGAAAAAATATACAGTAGCCCAGGACATTCTTTGTTCTATAGAGAATAAACATACACAGTTTTCCCTTCAATGGGACAGTTGTTCTCTACTAAATTAAGGTCTGTTTTTTTGCATACTCATAATCATACTGATAGCTGACATTTATAATCAACAATTATAATTGTAGCATTCTTTTGGTATAAAAACAAGCCTAATTTTCTCTATATTGCTTCCACTTTTCCTCAACCTTACCTGACTCCAAAGAATTCTTGATACCTCCAAGGAGTATTTCTGGACTCTATCAATATATTTCAACCCAAGAGTGTTCCTCAGTCAAATTAATTTGGGAAATGCTGCAGAAATCCATTATTTAGCAGCAACAGTTACATATGAAATCATTTTTGCAAGTGCTTGGAAGGTGTCCTGGCAATTAGGTCAAATGGTTCCCGTATTTACCTTATTGATTGGCTGGTGAAAACTTTTTGCGGGACAAAGATAAATCTTAGTCTTGCCTGTTCTCTCCAGTCTGACTTGTACAAATTCAAAACCGGGTATTCTGCTTGGCATAGTTAGAAAGAGAACAGGATTTGGAATAGAAAACCTGGGTTTGAATCTCTGCCACCTATGAGCTATGTGACTTTAGGCCACTCAATTTACTCAGTTTAAGTTTCTTCATTTGTAAAATGAGGGAGTTGGATCAGATAAATTATGAATTTCAGTTTCCTGATCTGTAAATACTATATGTGAAATATGACAAGAGTAGGTGAACTTGAAACTTAGCCATACTTCAAAGTATCTATAGTGTTATTAGTATGAGTATTCCTTCTAATAATGCGGATTGAATACCGTTCATGCCATGTGTGCCCCCATGAAACAAAGTCCTACATAGGTGTGTTACATTGAGTCAAATCAAGATAACGAGCATTTATTAAACACTTTCAGGGAGGACTAAGACCCATGGCGTGAGGCCTTGCCAAGCCCTTTGCTTATCTACCTTTGGGGTCCACCTTCACCTACCTCTCACCTGTGACTCCAAGAAGCTGTATCATGTGCAGGGGCCACACTCTGGTAAAACTGTCTTGGTAGATGGGCTAAACCATGTTGGTAGATGGGCTAAACTAGGTTAAAGGTAACTGACAGGCCTCAAACCTATCAGTGAGTTAGAGGGGTGTCTGTCCCAAGCATGTGAAGACATCCCCCCGCAGAATGGGTGGATGAGAACAATTTGCTCCAATGGTCATGAAGGCAGCTGATCTTCGTCATTTATATTGATAATATGTCAGTTTCCTAGTGCTGGAGCAGAGGGGAAAAGATGGAGAGCAGGTAATGGCTCCCTAAAGTAACTCCTATCAGAGACAACTCTTCCATAGTACATCGTACGTGCTAAATAAATGCTTATTTTTTTATTTATTCATTCGATCTATGGAGATTTTAACATTTGTTCTTTGAACTTATCAGACCTCTGGCTTAAGATTAATACAAGTTTTTTTAGACAGAAGAGAATTCCCACCCCCCCCAAAGCAACAGGTTCTCAAACTTTTGGATCTTAATATCGCTTTACATTCTTAAAAAATGATTGAAGATGGGGTAGTTAGGTGGCACAGTGAGTAGAGCACCGGCCCTGGAGTTAGGAGGACCTGAGTTCAAACCCAGCCTCAGACACTTGAAACACTTACTAGCTGTGTGACCTTGGGCAAGTCACTTAATCCCAATTGCCCTGCCTTCCCCCCTCTAAAAAAAAATGATTGAAGACTCCAAAGGACTTTTGCTTATGTGGGTTATATCTATTGATATCTCTCATGTTAGAAATTAAAATGTCTTAGTATTGTCATGAAAATAATTTTGTCTCTTGGACCCCTATGGGTCCCTGGACTACACTTTGATAACCACTCATCTAGCTTAATGGTGTCAAACTCAAATAGACAATGGCCACTAATTTTACGTAAGGATCCCAGCAGATTACGTCGTGATTTAATTTTAAAATGTAATATTATGTATGCTTTATTGTATTTTATTTACTTTGTTAGATATTTCCCAATTACATTTTAATATCCCTTCAGGAGTGTTATGGGATGCATATGGGCAGGTGTTCACCAACCATTTTTATTTCACTTATGAAGGGAATGAGGCCCAGAAAGGGACCCAAAGACCCACAAACTATGTAAAGAAATGTGGAGTTGGGTTGGATTTTTCCCGTTTCTCAAAAATAGTGGCAGAATGCAGACGAATGTGCTTCTCCTGACTCCCTGGCTAGTGCTCTGATGTTCCAGATAACCCTGGCTATGGGATATGGTATCTGGGGTCAGAGGTGGTGCAAGAAAAAAAAAACAAACCTCTAAATGTCAGATTTTTCCAAGTGGGAAGGAAGGGAGCAGGAGATAACTTTCAGGACTGGACTAAAGAAGGCAGAGAAGGAAAATCTGAATCATCTTCCAGTAAATGTGATCATCATAGATAGACAACCATAGATAGACAACAAAGAACTTGTTTAGCCTCTTTTTTCTCAGAGTTTATTTGCTTCACTTCCTGTATAATTGTTCCTGCTTTCCACTATGTACACACAAAAATGAGCACACAAAAAATGGCCAACCAAATTGTGATACACTGGAAGGAACATGGGCTGGGTATTTTGTGTTCTGACAATTATTGCTGGGGTTGGATAAATCTTCCTATCTCTAATAAGGGGAAGTGAGGGAATGTGCATTTAGACTAGTTAGTGGGTGCTAACCTACTATGTGCTAGGCACTGTGCTAAGAAAGCACTTTTAGAAATATTATCCTCTTTGATCCTTACAACAACTGAGGCAAACAGGGGTTAAATGGTTTACCCAGGTCATATAGCTAGTAAGCATCTGAGACCACATTTGAACCCATCTTCCTGACTTCAGACCTAGACTGCCCACCAGCTACCTCTGAGGTATAAGTAAACCCTGAGATACTATATACTTATACATACCTATATACTTAACCTTGGCGAACTTTACTCAATCTTTTTTTTTTCTTCAATTACAGGCAAAAAACAATTTTTAATATATTTTTTTAAATCGTTTTTCAGTTCCAAATTCCCTCCCACCCTTCCTTTTCCCTTCCTTGAGAAGGCAGGCATTTTGACATAACTTACACATATGCAGTCATGCAAAACATATTTCCATGTTAGCTGCGTTGCAAAAGAAAACACAAGCTGAAAAAAAAGGAAAAAAAGACACAAGAAAAATAGAGAAAGCTAAAAGAAATGTGCTTTGATCTGCATTCAGACTCCATCAATTCTTTGCCTGGAGGCAGATGGCATTTTTCATCATAAGTCTTTTGGAATTATCTTATATCATTGTATTGCATCTTGAAGGCTTCTCACACATTTCTTTGGTTCTTCCTGAGGTTCCCCCTCAATATTAGAATATGTTCTCATCTTCTAAAGACCCTTAAAGGTCCCCAGGCAAGCACTCGGGCTAACAAAACTCTGAATATAGAACAAGCTTAACTTAACTTGACCAAAAAAAAAAATGCAAAGGACTGACATTCAGCCTTTTAATAATCAAAACAACTTTGCTTTCCTCTCTGAAAGGCCTCTGCCTTCCCCAAAGGCCTCTCTAGTTCTCCAGGAATAGCATTACCCTGAGTGGGGCCTCCCAGCAAGGGGTAGAAAAAATCTATATTGCTAGAAAACCAAATATTTCCTCCTCCTGCTGGGTCCTACCTTCCATCTGGATCCACACAGTTCACACAGTTATAACCCACGCCATTATAACACCCAGCCAAAGGACAGGTCCTGGTTGCTCCCTTCTGACTTGCTTGTCTTTTATATTGAATATTCTTCCCCTTCACATCTCTATCTTATCATAGCTCCTCCTGCTTTCAAGCCTCTCTCCTTCTGACCTCCAGCTCCTAATCAATGTGTCTCAATTTGACATCTGTTCTTATTCTTTGTAAAGGTGGGAGAGGGAGTGCCACCTATTTCCTTGGAGGGTCTGTGTAGACAGTGAAGTTTCTCTCCAGGTAGCCAAGTCCAGGTCTGTGTTGGTCCTTTCCACAGACCATGTCTCCAAGGGCAGAGCTCCAAGTGTGGGAACCTGAGTTAGCATCAAATCAAAGGCCTTATTGGGGAAAGGAAGAGTCAGGGAAAGGAGAGTTCACACCTCATTCAGGGAAGTCATACCTTTACCTCCATTTTGGGACCTGATCCACCACATATAAGTTATAATCTAATAAAGAGTTACCTTACTCACACAGCTAGTAAACAGGGATGTGGAGAAGCCAGCTCAGAAATGGGCTCGAGAGACCTGATTGTTGAATATTCAATAGAGACATTTGAGCCTCAGAAATCAGCTACAAAACAAGGCTTGATTTATTGTTTTGTTGATTATTGAGACTTGAGAAAATAATGAAGAAAATATTAATAATGCAAACTATACTTAAAAGAATTGTTGAAATGTCCCTCCGCTTTTTCTCTGGAGAGCTGGTTGTTAAACATTTATCGGCTCACCTTGGCCTGTAAATTATATAAGGAAGTATGACATAGTAGAAAAAAAACATAGACTTGGATTCACGAGCCCCAGCTTCTAGAAATAGCTCTGACATTAACTAGCAGGGTCACTTCATTCAAATCACTTACCCCAATCTGTAAATGCATTTACTCATCTGACAAAGGAGGCTAATAATCTCCAAATTTAAAGGGTTATTTCCAAGGTCAAAGGTCCCTTCCAACTTCAAAAAAAAAAATCTAGAAGTCTCTGAACGTGAAAAGGTTTTGAAGAAGACAATGTACTCTTCAAATGAAATATTGCTGACAGACAGCACAGGGCAAAAGTCACTGTGGTCAGGGGATCAGATGACCCTAGCGCCTCTCTGAGGCTTAGTCCTCGATCTGTAAAACCAGAATAATATTTGTACTATCTCATAGGGATGTTGGGATAGCTGATGAAATCACGTAAGCAAGAGTGTCATATGCAAAGTGTTATACAAATGCTGCTCTCATATTACAGAGTGTAAGTGAGGTCTTGCTTCTCCTTAAAGGACCAGCCAACCTAAAATATTAAGTGTCCAAATGTGAAAGGCCTTTGGACCAACGCTTTAAAATAAAATAAAACCTAAGTTCTCATTCTATTTCCCTATGGCTTGGCTGGATAGAGAGAGATTCTTGTCAGGGCTCATTTTTGCCCTTGGCAAAAGGAAGCTGGTTGTAATCCTTCCAGGGTGTCCTCCCGTGCCTCCCCTCCCGGCGGCTTTGTAGAGTTCAGTGGGAGCAATTTGTTTGCCAAGTAGTGGAAGAAACGCTGAATATGGAGTCAGAAGAGATGAGTTCCAATCTAGGCTGTCACTTACTGGCTCTGTGATGTTGGGTAAGTGACTGTCCTCACCACACCCGAGTTTCTGTAAGATGAGGACCTTGGATCAGAAGTTCTTAACCTTCAATCTGTCAGTTTACTTTTATAATGTTTTGATAACTACTTTAATAGTAGGTACAGTGCTAGACTTTGAGTCAGAAGACCTGAGAGCCAATCCTGGCCCAGATAGTAACAAGAATGACCTGGGTAAGTCCTTTAACCTCTCAGCCTCAGTTTCCCCATATGTAAAAGTGGGGATCATATTAGCACCTACCTCACAGGGTGGTTATGAGGATCAAATGAGATAGTATTTGTCAAGTGCTTTGTAAACTCTAAAACACTATAGAAATGCTAGCTACTCTACTGTTATTATCATCAGAGTTTCTTTGTAATTCTATGTATTTATCTTCTTATTTAAAGGTATTATCCAGAGAAGGAGGCTAAAGGCTTCATCAGATTGACAAAGGGGTCCGTGATCATGGCACAAAAAAAGTTAAGAACCCCCAGAATGGATGTTGCCTAGAGTATGTTCCAACCCCAAATCTATGATTCGTTAATGAATGGATATAAAGTACTTGACAAATGCCGAATGTTGTTGCTAATTTAGAATGACATAATGAAATAACTTGCCATCTAGAACTCTCTTTTGGAATGAAAGAGAGAGAGAAAGAAAAAAAGAAAGAAGGAAGGAGGAGGGAGACGAGAGAAAGATGCCAGGAATCCATTTAATGAAGGAAGAGTAATTTATCTATTGGGGCAAAGCAGGAAAACATCTTCACTGCAGACCGTGACTACTGTAGCTTCTTCTTCCCACCCTGCTAAGGCAAAGTCCACAGGTCCCAATGGTCCCCTGGTGGCTGGCTTCTCCATCTATGAGAATGACATGCAGCTGCCTCCTCAAGATCTAGCCCATGGAAATAGGCCGAGGAGCTGGAGGAAGACAGCAGCACCTTAGGAGAGGACGATGAGAAGAGAGAGACGCAAAGAGTGTAGCAAATTTCATTTAGGTAGATTTTTTTTTTCCCTCATAGATGTCAGCTGTGGTTTCCACTAGGACTTTGGGAAGAAAGTATTAATTAGCCATCAAAGGAAGGTGACAAAGCTCTCCTCAGCTTGGAGGAAGAGGTGAGAAGATGGCAATCGATTAATGCCTAAACCTGGCTTGGGAGCTTCTGAGGGAGGAGAAACAGCAGTTTAGAACAGGCACTGTGAGAAGGAAGTTGGCCACAAGACACAGCATTAGAAAAACAAAGAACCGTTGCTGAGGAAAGGGACGATGGGTGTTAGACATTGTTAATTTTGTTGAACTGATGGGTTTTTCTCTCTTGCTCATACTGCTACAAGGAATAGCTCTCTGGGAGTGGAAGGGGAGGTTATATATTGGAAAAATGCAGATGATATTAAAACAAAAGGTAGCAATACTTTAAAAAAATAATGACAGAAGCCTGAGTATCTCTTTTCCTATACATATGAAGATGAGAAGAGTCCTGCCATGATCTACATGTTTGGTGTTTGTTTTCCTGCTGTCTCTTCTGCTTTGTCTCCTAGTCACACTGGACTGAGTTTTAGAGGTGACTTCTGAGCCAGAGAGAAACCAGCTCCTCAGCATCTCCTGACTTGATGCCGCTACCCAGATGCTACACACAACCATGAAGAGGCTGGTCGCCGTAGCAACCTGCATCTAACCCCATTCTGCTTCCTCTCTGTATTCCCGTGGTATCAGAAGCAATGTCTCTGCTAGCAAAGGTAAACCCTTCAGTAGAAGTCAATCAAACCAGTTGGAGCTGGGTCCCAGCCTCCTCAAATCCTCTGGCTTTCATCCTTTTTTGGGCAGAGGGTTGTTGGTGAGAGAGCCTACCTGAATCTGGGATTTCTTTAGTGTAAAGAAGATTCCAGTGTTGAATCTCCCTCCACAATTATAGATAATTTATCTATAATTTATAACTTTTAGTGAGTTGTCTGGAGCACTGAGATATTAAGGGACTTATCCAGGGTCTACTTTTAGTAGAGAGCAGCTAGTTGGCACAATGGATAGAGTGCCAGGCCTGGAGTCAGGAAGACATAAATTCAAATCTGGCCTCAGACACTTACCAGCTAAGTGACCCTGGATAAGGCACTTAAATTTGTTTGCCTCAATTTCCTCATCTGTAAAATGAGCTGGAGAAGGAAATGGCAAACCAGGCTAAGAAAACCCCAAATGGGGTCACGAAGAGTCAGACAGGACTGAAAACAACTTCTAACCCCTGGGCCTGAGTGCCTATAACATACAAAAGTCAAGCTTACTACATGCATCTCTACCATAAAATGCCTCCTCATTTTATGTTTTGCTTAATACACTGTCTACCTTAGTCCTGAGCCTCAACAAACACACAACGCTGTGTGTTTGTATTTTCAACTTAGAATTTTACAGATGACTCAGAATGTTGTTGCTAATGGCCAAAAGGTGAAACCTTCTCCTTCCCTGTTCCAGCTCAACCTCATTGTAAGGCACATGTTGATAATTACCTTTATATGTGTCATGGGTCCTCTGGAAGTGAAGCCTATTGCCTCCCCCCACACCCCAAATGATGTTTTTAAGTGCATAAAATGAAATATATAGGATTACAAAGGCTATGTTGGAATGCAGTTATCCTCCCCAAAAACTTTTAAGTTCACAGACTCTTGGTTAAGAACCTTGCTTTAAAGCATTTTCTCTGAGCAAGAATATGAGATTTTTGGTTTTGTTTTGAACAAACCAGACACGTGGTCCTGTGCGATATTGCTTGACTCAATTTCATTCAGTGAATTTGAAGCTCGTTGAGGGCAGGGGCAGTTCTTTCTTTCTTTCTTTCTTTCTTTCTTTCTTTCTTTTTTTTTTTTTGTCTTTTTATCCTGGTACCTAACACAATTCTAAGCACACAGTTGTTGTTGAGTCATTTCAGTCATGTCCTACTCTCCATGGCTCCATTTGGGGTTTTCTTGGCAAAGATACTAAAGTGGTTTGCCATTTCCTTTCCCAGCTCATTTTACAGATCAGCAACCGAGGCAAACAGGGTGAAGAGACTTGCCCGGGGTCACACGGCTAGTCTGAGGCCAGATTTGACTCAAGAAGACGAGTCTTCATGACTTCAGGCCTGGCACTCTATCCACTTTGCCACCTAGCTGCCCCTGGTACCCAGTAGGCACTTAATAAATGCTTGCTGATTGATTTCAATTGTTAGTTGAAGTCACCCATTCCTTACTTTTATGTATGTTACAAAATACTAGCCATAACTAAAAGCCTAAGAATGGAAATAAAAGTATAAATATACTTTCTTCTCCCTGGTTGCCAAAATACCCTAGTATTAGGTGCATATAAATCCTGTAGATCTAGTCCTAAGCCTAGTGAGAACTCAGGTATTTCCTTCCTTCTGCTCCCTTTTTTTCTTCTCGTCTTCACCTCCAGAATAGAAGTAAAAAAAGAGACACTGAAGTGAAATCCTGTGTTGCCGCCATTTCCCAGATGGTCAGGGATGCCTTTCCCATGGGGGAAGGGGACACTCGTACTCCACTCTCCTGGTTACTTCTTACAGTCTAAGACTCAGACACTTGCTGAGATAACGTTTATCCTTAAATATGAAAACTCACAAAATCCTAGACTTTTGAAGGTGTGCAAATTAAACCAGGGAGGCAGATGTAACTGCAGCTGTTGAAAAAGGAAGGAGAAAAGGAATACCTAAGTCAAAGATGACCTTTGAACTATAATCGCATCACTTAATTCCAGTCGACAAATATTTATTAAGCATTTGCTACTCACAAAGCACTGTGCTAGGCACTTGGAATAGTCTCCCACTGGCAAATACTTCCTTCTGGAAGCTGCGCCAAACCCACCCCTGATTCCTACTTAACCAATCAATCAATCAAGCTGCCTAGGCAGCTAGAGAATGGCTAGAGAACTGGGCCCGGAATCAGGAAGACCCATGTTCAAATTCAGCCTCAGATATTTACTAGCTGTGTGATCCTGGGCAAGTCACTTAACCCCTATTTGTCTCAGTTTCTCCAACTCCGAAATGAGGATAATAACAGTGGCTATTTCCCAGGAATGTTGTGATAATCAAATGAGGTGATATTTGTGATAGGCTTAGCACAGTGCCTGGCACATAGTGAGGGCCATATAGATGCTAGCTACCATTATTATCAAGGGCTCACTATGGACTTGGCACTGTGCTGGCACTCTGCATTCTCTTGGTACTCAAGCAATCTGTCTGCATAATATTGATGGGTTACTGGGTCATAGCTACAGAGGTAGAAGGGACCTTAGATGCCGTTCAGTCTAACACCTTTATTTTACAGATGAGGAAGCTGAGTTTCAGAGAGGTGAAGTGACTCCCCAGCTAGCAGAAATCCCAGCTCTGTGGGTGTCTCATCTCTAATTCCTCTTAACTCCAAGTCTAGTACTCTACCCACGACACCACACTGTCTCTAGATTTAGTCACAGTCATCCTGTTCTTGTGTCATTCCATAAGTACATGTCCCATAGTCCTCCACTCAAGTGCTATGTTAAGGCTCCATCATGGTTTGGAGGTGACCCAGGAGAAGGAGGCCATGCCAGAAGAATACTGGCTTTGCCTGGCCTCAATGAGTTGGAAGGAATTTGAAAATGGCCCTAATATGATAAGGAAACCAACTTAGCTAAATGCTAAGAGGTTCTCAGTGGGAAGGTGCATTTCAAGGTGAATCTTGTGGTCATGACAATTCTTAAAATGAGAAGGGGTTGAGATCAGCTTCAGTGGGATGAATGTTTACGGCAAGGAAATTATGAATCTTTTTAGTGTAGTGGAGGGAAGGAAAGGGGAACTCATCATTTCATTTGCAAGACTGCTGGGGCAGCTAGGTGGCCCTGCGGCTAGAGCACTGAGCGTGGAATCAGGAAGACTCATCTTTAAGAGTTCAAATCTGGCCTCAGACACTTAGTAGCTGTGTGACCCTGGGCAAGTCACTTTATCCTGTTTGCCTTAGTTTCACCATCTGTAAAAAGAGCTGGAGAAGGAAATGGCAAAACCCTCTTTGCCAGAAAAACCCCAAATGGGGTCACGAAGAGTCAGACATGACTGAAACAACAGAACAACAAGACTATCTATTCACCTGGCCTAAGAAGCGTAGTATCTCACATGAGTTGGATAAATACGGAAGATTCTTTTAATTGTTACTAGAAAGGGTGTATCAATATACAAAGATGGACGATCACCTGGTGGGTGTGTTACAGTGGGGATTCTTTTGCGTATGGATTGGATTAGATAGAAGTTCCTTCTGATTCTTGAAGTCTTTGACTCCCCTAGGGTTCCAGTCAGCATCCAGTTAACTTTACAAACCAAAATAACCCGCCCTGAGCACCAGCCCCCAACAGACCAGGTCTCTCCTAAATTCTGAGGGGACCGGAAGTATTTTCACTTTTACATCTGTATCCTCAGCCCTGGGCACTGTTAAATGGCTTTTACTTGTTCGTTCACATGGCAATAGCAAGAAATGATTAAATAAGTCATTGCCAGACCCTCCCAAGTTCCCCTAACTCTTTCCTGGTTAAGGATTTTTTTTTTTCATCTCTTTTCATACTCCCCTGACAAAAGAAAAGAACCCTTTGGTTCTATTTTTCCCCAATGTAATTATGCTAATCAGTGTTCCATAGGGAATGGCAGCCATTGTTTTGGAGCACCCTGGTATCCAGTAACCCTTAGAGCTGTGCGTGTTTATGTTTCTCATTTCCTGGACATTCTGACATTGCTAGATAAAGATCAAACCTCGATGTTTGTTGAAAGTTACAGTTTGTGATAAGCTTAAAGGTGGAAATGCAGTAAAGATCTAAAGTCATGGCAGGAAAAAAGGACCTTTGAGAGCTTTGCCAGGTCAGAGTAAACAGCAGGGGATGACGATGAGATTGACGGTAATAATTCATGACTTATCTTAGTTTGCATTTTTACTCCTAAAGCTAATTTTAAAAAGCCAGAATCTGAGTCTTCTAGCAAACGTTCATTAAGCACTTATACTTTCCTACCCACCACTTAGTGGTTATTATTTGGGCCTTGATGCCTCAGAGTGAAAGTAAATTGTAATTCTCTTTTGGCCACAAACCTTGAGAGTCTTCCCCTCCCAGCCTGATTTATTATTATTATTATTATTAAAGGGGCCATCCATTGGCTCACTTTTTAAACAGCCCTCATCACTGAATGGGCACTGCCTCAGTTGAAATGAGAACTTAAAAAGGCTACTACATTGTGCACCATTTCCAGTCGTCCTGATCTATATCTGGCCACTGGACCCAAATGGCTCTGGAGGAGGAAGTGAGGCTAGTGACTTTGCACAGCCCTTCCTCACTTAAATCCAATTCATTTGTGAGTCATGGCATCATCCTCCTGATGTCATGATCTTCTTCGAGAATGAAGGACAAACCACACACAACCCATAGTTTAAGATTCAGTCTTTGGTAGAGAAAATGAATTACACAGGGTGTAAAATTCTGGGTTTGGAATGAGGAAGATCCGATTTGTAATGCTGCCTCAGAAACCTACTTATTAAGTTAAACTAACTTAATGAGTAAGTTGTGTGATGCTGGGCAAGTCAATTATCCTCTGTTAAGCTTTGTTTTCTCTTATGAAAAATGGGAGTAATAGTCCAAAAGAGATAATACATGTAAAGTGCTTTGCAGACCTTCAGGTGCCCTGTAAATGGTAGCTATTATGTATTGGGGGAGATAAACAGTCAGGGAGCTTACATTGGTGGAATCCAAAATGTAAACAGATAAGCAAAAACAGACTAATTTACTGGGTGAGCCATTTGTGAACGAGTGTTTTTCCCCTGTGTTTGAATTTTACATGTCTTGCCTTTTACAACTGGGATCCAGGCTCAGCAAATACATCCACAGTTAGAAACCTCCCTTAAACTATTACTCTCAAAAAAGGAAGTAAAAAACTGACCAATGATAGATAGCTGTTTCTTAGTGTGGACATTAGACTATGCGATCTTTATCCTTGACACAGATAGGTTATGGCTAAGTGAATTACTGAATTTTTAAAAAATTAATGCGGTGAACGTAAGCATGTAGTTGCTGTGGTTTAGACAGTTGCTCTGGCTCAGGGTGGACTCCACCTGTGTTAATGCTCTTTAAACCAAATTCAGCCCTCTAGGGGGCGGGAGTTGGGCTTGGCTGGAGGCTGGTTTTCCCTTAGGCTGCCAGCTGCCTGAAACAGTCCATCCCAATCCAATCCGAGCATTTCTTAAGCATCTACTACCTGCCAGGCACTGCTGGGGGCTGGGGCTCCGAAGAGCCTCAAGTGTACGGGGGAAGGAGGTAGGGTGGGCAGAGATGAATATTCGAAATATTCTCTGAAGAGATGAATAGGGAAGTAGGCAGAAGGACTTATGCAACATAGGAGTAGGATGGCCCTGGCACAGATGACGTTACTCGCATCACGGAATGGTAGAACTGGAAGACCTCAGAGATTTAGTCCAACTTCTTCATTTTAAAGACCAGGAGAATGAGGCTCAGTGAGGGGGGAAGTGACTTGTCCTGGGTCTCATAGATAGTAAGTGTCAGAGTTGGGATTCGAATCCAGATCTTCTACACTGTGCTCTTTGCATTGCATCCCGGCCTCTCGTCGGGCTCAACCTCTGCTCCTCCTCATGCAGAAGAGGAAGCTGGGTCCCAGAGAAAGGAATGGACTGGTCCTGAGAGCGGCTAGGAAGGGAGCCAAAGTTAGGATGGGGGTCGCCTGACTCTTGTGCCCTTTCTGGAACATCCAGCTGCTTTTCCCATGTGAGCTCTGTGTCACAGTGTTATTAGACAGCCCTGCTTCTGCTTTTGAGTAAGGAAAGCCCGAAAGATGGCTGGACCAGGAGTCCAGAGACTGAAGTCTGAATCTTGGCTTTGCCATAGTGTGCTTGGATACTTTGGATTTTCTCTCTCTCTCTGTCTCTCTCTCTCCTTTCCACTCCCCCTCTTTCTCTCCCTTTTCTCCTTTCCTCTGTCTGTCTGTCTCTGTCTCTCTGTCTCTCTCTCCCTCTCTCTCCTCCTCCTCCTCCTCCCCCCACCCTCTCCCTCTTCCTTCCTTTCCCTCTACCTCTCCTCCCCCCCCTCACATTCTCTCTCCTCGCTCTTTCTCCTTCCCTCCTCTCTCACTCCTTCCCTTCCCCCCATGTCTTCATCTGTTAAACAAGGGGGCTTGTTAGGCAATCACCAAAGCCCTCCAAGCTCTAAAATTCCATAATTTTATGGACATGTTTTCTTTAGGGTTCAGACGCTTTCCTTCATTACCACTACTAGGAAGCAGGGCAACTGATCTGGGCACCAGCCTCTTGCCCTTCCACAACAGCTTGGAGCCAGACCATCAAAGCAGAGCTAATGACCCTGGGCTTCTGCATTAAAATTTCTAAACAGATTCTCTTATGGCAAAACTGAGCGGGCTGTTAGGAAGTACAATAAGGCAACCACGTGAGACCTTTGTGCATGTAGCTTCAGTGGTCCCAGAGACCATTTTCCTTGTGTATTTCTATTCCCCAGTGTTAGATTTATCCTCCTGGGGAGAGTTTGGTGTAGTGAATTATTTTGCAAATAGTTGGAGGTTGGAAGACACAGCCCACACCAAAGGAAACGACAATAAGAACCCTATCACCAGGTAAACGGTGGCCTTGTCCTTGACAACATCCTCTGAGCCCTTCCCTATTTCCCTAGGTGTGCCTGGGCCAGAGGTGAATGGAGCCTGGGAAAAGGAGGTTGGAGGACTCCAATCCTCTATATCGTTTAGAAAATGATGGCATAGTTCACCGTCCTGTTGTTAAGTCACCTCCTAAGCAAAATGCTTTCCTCTTACCCACCCTATGAGATGAGTAGAGTATCTGTGAATACTGATGCTGTAGGTGCAACAGCAGCAGAGTAGTAGGTGACATGGCTGTGAGGAGAAGTTGGGCCCCTAATGGGACATTAAGAAAACTTTTTTTAGCTTTAAAGAAATACATGCTTTATCGATTGAGGTTGGTTTCTATGATATAGGCAATGGGGAATTATTGGAGATTTGTGAACAAGATGTGTCCTAAGAAATGATGTTTTGGGGAGATTAATATAATAGCACTGTGCAGGATGAAGAGGAATACTAAGGCTTGGAATGAGGAGAGCAGGTAGGAAGCCACATATTAGGCAAGAACACCTGAACTGCAGTATTGGCAACAGGAATTCAAGCATGAAAAACACATTCAAGGAAGGACAAACAAGATTTGGTAGGGACCGATCAGAAATGAGAAACCAGGGAAAAGGGAGAGTCTAAGGTCGTTGAGATTTTGAGTCTGGCTGGGAGGAAGGTTAAGTCATTGGGAAAAGTAGGGAACTCTGGAGGGAAAATCTATTTGGGGGCAAGATGATGAACTTCTCTCTTGAAATGTTAAGTCCCAAGTGATGGTAGAACTATAGGAATCAGGTAGAACCAGATGAAAAATGGAAGGTGTAAAATTGGATCTAAGCAAAGGGGTCAAGGTTGGAGACATGCATTTATGAGTGGAGTTTCTGGACCCCCTACTAATTTAAACACAAAATCTCTTACATCCATCCCAGGTCTGAGGCATTCTATAGGTCAGTAGCCACCCAAAACTATAGTTCACACATTCCTACCAGCACGTTAACTTTTCACAGCCAGATTAGCTAAAAACGAAAGACATTTGATCGTATAGCAAGGCAAATGAGACAACAAGAAAAAGTCCTTCTGAGCATAGATAAGGTATACTCTCCTGAAGATTACCATAGCCAATGAAGAAGGGTGCACATGCAGAGAACATGTGTGACTGGAGTTCATGCACGGAGGGCACAGACATCAGGAATCTGTGTGACCAGAACATAAGGAATGAAGGCACACATTTAATAGAGGCATATGTGGCTAGGGAGCAGTTGTGGCTCTGATTTCTCTGATTTCAATTGATTAATCAATCAATCAACATTAATTACTTACAATGTTCCCTGTCCTTTTGTTATGCTATTACATTGCTCTTTGCCACAAATCATTTCTTTGATATCTGTTGCATTGCCTCTGCTACATCTCTTGCTGGTCTCACGGTTACTGGACTTCAGCTCTTCAGGGCCATCTACTGCTTTCTACTCCCATTTACTAAGATGCAATGGCTGGAAAGCCTCTCACTGACAAAAGAAAGCTGAAGTTTTTTTAAGTGTACAGCTGAGGCATCCATCATATCTAGCCAAGAGAGACTGTCTGTTCTTTTCACTGTCTTTCTCTGGTGTTGATTTGAATTTCATTGTCTCAAATGACTATAGGATCTATAAAACTAAATTAATTATTTTAGAAAATTAAATTACTATTAAGTCCTTGATTATGAGCCTTAATTCCCCAACCAAAATCCTCTTTGATTGGCCTGCAAATGAAAGTAAGAGAAGAACAAAAATTCAGGTGAATTAACTGGACTATTGTGCTGGTAAGCAAAATGGCCTTTGTTTTGTTTGAGTAATTCAGTGTATTTCATTGAGCCTCACTAGGTGCTAAGCCCCAGACCCAAACCCCTATTAGGTGTAAATCCTATGTGGGTGTGGATTGGCAACTAAGGTGGGGCCCAACTCGGGGCTAACTCCAGGGAGGGCCTAGTTTACATGTCTAAAGCAGAGGCTCTTAGACCACATGGGTTTAAGTCACCTCTTTGTGACGATTTTAGGTCACGTGGGTGAGTCCCATGTGTGACTCACCCCTGACGCTGAAAAAGATATGAAACTGGGGCTTGGCCTCCTCTTCCTTGGAACTCATTCCTGCAGCAGTGGTGGTACTCGTGACTCTGGGCCAGCCCTTGTTCTGAGCTCCAGGGCTGAACCTAGATGTTGGTAACTATGAATCTGTATCAGGTCTGTCTGTTGATGTTTGTAATTTGTTTGTAATTTGCTCTGAAGTTCAGTGTGCTGGTCTCTTCCCCTGAACTAAGTGAATGATATTTGTGTGCTGAATTAAAGTAAGCTTGTCAACCCGTTCACCTTGCTTTCCTTAGTTAAGCAGATCAAAAGAACCTGTGCTGTCGGCAGCTTTCTGGGTGCTGGCTGTGGGTAGATCTTTCACCCCCACAGAAGCTGCTAGCCAGATTGCAGAAACAACTATATTCTTTCTTTCATTATTCATATATATATCAGCAACTGAATTCCTGGATTTTGTGCTCCATTTTAACTGTATTTCTTGCTGTATTTTGTTGTTGTTGTTCAGTCACTTCAGTTGTGTCTGACTCTTTGCGACCCCATTTCAGATTTTCTTGGCAAAGATACTGAAATAGTTTGCCATTTTCTTCTCCAGCTCATTTTACAGATGAGAAAACTGAGGCAAACAGGGTTAAGTGCTTGTCCAGTATCTGAGGCCAGATTTGAACTCAGGTTTCCTGACTCCAGACCTGGCAGTCTATACACTGTGACCTCTACTTGCCCTATAAGTCTCATAGAGGAGATGATAATTAAAGTGGCTGAGAGTAGATGAGAGAGCAAGAGAGAAATTATAGAGAGGAAAAAGCGAGGGGCTGATCACTCATGTGAGGTGGCTTTGCATTAATATAATCAATCATTAATATGTTATATATATGAATTAATCATTTATGTATATGAATAAAGAGAGTTGGGGGAGGTGATTGAATAGCAAACATGTACTTCTCTATTTTGGTTTTAACTATGTTCTTCCTAGAAGAGGTAGATCTGGAATAAGACGAGTTATGGGAAAACATAATTAATTTTCAAACAAGTAATAATTTGCCTTTTTTTAAGGAGACAGTTCCTTCAAATTGCCAGTTCCATATTTGTTTGCTAACTGAGGAACAAATGCCTTTTTCTCCCTTTACTTGGCATAGAAATATGAAGAACAAAAACTCACCATCTAGGCAGTGAACTGAGAGCCGCTGGAATCAAATGGATTTGGAGAAGGATTTGACCTTCCAGTCTTGATGTTTTTGAGTTTAGGGGGCAGCAGAGAAAGCAAATAGACACACCTACTGCCCTAGAAGCCACTGTGACATCCCTGATTTGATAATGAGAATCCTGAATTTGGATTGATTAGAGCTTGCCAAAATAGCAGCTGTGATGGCCACGTGCCAGTCAACCCATCCATGGGGCAAGAAAGAACAATTTCATTCCATTCAACTTAATTTAATAAACCTTTATTTCAGTACCTACTATGTACAAGACCTTGAATAAAAGGACAAAATGTTCTATCAGGAAAATGCAGAGTCAGACTTAGCCTGTATCTAGGAGAGCAATATTATAGCCAAGAAGCTTTTATCTCTTCTGCTAAGTAATTAATGCTACCCTTTTTCTTGAAGAAATACAGACCCCCTACTTCCTCTAGCATTTTCTCTTAAGCTATGAGGACAATTTGGCCCCACCCTTGACAGATGCGTTAATGACTTTTAATGTAATAACCTTCCTTTTAATAAATGAGAAGCCACATGAAGATGGCCAAATAGGAGCCGCCAGGAGTCCCAAGTGTCTTATCATCATCTTTAATGGGAATATTAAGGGCACTGAGAAGAAAAAGGGTATGCTACTGGGATGGGCAGCACTATTTTTTCTTTAATGTAATAAAAATTCGCTGCTGGGAAGGATAATTCGTTGATCTAGCCCACTAATTGTAAGAAGATGGTGATTTCTCAAGCTAAGGCATGCATTTCCTCTCGGAAGCAAGGAAATTATGATTTGCTGTACAATGATTGTATGTAGGAATGGGGATGGGGTGGGGAGTGCCTCTGTATACAGGAGTGTTGCATGAAGGGGCCCATAGCTTGCAATCCCCAGGTAGGCTCCTTGGGAACTCTGACCCTTAGATTTTTAGTTGTAGGTATAATGATATCTGTTTAATTTCAAATGAGATCAAATGAGATAATATTTATAAAGTGCTTAGGGTCTGGCACATAGTAGGTATTTAATAACTGTTCCTTTCTCTTCCCTTTAATCCTGTGTTAAAAATATTTGGTTACGAGTTGGGCCCTTGCTAACTTTAAATGCTTTCTGAAGACCCTGAAAAAGCAGGAAGTTAAAAAAAAAATTAGCTGGGAACCTAGTGTGTTCAGCTCTTCCCTTACGATTTCCAGCTAAGGAAGTCTAATAACAGTGGGAGGGAGTAGGTGGTTTCAGGCCTCTTAGAGAGAATAAAGTGGAAGGAAGGAAAACAATCTCTTCAAAAGGATCCTGGGCAGAAGGTTCATTTGTCATCTTCTCTCAGAGGAAAAGATACTTTGGAGAAAGGAAGACAATAAAGGCACAGAGTCCTGCTTGCCCTTACCCTGTTCTTTCCCTAGTAGTCAACAGAAAGAGGAGCTGAGAATGAAGCCCTTGGGCTGAGAGGCCAGAGGCTTATGCACTTAGAGGTCAAAGAAAACTTGGGTCATAGAATCCAATCCTCTCATTTTACAGATTCAGAAACTGAGGATCAGAGAGGTGAAAGGCAATTCAATAAATAGTTATTAAGCACCTACTAAGAGCTTGGTCATACATGGAAGACGCCAAGGTCATCCATAGCATCCCAGGCCGTCACCAGTCATCTTGACTTTTGTCCTGCCATAGGACATCGATGACTCTGGAAGAGACAGTGAGGCTGATGACTTTGTGCAACTCTGCCTCACTTCAATCCAATTTATGCACGAGTCAAGACATCACCCCATGATGTCATCAGCCATCATGAAAAAACTGAAGGACCTACAACAACATCAGCTATGTGCTTAGTGCGCAGGTACCACACTAAGTCCTAGGGATACACATGAGAAAAATACAGTCCCTGCCTTCAAGGAGCTTACTATCTAATGGGACAAGAAAACCCACAAAAGGACGCTGGGACTGGGAAAGGGAGGGGAAGTCAGGTTCCCTGGAGTTAAAAGATAGCCGAGTTACCTAGGGAAAGTATGAGTCAGAAAGTCCAGGGCCTGCCCTCTCTAAAGGAAAGCTTTGGAAGTCATTGGGTGTTCCGCCCTCCAGTCCTTTGTTCAGAAGAGGCTGAGGGAGGTGGGAAGGTGTTGAGTATCCGAAGCTCAGTTAAACACCATACTCACCGCAGGATCATAAAGCGAATAATCCTGTGATGTGAGTTTTGAATCAAGATTCTTCTGGCTCCAAGTCCAGCGATCTAGTCACTAAAACAAAGCCTTTTTAGAATTAGATTTCTCTTGCTCTTGCCCCTGCTAACATCAGCAGGCTCCTTATTCTTCTTCAGAGGGCAATTCTTTCCTTTATACATCCATCAGGGCAGCTAGGCGGTACAGTGGAGAGAGCACCAGGCCTGGAGTCAGGAAGACTCCTCTTCCTGAGTTCAAATCCTCTCAGACACTTACTAGCTGTGTGATCCTGGGCAAGTCACTCCAGCCTGTTTGCCTCAGTTTCCTCTTCTGTAAAATGAGTTGGAGAAGGAAATGGCAAACCACTCCAGCATCTTTGCCAAGGAAAACCCCAAATGGGGTCACGGAGAGTTGGACATGACTAACCAACTAAACAATAGCAACGCATCTATCCACTTCACCAGGTATAAGAGATGCAACAGGCAAACAGTGACTCACTTCTGGGTTTCTACTTGCTAAGCCGCCTGACTTTATGGATTCCTGACCCCTACTTGCCTTGACTGCCGGGATCTCCAAGGTCTCTTCAGTTCTAAGGTTCTTTATGGCTGACTCGCTTTCTCCTGCCTTGATTGATTTCAGACTTTTGACTTGCCCCAGACCACTGGCAGAAACAACCTCTTTAGTGATATGGGGCTTCTCGGTTGCTAGACCAAGTGACTTCTTGATGCCTCTTGATCTCAGGGTCTTTAAACGTCTGCCCAACTACACTCCTCAACACCCCCCCCCCCAGCTCTCACCTTGGTAAGTTGAAGAGACTCCAGAGGAGGTCAGCTAGGGTGGTGAAGGGTCTTAAGTTCAGATCATATGAGGATAAGCAGAAGGAACTAGGAAACTGGAGAGGAGAAGACAAGGCTAAGGGACATAAAAGCTGTCTTTAAGTAACTGAAGTGCTGTTGGGTCAGAGAAAGATAAATTTATTCTGTTTGGCACCATTGCCAAGAAAAGCTTCCTGTCAATCAGAGCTGTCCTCTAGTGGAATGATCTGCGTGGAGAGGAGGCGAGTTCCCCTCGTTGGAGGAATTTGGGTAGCAGGCAAATGACTACTTGTTAGCTATATTGTAGTGGAGATGTCTTTGGAGCATGGATTAGACTGGATGACTAGTGGGATCTCTTCCAACTCTCAAATTCTGTGACTCTGTGATGGGGGATATCAATCCTCCAACATGAGAAGAGTCAGAAAAGTTTTGATAGCAGGCTAGCAAGCTGGTCTGGAGCAAGTAGAATTCTGGTCCAAAGTGAAGCAGGTGAGAGTGGCTCTTTGAAGATGGAATATCAAGTTAAAGGAGGAAAATTAACTAGGAACGATGGCTTAATAATAGTGAAGAAGGAAGCTGAATTGGATCATGGAGGGGGGGGTTGCTTTAAAAGCTTCCTTTGAGAGTATTATCTTCGTATATTATCTTCTTGTGTGCTTACCTTTAACTGTTCTAAAAGAAAGATCTGTTTTTTTCTATTATTCAAGTATAGAAATTTCATAGCATTAAATCAAATTTTAAATGGTCATCTTTGGTGGGTTTTTTTTTTGAGAGAAACAAACCCCAAGACCAGTTGCTAAGCTTCCCTTCTGGGCTACCAGAACAATATGTCAGAATAAGTCCCCCAGCCCCTGTAGAGAGAGAAAGAGAGAAGGAAGGAGAGAAGACCCAGAACAGGAGAGCTAAGAGACATGGGAAAGGCCATAAACAGCCAACTCAAGATTCTGACAACCTGGGAGCCTAGGAGCAATGTGTTGAGAGTAAACTGTGTAGCATGCTGGCCACTGGTCCCAGCTTTGTGGCCTTGGATATATCACTTCTCTAGGACTTAACTTCCTCATCTGTAAAGTGGGAGAGTTGTATTAGATAGTATCTAAAGTCTCTTCTGGCTTTAAAGGTCAGGGGAAGGAAGAGTAGAATCCAGGCATCCTACTGTCCCTTTGACTTCTTCCAACAATGATTTAAATAAGATTTTCTTCAGAGCCAGCCTTAAGCTAGTGTGATTTCAGGGTCAAAGGGAAAGGACCTCCCTTCTCTTCTTGTAGCCCCTCCATTTTGCTGTCCCACTGGTGCTATGTGACTGCTGATCATAGGATCATATTTTTAGAGCTGGAAGGCATCTTAGAGGCCATCAAGACCAATTCCCTTAATTTACAGGTAAGGAAACTGAGGCAAAGTGGAGGGGAAAATGATTTGCCCAAAATCATGCAGGCAGGATGTAGCGGAGCACATCAGAGCACCTACCCTAAGATTCCAAGTTCATGATTCTTTCCCAAATACCCTGGTTCCCCTAAGTGTTAAAATCATGCCCACCTGCCAAGCCATAAGGGACTTACCCAAGGTCACCCAAGCAGTAAGAGGTAGAGCTGGGACTCCAGAGCCAGTGCCCCTTCCCCTCATGCCATGCAATCTCCCTTCTCCAAACCTCTTTTATTATTATTGTCATTAACATTGTGATTTTTTTTTTTACAGAGCACCTTTATTCCCTGCCTCCAGCTGATGTTGAAGACCCAGACTTTAATTATATCATTAGAAAACACGTGAAATGCTTGTGCTGTTGCAGAATCAGCACTCTGGGATGAATGAGTTTCAGTCCAAGAGTCACTCTGTTAGACAATGCCGCCCAGTTTGGGAGGAGGGAGAGTTGGAGAATAGGGAGATACAGGGTCCTGAAAGTGGGGAGCAATGGGTCATGGAAGGGCTAAGAAAAGGGAAGCTGGAAAAGAGAAACTTCTCACACTTTACACATTGCCTCAGGCTTTGGCTGTTCTCTGTGAGGGACAGATAGAAGCTGTGGGCAAAGATACTGTGTGTCCTTCCTGGCAATGGCAGTGCCTACATTGGCAGGACCCACTGTACCCAGTGCGTTCTGCTCTGGGTCTTCGCCAGCCCAGCGCCCTATTCCTGTTCCTCCTGCCCTTTGACCGTCAGGCAAGCCTTACCTGGGAGAGCCGCAGTGTGTCAGGTTCCATGAGGTAGCTTCTCTTGCAATTGGCCCCTCCTGCCCAAGGTTCCAAGGAGTCACAGGTACCTTGGCTTCTATCCCAGCTCCTGACGCTATCCTCTCATCACTGATACTTCCCAGTTTGCTGTGCTCTACCTTGCTTGAGAAACTTCAGGGGAAGGGCAGTTAGGTGGTACAGTGGATAGAGCACTGGTCCTGAGTGCAAAACCTGCCTCAGACACCTACTAGCTGTGTGACCCTGGGCAAGTCACCTAACCCCGATTGCCTCCCCCGCAAAAAAGAAGCAGTTTCAGGGTTTCCCTATGGCTTCTAGGATTTAAAAAAAAAATGAAACTCTTTCATTTAGCATTTAGGCCTTTCCCAATCTGACTTCAGCTCACTTTTCCATGATCATATAATGTTATTCCCCACCCTGAAATCTATATAGTTTAGCCAAATTCACCTATTAGCCATTTCCCTGCTTGTACCCATGTATCTGCTTGTTATGCTATTTCCTGCCTCCTTATCTTTGCTCCAAAGTAGGAATGCTGTCCCTCTTTACCGTCTTACCCCTTGGAATCCTTAGCTCCCTTCAAGGCTCGGCTTAGGTACCACTTCCTTTAAAAGGCCTTTTCTGGTCCCCTCAGTGGTTAATGCTCTTCCTTCTCCCTCAACCCAATTTCTTTGAATCGATGTTCTAGAACTCAGAGGCCATCTAGTCAGACAAGGAAACTGAGACCTTGTGACAAATAACTTACCCAAGGTCACAGAGATAATAAGAATCAGAAGTGAGATTTGAACCCAGGACCTCTGACTTTCGAGCCAGTGGCCTTTTTAGGTACCCATACTATTTCCCTTATTGGGGACTGCTAGGTGCTGGAGGGTGGATAGCTGGCACAGGGGATAGAGTGCAGAGCGTCATCCTCCTGGGTACAAATCTGGGCTCAGACACTTACTAGCTGCGTGACGCTGGGCAAGTCATATCACCCTGTTTGCCTCAGTTTCCTCATCTGTCAAATGAGCTGGAGAAGGAAACAGCAAACCACTCCAGCATCTCTACCCAGAAAACTCCAAATGGGGTCACAGGATCAGACACGATTGAATAATGACTGAATAACACCAGTGTGCAGGATATATCCACCAGCTCTTTGAAGGCAGGGACAGCTTTGCTTTTTGTCTTTGTATGCTCAAATCCTAGCATGGAACTGGATGCCTTTGGATTGAATTAAGTTGAATTCTCCCCACATCTCTGTCCTTGTGGCATGTATTTGTGAAATTAGTGTAATGGTGAAAACTAGTGACATTCTGAAATTAAAAGGGACTTTTTTGTTTGTTATTTCTGTGAAGAAAGTTCAGTTATGGGGGGGAATATGACTTGCTGAGCAAAATGAAACGTTAATGCCCGTTATTGTGTTGTTTCTTGAACAGCACGCATACTGAAATTCGTTCCTCTTCGCAGAATTTGTTCTACAGCTGGAAGCCACATTCTTCCCTCGAAAAGGTCTCTTGCTGATTTCACAGCATTAGTGGGATCATATTTTAGTGGCCAGCTCCTCCCTCCCCTCCCTTAGGGGCATCTGTAAACACAAGGGGGTGGGGCATTTACTAACTTAGATCCAGGGAACCTTATACGGGGTATTTTTTTTTTTTTTTACTAGAAGAATATTGCCCTCCTTGTGAAATATTAGCCTTTCCCCTCCCTCCATTCTCCTTATCAGCCCTCTAATATCTGAGAGTGTGAAGCCACAGTGTGCTTTCTGAAGGTTTATTCTCACACATTTTCCAACAATGGAAATTTCCTAGCTGGCGATTTTTCTGTGGTTATAATCATTGCTGGCATTTACATAACTTAGCACTTTAACATTTTGAAAATGCTTTACAGATATTCTCTCATCTGATTGTCCCAGTAGCCCTCTGGGGGTAGGTACCACAGGTGTTATCTCCACTTTATGAAAGGGGTTCTGAAACTGAGCAGTAGAGTGGTTAAATGACCATGATCCCACAGCTCATAAATACTAGAAGTGAGATTTGAACTTAAGTCCTCCTGATTCTAAGCACGGTTCTTTCTCCCCTCCATCACACTGCTTCCCTCAGAGTTTATGGGGATTCACCCATTTATTCTGGGCAAATCCATCTACTGCATATTGTCCATGTCTGCAATGCAGGCAAAAGATTCCTCCTGAAAGAAGCTCCCTGTAGCTGAAGATGTATTTTCTGCTTTCTACATATCTCTGACTTTATCTTCACCCTAAGGCCATGCTTCCTTGTTTTTGAGTTATTACTGCCAGGACATCGCATATGATCAGAATAACTGTTATTTAGACTGAGTGAAGGCTGGGAATGGTTGACTTTCAGCTGTACAGATTTTTGATTGGTTTTCTTCTCTTGGTTTTCTTCTTCAGTGCCAGATACCCAAATGTCATTGCCTACCTTGTTGGTGGGCAATGTATTTGCATGTGTGTATTACATATGAGAGTTGCGTACATCTTTATAGGGATAGGGACTAGACCCATGTTCTTTTGCTATAGGGAGTTCCCCGTGAGGAACTGCACAACCAGCTTGGGAGATAACTTCTATAGCTATGATTGTCCCCAGTTTACAGAAGGGGAAACTGAAGCTCTAAGAGGTTGTGACTTGCCCAGTACCACATATTTAATAGGTCAAAGAACCAAAGAGCCTGAAGGGCCCTTAGAGGGCAAATAAAGACCACCATAATGTGGTTGCATTCAAATTCTATTAGAATCCTTGGGGAAACTCTGTAGTGAGGGCATATTCTTCTCAGATTCACCATTCTAGGTCTCAAGCCCCCATAAATGTGTTTCTATTTATATAATTTCTCTCTAACAATAATGTCACCTTTAGATCTTAAATATCATCATTTACTTTAAAAGGCAAAAGAAATAATAACACAGGTTCTCATATATTAAAGCAAATGCATGGAAAATAAATATATCAGAATTCACACATAATTCTGGGTCCCATCACCCCACCAAGGACTCAGTATCTTTGGAGGAAAGTGGGAACACACAGGAGCCTGCCAAGGTAACCCATGAGTGAGGAAAACCCAAGTGTTCAAGGTCATTCACAACTCTGGTACCGTAAACTTTGGTGTCCTCAACAAACATTCCTTGGTGAATGCAAATTCTCTGCTAAATAAATGTTTTCACTGCTAAGTTGAGTTGATCCAGCTGGACCTGACTGACATTTCACTTGATATCTCAGCCAAACTAGTTAATCCAATGAGTAACTTCTCTGCTTCCAAACTGTTCCTTTGATCAGCTAAATTTACTTCTCCACAGCAGCTGTAATGTCCATCACTTTCAGTTTCAAACTTAGCTAATGCAGTTCCAAAATCTATCCTTTCACTTCTCTTTTCTCTTATTTTTCTGGGTTCAGGTTCTGGACCATCTCTAAGAATGACTCTACCTTGGTTTATGAGTAGTAAGAAAACTCTTATCTTTTTTTCTGTAATTAGATAAAGTCGATTTGTCTCATAATCATTTGATAGTTCTAGTGTTTGTATCTGTCCATTTTGCTGTAGCTTGTCACATTCAGAACTCAGCAATAACTCACTGCTTATCTCAGATCTGAGTCTGATAGTAACTGCTTGAAAGACTGTTTCTCAGAGTTACAGTTTCTCTAAGGACTCTGAGCACACTTAAGTTAGTAATCAGTCTTAAAGGGACAGTACATTACATGTAAAATGATAGATTTGGACTAAATGAGGTCAAAGGTCCCTTTTGACTCTAAATTCTGTGATCCTGAGATCAACTAGCACAATGCTGTCATTTTACAGATGAGGAAAAACGATCCAGGAGGTTAAGTATCTTGGGCCACTTCGCTCGCTGCCCACTGTTCTTTCCAGTATATTATGCTTCTTACAGAGCTCTTATAATCCAAAGATCACTTGCACGTATGAAACAAATGAAGGACGTTATAAAACAATATGCATTAAATAACAGATGGTATGATCCGGTGTAGAAGATCAGAAAATAAGACCATTGGGAAATGGAGTGATGGAGGAAGGTCTCATGGAAAAGCTGGAACATGGAGGAAGAGCAGAACTTGAAATTAGCAAAGATCAGAATTTATCATTCAGTATCTTTCAGGGGTTACCTGGCTTTTCAAAGCTTCATGACATTGTCCTGAAAGTCCAGAGATGTTACACATGGCCAGAGCCAACCTGGGGTGGGGGGTGGAGAGGGGTGGCGCTGTTCATCTGAGTTGTACTAGGTGAACTTACTAGAGAAGGGTTAAATCTGGTTCGGGGGTGGGGAACCTGTGGCCTTGAAGCCTTCTAAGTCCTTGGGTGCAGCCTTTTGACTGAGTCCAAGTTTTACAGAACAAAGTCTTTTATTAAGGGGATTTGTTCTGTGAAGTTTGGATTCAGTCAAAGGGCTTCACTTGAGGACCTAGAAAGCCACGTGTGGCATCCAGGCCACAAGTTCCCCACCCCTTGTCTGGTCAGTCACAAAGGCAAAAAATATTTATGAAGAGATACAAATATGAAAAAGAAAACCTCTGTCCTCACGGAGCTTATAATCTAACCAGGGAAGATAACACACAAAAGGAAGCTAAAAGTGGGGCTACACTTTGGCAACACTCCTTTGGACTGGACTCCATCATGCCCCCCATAGAGACCTTTATTAAGACATTCCTTCTTCTATCAGATTGCAGTCCTTGTTCAGTCATGTCTGACTCTCTGTGATTCTATTTCTTTTTTTGGCAGACTGGATTGATTTACCATTTCCTTCTCCAGCTCATTTTAAAGATGAGGAATTGAGGCAAACGGTTAAGTGACTCCGCCCAGGGTCACTGGCTAGTAACACCCTCATCAGTACCCTCTGCCCCTTTGATTGGAGGTCTAAAGGGTGGAGCAAAGAACTCCTCCCAAAGCCTCCATTTAAAGAGGGGCCTCGCCCAGCAGCATTCCTTCTGACTGGACTTCATCATAACCCACCAGGTACTCTTCCCCACCCCCTTTTGTGTATTAGATTCTTTCATTAGATTATAAGCTCCTTGAGGGCAGAGACTTTCTTTTTCATTTTGCATCCCCAGCACTTAGCTCAGGTATCTTGTATGTAATGATTTACTGAGTGACTGAGCAGGCCTACTGCTTCTTTAGGGAGAGGAAAATGGAAGCAAGCTCACCTAGAACAACCCGGATGAACAGCCCCAGGTTGGTTCCAATCATAACCCTCCTCTTTATTTACCTGGCCAAGTCTAGTGAATGCTCTATATGGGTATGAGAGCATCTCAAGCCATGAATCAAGACCAATATGGACTCTCATTGTGCACTCCTTCTCCTTACCCCCTCCACCCCCTCCACCACGATGACGACTCAAGGGGAGGAAATCTTGAAACCCAAGGCACAGCCATTACTACATCACTATGACTCTCAGCTTTTATTGGTCTCTCTTTGGCCCATAGTCCACTGACCCTGACCATAGTATCCACTGACTGACCAAATGGTCCCAGTTTTACCACTGAGTTCTCCCATAGCTGAAAGTGTAGACCAGTTTCTTCATCAAACCACCATAAACACCAACTACCTTCCTACTCTCTGACATCCTTGCAGGCATTGTGCTCACTGTCGATTATGAAGGATCTCCTCCAAAAAAGTGTCTCCCATTCATGCATTAAGATCATACAAGATTCTTTGATAGATGTAACAGCAGATGTCTTTGCTCCATGATCTTCTGATTGGCAATATCAATAGAAGCCCAAACCAGTAAGATGGTCCCGTGCTTGCCACAGGGGTTTGCCCCTGTCATGGAGAGTATCCAGTGCAGAGGAGTTCTCTCTAGAAGGCGAGGGTCTCCAAATTCTTAGGTACCCAGATGGAAATGCTGGTGCAATCAGGAGCTCATCTCTCCAACATGTTCCTCTCCATCCCACACCATATACACTCAGAGGCAGAACCTAATCTGTGCAGGCTCCCTGCTGTCCATCTCTCAGCCCTTCAGCACCCTGCTCTCACCCCGATTTGGGCTGTGAAGAGCTTGGGAAGAAGCAAGCAGCAGGACGAGATAATGTTGTATCCTAACCACCTCCTCTCAAGACACGTTGATTTATTTTCAGCAACTGCAGAAGTCTGAGAAGCAGCATTGGTTCCAACTCATTCCTGCCATTCAGTTACACAATCGTTTCTGTGCAAAACTTGGTTTTAATTAAGAAATTAAGAATATACTGCTTGGGGAAACCATATGCCAAGCCACATGTGTGAAAAAATCAGATATTCACGAATGCATCTTACAGTTGTAAGAACCATAATAAGAAACCATCTTCTCTGACCCAAGAGCTTAAAAAATTCCAAGTCAACTCTCTGCAATTCCACCTCCCACCCCAACACTTTGGCTGAAATCCATAACTAGCTTTTCCTCCTCATCTCAAATCTAAAGAGTTAAGCCTGGGATTGTTTTACCAATGCAAAATAGAAGAATTCATACCTAACCAACAGCAAATTCATTTATTACAAAAAAAAAAAAGACATCCTGGGCTGTCTGTGATGGATAAGATTATAAAGGAAGGAGGAGGAGAGGGGGAGAAAGGAGCAAAGGTCAAATGCTAGAACATGGTCATCTGTAAAGCTGAACCTAGTGATGTGAAGAAGGCTGTTTGTCTGTCTGGTCTATTCTTGCTAGGCCAGTTAGCAGCATTTAGGCTACCAAGAGGGTGGGTGTGAGTGTGAGATGGAAGTGAGGAAGGACCCAAACACTTACAAAGACTGC
This sequence comes from Phalanger gymnotis, assembly GCA_028646595.1. Classification (NCBI taxonomy): domain Eukaryota; kingdom Metazoa; phylum Chordata; class Mammalia; order Diprotodontia; family Phalangeridae; genus Phalanger; species Phalanger gymnotis. The sequence continues at coordinate 28,547,058 of CM053623.1, read as the reverse complement.
TGCTAATTATGAACAGCTGATGGGCCATTAAGTGTGAGCTATGTAGATAGATACAAGTATATCTATATATAGCCATTTCTCACTGGCTGTCCCCCATCTATACAAGTGCATATAATATATGTGTACATATGTATGCATATATATGTGTGTGTTCATTTGTGTCCGTGTGTGTCAACAGAATTTTATTGTCCCCTCTGTTGATGTGATTGTAAAGTTTGGGAGTAGAGTGGTTAACTCTGGGAAATCTAAGCCACCATCTTTTTCAGACTCCATTGTAGATTTGTAAATTCATGGTTCATCCTAAAAGTAAGGATTTGCATTTTTTTATCAGTTAATCAACATATATTTATCAAATGCTACTTTGTGCCTGGCACTGTGTTAGGCAATGGCAATACAAATATAGAGATGAAACAATCCCTGTCCTGAAGGAGTTCAAGTTCTATGGCCGGGGGTGGGGGTGGGGGTGGGAGGGACATATTTGTATGGATGTGAATGTAACTTACCTTTAGCCAGGCCCACAGCGTACAGAAAGAGCCCTGGGGAGTTCAGTGACCACTTACTCATCCAGTAGGTCAGTCCTCTTTCCCAAGACTCTTTATGTTCCCTTTGGCCCAGACACATGGGGGTCACTCAGGCTCCCATGATCCTCTCCATGCCAACACTCTCTATCTTCCTTGGGCATAGCCAAAGGAGGGTTAAAGAATTATATAGAAAAGAAATACAAGACGGTGTTTGGAGAGAAGACACTATCAGTTGGAGAAATCAGGAAAAGTTTCATGTAAAAGAGACCGTTTGAGCTAGATTCACATTCCAGGCATGGGAGGCCCCCAGTGCAAGGGCAGAGAGAGGAACAGCATAAGGTCATTTTGGCAGGACCGAGAGTTCATGGGGGAGGGGAGGAATAGTGGAAGGTGTTGGCTCTAGGGTGTGAAGGGCTTTCAAAGCCAGACAGGGCAGCGAGATGACACAGTGGATAGAGCACTAGCCCAGGAGTCAGGAGGATCTGAATTCAAATCTGGCCTCAGACGCTCACAAGCTGTATGACCTTGGGCGAGCCACTTAACCCCAATTGCCTCCAAAAAAAGAAAGCCAGTCAGTCAACTAACTTGTTAAGCACCTACTATGTGCCAGGCACCGGGCTAAACACTGGGGATACAAAGAAAGGCAAAAACCAGACCCTATTTTCCAGTGTAATGAAGTTTAACACAGGGGTTTATGTTTGATCTTACTGTGTTTGATCCTAGAAGAAATAGAGAATCAATGGAGCTGATTGAATATGGTGACATAGTGACCTGTGTATAGTTGTTTTTCAGTCATGTCAGACTCTCCATGACCCCATTTGGGATTTTCTTGTCAAAGATACTAGAGTAGTTTGCCATTTCCTTCTCCAGTTCATTTGACAGATGAGGAAACTGAGGCAAACGGGGTTAAATGACTTGCCCAGGGTCACACAGCTAGGAAGTGTCAGAGGCTGGATTTGAACTCATGAAGAGAAGTCCTCCTGACTCCAGGCCCAGCGCTCCATGTTTTATGTCACCCCCTAGCTGTGCACAGTTGATGTAAGGTAATTAGGTGGGAGGTACCAAAGCTGGAAGACCAGAAAAGGCTTCTTCTTGTGGGAGGAGGCATTGAGTTTTCCAAAGCTAGTTAAGTAAATAAAGGACAGACACAAGATAAATATAGTGATTTGTGTTGGGGGCAGGGAGCCAGGATGCTTCAAAGTTTATAAATGACTTCCTTTAACAACATTCCTTGGGGGTAGGTAATGTGAGTCTTGTCAACCACATCTCACAAACAAGGAAATGGAAGCTCAAATGCTGACCATGCAGTTTACTGTTGTGCGACTTCCATCGCTTCTTGGTCCCAGTTGCCTCCTCTGGGGGAGAAGGAGGTTTAGTTATATGGCCTTGAAGGAGCTTGCATCTCATAAATCCTGTGAGAGAAGAGGTGAATAATTTGTCCCTGGTAGTACACCAAATAGGACTTTGGAGAGCCTCTGCTCTGACCCCTCATATAAGGATAGGACTCTGACACCAAGAATATCAGAGACTCACCCAAGGTCACACATGGCTCAGGGCAGAGCTGGCCCTGGTCCTCTGCACTATTTATTTTACCTGTCCTCTGTTCTTTTTCTTATCAAGTACTCACTATTTTTCTCTCCCAAGAATCAATACTCTATGGTCAAGAGGGAAACATGTCGTTAGGTAGGAAATATTCCAAACAAACAAATTGGCTTTTTAAATTTGATTTTCTTTCAATTAACAAAAAAAAAATTTTTATCTCCCTCCCATCTCTCCCCACTCAGTTGAAAAAAGAAAAGGGAAAACAAAACCCTCATAGCAAATATGCATAGTCAACCAAAACAAATGACCAAATTGGCCACGTCTAAAATATATATGCTTCTTTCTTCACTCAGGATCCATCACTTTTCTGTAAGGAGGTGGGTAAAATGCTTCCTCTGGACCCTTTGGAATCATGGTTGGTCACTGCATTATTCAAGGTTCTTGTGTCCTTGTAAGTTGTCTTTACAATCTGTTGCTGATATGTAAATTGTTCTCCTGGTTCTACTCTCTTCACTCAGCATCAGCTCATAGAAGTCTTCTCAGGTTTCTCTGAAACAGTGCCTGTCATCATTTCCTATGGAACAATAGTATTCCACCTCAATCACATACCATAATTGGTTCAGCCATACCCCGATCAATGAGTGACCCCTTAGTTTTCAGCTCTTTGCTGTTACAAAAAGAGTCAAGTAGACAATGGTTCCATTTAGTCTTTGAGGGAAGTCCTTGGCAGTAATGGTGGAAACATAACAGACAAACTAAAGGAATTCTGTCTTCCAAGTCATCTGAAGAAAAAAAAAAGATCAGAAGTTGGGGCTTGAGATCTGGCTGATCAGCCTAGGTAAAGAATCAGCCTCTGAGTTTCTCTTTGTCCAGCTCCCTCTTGGGCAGTTCTTTGTACATGAATGATAAATTGCATAAGCTAGTCACAGTCCCTATATCACATGAGGCAGGAGGAAAGAGACTGAGTTTGCACATGACCACTTAATAAAAAATGTCAGCAAGTGCTGGAATAAGGCCAAAGGCAGGGGTCTTGAAATAATAAGGTCCCCCAAATAGTTTTAAGGCAAGTAAATCTGCAAGTAACTAGGGATGGTGGAAAGGAGGAACATGACAATTTCCATTTGCCCTTCTGATGGCAGAGGTGCCCCTAAAGGGTCATGGACCTGAACTGAAGGCATATGGGCATGCAAGGAGAGGAGAGAATCAACTCATCCCTAAAAGATTAACAAGTGATGGCAGACTCCTGCCCTAAGTGAAGATGTTGAGTTCTTTTCCGTAAATATCCAGTGTTAATTTAAATCAGTGGCCTTCTTGTTACATTAATGATATTTTAAATACTTAAGTTAAAATAATAGAAAAATCTACATCTGATTTGTTTAAAAATATTTTATTCAAATAACTCCTGATCTAAAACCTGTGGTATAAGGAAGAGGAGTGCTAAATTTGGAATCCAAGGATCTCATTCACTTTTTAGTCTACAGCCCGTCATGGTCGAGCTCCTGGGTTCAAAGGATTCCCGTGGTGTGACACCAGGCACATGTTCATGGTTGTTTCATCAGTTTTGTTGAAGGTGACACGGAGGGAAAGAAAAGGTAATAGTCTCTAGATGGACCTAGGCGGTAGCGCCTCTTCTGAACATTCCCTCTGACTGGTATGTTACAAAGGTTGGGGATGGAGCGGCCAGTGCTAGTCTGCTCCACAAAGACAGAGGCTGAGCTCTCACTGGAGCAGAAGGACCCCACGCCCCAGGCAGTGAGGGGAAGGAGGCTGGCTCTAAGTAGGTCTCTAGACAAAGGATCATCTGGCAGATGACACTTTGCTCAAATTCAGCCTGGTCCAGGTGGTGGTGCTGGCCCAGCTGAGGGGTTTTCCTCTCAGGGATGTGGGTATGGAGCCCCTTCTCAGGCCTGGCCGAGATGCTTTAGGGAAATTATCAGGTTTCCTGGTCTGGAACAACTACCACGGCCCTACCTGTGTGACCTGGGATAGATGTCTTTCTCCTCCCCCCCCTCACAGGGTCCTCCTCCATAAAATGAAGAGAAGCCTAGGTGACCTGGAAGGCCACTCTGCCTCTAGGTCTACACTCCTATTTCTCATTCTTATTTGGAAAAGATGCAAACTAGAAGAGAAAATGACATCATACAGATTTCAGGCCCTTTCCAAACTAAGATCATGGGATTCAGAACTGAAAGGGATCTTAGCAGGGAAATGCATGGCCTACAACACTCTTGAGTGCAGAGATCAAAATGCAATTGGGGGATATTTAACAAAATAAATAAAATTACAAAAAAACATAGGTAACATTACATTGTAAAACTAAGCCAACATGTGGCCACAGAGATCCTCATGTATAGCCATCCAGAGAAGTCCTCATTTCAGTTCGAATCTGACACCATTGTCTAGTCCAGACACCTCATCCCTACAAATGTGTGTGTATATATATATATATATATATGTGCATGTGTATGTATGCATGCATGTATATTTGTGTATATACCTACACCTTATATGTATATATGCATATATATATCTAATATATCTATGTGTATATCTCTGCTGGCAGGTATAGGTTGTTCCAGGAGGACTAGAACCTTTGGTATGACAGCTTGCCAAGCCCTCTTCAGGGCTGCTCATCAATCCTTGGTGTTCGCCCAGCACTCAAATCTCACCTGTGGCTCCAAGAACATGTAGCAGGTACGGCGGCCACGTCCTGGTAAACCATCTTGGCAAATGGGCTAAACTAGGTTGAAGGGAACTGACAAGTCTCAGACTAGTCGGTGAGTTAGGGCGGTGTCTACCCCTAAGTGTGTGAAGACTTCTGCCAGCAGAATGGGTAGATGAGAACAATCGTTCCAATGGCCGTGAAGGCTGAAGCAGGTGCTGTGGAGTGATTGGAGCTTGGTCATACATCAAAGATGCCAAGGTCATCCACTGCAACCCAGGTCATTGCCGGACACCTGGACTTTTGTCTTGCCACTGGACTTCAGTGACTCTGGAGGGGAGTGTGAGGCTGATGATTTTGCACAGCTCTGCCTCACTTAAATCCAGTTCACCTGCAAGTCAAGACATCACCCCATGAGTCACTGGTCCTCTTCGAAAATGAAGGACAAACAACATATATCTCTGCAGTGGTGAAGAATTCCTTATACTGATTAAAAATCACAGATCTGAACCGCAATACATATGAGGACTGTAGGTCACCAAGAAGATGCTGGCTTGTCCTACCATAGGGAATTTTTTCATCTAGAGGTTTTTAATATCAGTGAAATCAAATGTCCAGACCTTATCCATATTCCATGACCACTATGGGAGAAAAATCATGCAGTGGTTTCCATACCTTTTCCAGGGGGAAATGATAAAAATGATAAAAAAAAATTATCACCACAACCTCCATCCAGGTAAGGTAGACTTGCTTCTTGTAGGTGGTCTGACCTTGCTATTTGCCAGATGACCCTTTAAACTTTCCACAGCTTTTTACATATATTATCTCATTTGATGCCCACAATAACCCTGGGAGCTAGGCTATATCATCAGCTCCAATTTACAGATAAGGAAACTGAGTCTCTGAATCCTTTGTGCTGCTTCTCAGTTGATGGACAATCACTTTTGTTTCCAGGTTTTTTTTTTCTACCACAGAATATATTTTTTCCCTAATTTTAATTTTTAAAGTTCTTAAGTTAAACATTTAAAAACCTGAATTTTTCTATAAATCAAGTTAAACATATAAAGAAGACTGCATATGAAACTATGAATCTCTTTCCTATGCTGCTCACTTTTTTAAAAGGTATATAATGAATTCATTATGTCACCTTCAAAACCATCCTTCTCATCCTCCTAAGCTCCTAATTGTTCTCGTGTTCTCAATAGTCCTTCTTCTTCTTCTTCTTCTTCTTCTTCTTCTTCTTCTTCCTCTTCCTCTTCTTCTTCTCCTTCTTCTCCTTTTTTTTTTTTGGCATAGCTGTTGCTACTCCTCTAGCTCCCAATTAGAAAGAGGAAAAAAATCTAACAACTAATCATAGTCATGCAAAACAAATCCACCAAGTGGCCATTTCCAAAAATGAATGTGTCTGCATGCCTTGAAGCCATCAGCTCTCTACTAGGAGGAGGCTAACATCCTTCATCATTGGTCCTTGGTCATTGAATTGATCAGAGTTCTTCAGTCTTTCAAAGCTGTTTTTCTTTACAGTTCAGGGGTGGGGAACCTGCGGCCTCAAGGCCACATGTGGCCCTCTAGGTCCTTTTATTAAGGGGATTTGTTCTGTAAAGTTTGGATTCAGTCAAAGGGCTGCACTTGAGGATCTAAAAGGCCTTGAGGCCGCAGGCTCCCCACCCCGGTACTAACCCAGGATTCTCTGAATCGAATCTTTTGTCATTTCTTACAGCTCAATAACAGTTCATTTTATTGATATACCATCATTTGCTCAGCCATAATCCAACTTACAGGCACTCTTTTAATTTTCAAATATTTTCTTCTTTTTTTCTTTTTAATCTCTTGGGAAGTTTGTTTTGCTTGGAAGTCTCTCCTCACTGTTATCATTCTTCCTCTTAACCCCTATTCTCTCTATCTCTACCTGTTTCCCAGTAGCATTTGGTGTATTTCTACATGCAGTTGTGTGTTCGCGTAAGGAGATGTGTGCATGTATGTGTGTGTGTGTGTGTGTGTGTGTGTGTGTGTGTTCAGTCCTCCTGCGTCTCACTGAGTTAAGAGTGGAGGTCACCAGACCCCGGCTCCTTCCATCATCCCTCCCTGTTTATATCCTCTTCTTCTCATGAATCCTAGTTAGGAAAAACACCAAGTTCTGGCATCTCTCTCTTCCCCCTTTCTACACTAGTTGCTCCTTTATCTTTCCTTTCCTTTACCCCTCTTAAAATGCTTAGAACAGAATCAATCCATTTCCAGGGCCTTTTAAAAAAAATCAGCTTCCTCCATATCCTAAGCTTCTGCAGCAAGGTAGGATAGTGGACAGAGCACTGGAAGTCCTGAGTTCAAATTTCACTTCAGACACTTGCTAGCTGTGTAGCCCTGGGCAAGTTGCTTAATCTCTACCTCAGTTTCTTACTACCTAAAATGGGGATAATAAGGTCTACCTCACAGAGTGGTTGTTAGGATACAATGAGTAATTTTTATCTTATTGTAAAGCATTCTGTAAACCTTAAAAACTGTAAATGCTGTGATAACGACGATGTTAGTATGACACCATCGTATAGTTCCTTCCAGTTGTTCAAATAAATTTACCTTTCTGGTTTCTCTTGACTCCTGTGTTTATATTTTAAAATTCCACTCGGCTTTGCTCTTTTCTCTAAAAATGCTTTAAAGTCCTACATCCCTCTAAAGGTCTTCTCTTTCCCTTCACCAGCCAGGAGTATACTCAGCTTTGCCCTGGGTCACCTGAGCTCCTGAACTTCGTCTTGGGGTTAGACCCCTCTGGATCTTTGAGGTTCAGAGTCCTGGATCTTCAGGGCCCTCTTCGGCACCACAGGACAGAGCACTAAGGACCGGGCTCTCTCTCTCTCTCTCAGAGTTGTAAGGAGCACAGTCTCACTTCACTGGTTGCTCCACTCCCACCTGCTTCCAAGGTCCACATTGGGTTTCTGACCAACCTGGCACTTTCTCTGTGGAATTCTCTACTCTTGCTGCCTCTGGATTCAAAGCCTCAAAAGCTGCACCTGTCTCTTCTGGTTTTTGGGTTGCTGGCTTTTCTCATTGGCCCCTTTTCTCAGGCCTATGGGTTTCTGGATGACTTTTTGTGAATTTCCATGAGGAAACAAGTCACTTCCTGGAGTTGGTTCTTGGGTTTCTTGATTGTTTTTCCATCTGGTCCTGTCTTGAGGTTTTTGCTGGAGTGGGGGTGTGGGAGCTACATGGTCTGCCTCTACTCAAGGCAGCTATCTTGGCCAGAAGTCCCACAGAAAGTGTTTCTATAAATATTTTGTTATACAGGGATCCTTTCTATTTGTCTTTGATTTCCTTGGGCTATATGCCCAGTAGCAGGATCTCTGGGTCAGCGATTATGGCTCTTCTTTCATGATTCCAAGTCAACTTCCAGAATGATCAGATCAATCCATAGCTTCACCAATAGTGTGCTTTCTTTCCTGTGGAAAGCTCTCCTTTTGTGATTGATGATGGTGACGATAGCGAAGAACCATTGCTGATAATAGCCAGGTGGCCAGGCTGCTCCCACCTCCATCATTGGACCCCAAAGAAATCATATTTCTTTCTTCTTTACAGTGCTAGGTGCTATGGGGGATATTGACATGGAAGTCCTACTTTTTGCCAAAAAGAACTTTCCACTCTAGGGGAGGCAATACACTCACACATGAAATAATCAGAGAACAAGATAGTATATAATTAGTAACATTAAGCACAACTTCTTAACCGCTCAGAGATAGAATGGGCTGCTGCTTTTGAGAGTAGACAACAAACTCAATTTGATTTTAGTGATTTAGAAACTCTTGTGGGTCTCTATTACCTGCAGGATCAAGCATAAACTCCTCCACTTGGCGTTTGAAGGCCTTCACCATCTGGCTGCTTCCTGTCTTTCTAGTCTTCCTGTATATTACTCTATGGTCCAATCATACACACCCATTTGCTGTTCCATTAGCTTTTTTATTTTCTTAGCAGCCACCTTACTGTCTCATATTGAACTTGTGGTCAATTAGACGCTTAGTTGCTTTGCTGGTGTTTTTGTTTTTGGACACAGACTGTGGAAGAGCCAAGCGTCTCCCATCCTGTCTGGTACTTAAAAACCACTAAATTTTAGAGAGGAAAGATGGGAAGAACATTAGAATTGGAATCCTAAGACACGGCTCCCGTTGTTCAGGTACAAGAGGGTTTCTCAAGCTCTTTCCAACTGAGAGATTCTTTGATTTTCTGATCATAGGATTCTCATTGGAAGGGACCTTAGCGATGATCTTGCCTGACCCTATTGTTTTACACATAAGGAAGTCAAGAAAGGGGAAATGACCCTTAATCCAATGTTGTAGAGCTTTAAGTACAGAGTTGGAATTTAAACCCACATTCTCTTCCTCCAAATTTGTGATCTTTTCATCGTTACTAGCTGTGTAAAAGTGACAAGTCCTTTTTATTCTCTGAGCTTCAGTTTTCTTATCTATAAAATGGGGGTAATAATATTTGTACTATCTTTCAAGGCGAGGGAGCCATGTATCAATATCTGTCTTCTGGGACCATTACAAGTGTTAGCCATCATCATCATCGTCATCATCACCATCATCATCCTCTTAGTTCACTGGTAGTCACTTGTAGGAGGAGAGAGTATAAGCCTATGCAGATGACTTAGTTTGTTTCTACTGTGTGACACTCCCACTCAGCCAACTCCAGTGACTTTTTTGCAGAACGTACCTTTTCCTCTTGCTTTTTTTCAGACAGAATGTAAGTGCCATAAGGCAAAAATGATATACGTTTTTAATATTGACACAGAACCAATAATTAAATAAATGGTATATAATAACAAAAAAACAATGCATAATGAAATATCTACCAAGGAACTGTATGTCTGCTGCCCTCTGGACCCTAGAAAACCTCAAAGAGGTCAGAAGCTGCTTTAAACTCAAGTTTTAGGACATGCACAGCTTAGCCCTCCTTCAAGTGTGGCAAACAAGTGTAGATCACACAACATAGTTCAAAATTCAATATCCTACTCTTGCATGCAGCGAGGCTGCTTATCAGATAAAAATTAAGTAACTTTGGAACCAAAACTTTTGAGCATTGAGGTAGGGAATGAAACGGACTTAAGCAAAGACAAAAGCTCCATGAGAGCATTTTTTATCTCTGTATCCCCAGGGCCTCGCACAATGTCTAGCACACAGAAGGCACTTAATACCTGTTGGAAACAATTTTTAGAACTAGAATTATTAG
>CM053623.1:28519533-28536619 GCA_028646595.1 Phalanger gymnotis | reverse complement strand
AATCGTTCGGTCTGAATCCTTCATATTAGAGATGAACCATGAGATGAGATGAGATCCCCAAGAAATGAATGATTTGCTCAAAGTCCCACAACTAGTTGGTGGCAGAGCTGAAACTAGACCGCCAAGCTCCTAACTTTCAGGGATTTCTTTACACTAGATCACACTGTCTGTAGGTGATTGGCAGTGCAGTTGACCCACCCTCCAGCATCAACATTGCAACCTAAACGTGCCCTCTCCAGGCTGCCCTCCTGACTCTCTGGTCCTCTACTATGCCACAGAAACTTCTTTACTCTGGAAGCTCCCTCTACCCCCTCAACTTCATACATTGGAAGTACCCTCCACTCCTTCTGCTTCTCTCTCTCTCTCTCTCTCTCTGATTGGCTGCTCCCTCCCAGAATACTATTTTAAAGAGGATGCCCAGGCCACCCACATCTTTTGTAGCTCTCCAATCTGAACTGACTCTCTAGACTTTCTTCATCCTGCTCCCGGTACCTTTATCTACTTCCCTTCCCCCACCCTTCTTTAACTCCCATTAATGCGTTGTCTTATCCCATTAGAACGTAAGCTCCTTAGGCAGGGACTGTCTTTCTGCTCTCACTTAAATCCAATTAACACAGGGCAAGACTTCCCAGGTTTCTCTAAAACCATCCCCTACCTACGTCATTTCTCTATCACATCAGTATTCCATTAGATTCATATACCACAATTTGTCCAGCTACTCCCCAGTTGATGGCCAACCTCTTAGTTTCCAGTCCTTTGCCCCTACCTAAAGAGCTGCTATAAATATTGCTGTATTATGGGACTTTTTCCTCTTCCATTAGTCTTTAGGGGGCATAGGCTTAGTAACCATATGGCTAGGTCAAAGGGTATGCATAGGTTTGTGACTTTGGGGGTCTAGTTCCAAGTTGCTTTCCAGAATGATCCAAATCCTTTCATCTTTCAGGTCCAATCTTGCCTCCTCCATGAAGCCTTCCTTGCTTTGTCAATTGAACATGTAGTAAAAAGTTAGTAATGTCGCTCTAAAGAGGACATTTTGGTACTAGCCGTGTGACCCTAGGCAAGTCATTTGACCCCGTTTGCCTCAGTTACTCGTCTATAAAATGAGCTGGAGAAAGAAATGACAAACCGCTCCAGCTATCGTCACTGTTGTTCGTCTTTCACAAAGAGGACTGATGACATCAGGAGGAGGATAATATATTGATTTGCCTGTGAATTAGATTTAAGTGAGGCAGAACTGTGCAAAGCCATCAGCCTCACTCTCTCCTCTAGAGTCATTGGAGTCCAGGGGCAAGACTTAGGTCAGGAAGACCGGACTTTGGCAAGAAAACCCCAAATGATGACATGAAGAGCCAACACAACTGAAACTATCGCACAACAACGACATGAATCTCATCCCCTTCCCCTCCCCAGAGACTGAGGCAGTGATGGGGGGCTAGGGAAAGGGGGGGTAAGTTTAGAAATTTGTGATTATACCTTTTGAAGTAAATGTTTCTTTGTAAAAGCTAGTCTGACTGTTGGTGGCAAAATGGAACAAGAATTCAGGGGACCACACCCTACAACTGAAGGAACACTATCGGTGGAGGCCTGAACCATTTGCAGAAAGCCCAGATGCCCCCTAACCCCCTTAAAGGTACTAGAGAACCCTGGGGGAGGAGTGAAATGTAGAACACCTGGCCTTCAGGTAGCAGGGGCCAGGCGGGTTGGTTTGACACATGTAATTAACGTATCTTTAGCCACCCAGTATAATGGAAAGCCCTAAATGTGCTCCTAAGAGAATAAGAGACCATGCCTGGAGCCCGCTCAGCATCTGTCCTTTTACAGATTTTTGACCAGCTATGAGCTGGACTCATTCAGGTAATGAATGTGTCTTTAAGGTATCACCATTCCTGCTACTAGAAAATTAATTTTTCCAGGAGGCGTGATTCAATTCAATAGTCATGACATGGTGGTGGTGCCTGGGCCTTTTGGGTGTCGACCCCAGCTTTAATTAAGAATTCATAATTCTGTACTCACCTGGATGCTTCAGGGACCTGTGATTTCCACATAGACTGCAATGCCTCCACCGCTTAATAGCGGATCTTTGAGAGTTTCTTTGCCACCCTGCTTAGTGGTTTCTTTGGAGGTAGCCAGTTGGTCTTCAGAAAAGATCTCCAGAGTCTGTTGAGAAAGCCGTATTTTAACTTTTCCAGCTTATAGGCTGTGCCTGATGGGTTTAATTACCCAGCTTTGGAGAATTCAGGCCCACCTTCTTGTCGGGATGAGGCCCTGGAGGAGGACCTTAGGGCCAGCTGAAGAAGCTGGTGTAAGTATTATGATCACCCTCATTTTACAGATGTGAAAATTGGGCCTTGGAGAGATTAAATTAGTGACTTATTCAAGGTCACACAAGCTAGTTAGTGTCCAAGCTGGGCCTCAAACTCATGGCTTCTGAGGATCTTTTACATTTAAAAAATGTTGATTGGCATTTTTTGCTTTTAAATGATCTTACATCCCTTCCCCCTTCCCTAGCTTTTTCTTATAACTGTGGAAGTCAATCCACCTAGGCCTCAGGAGTCTTGTAGAAATGAAGAAATCATATTGTGAATATTATGACAGTTTCATTTCTGAACCCCTTGGTCTCTCTTGAATTAAAGACCTAATCAGTCTTCCTTGAATTGAAGACAATCTAAGGCTTGTTTATGGCAGCCATAATGGGAGAGGGAATGTCTTCTTGTTTAATTCAATTAAGAGCAGTTTGTCTCTTTCACTCTTGACCAGAATGAAAGGTAAAAATGTTAATGGTTTCAGGAAGGTATTTCTCCATGGCTGTGCTAACAGTTAGCTTTGCTATAGTTTTGTTTAAATGAATCAAAACCCTTAAACCTAAATGTACTTCTCTTTTACCTTGATGTGGAATTCTGTCTTTTGTTTCATGATAGCTATAAAGTAGAAAGGGAACATTCCTCTGGATCCCCAGGATCAGAGATTTCTAATGAGCAGGGCTGGGGGCGGGGAAGCTTCCTGTCTGGATCTCTCTCCAAGCAGAAGGATGGACTTTGGCTAAAATGTAGAGTACACAGTTTTCTTTCCATGTAACAAAGAATAAAAAAAGAGGGCGTTCAATAGAACCACCAACTCATCAAGTGAGTTGTCAGCCCCCAAAATTACATCCCTTAAAGTGTTGCTTCTGTCCCTATCTAGCTGCATGACCTAGGGCATCTTTGGGCTTTATTTTTCTTACCCTTAAAATAAAAGAGCTGGATTAGGTGATTTCTAAATTTATGCTCAAGCTCTATGATTTGCCACTAGAAAGTGAGGAGGCAGCTAGGTAGCTCAGTGGATAGAGTACTGGGCCTGTAGTCAAGAGGATCTGAGTTCAAGTCCAGCCTTAGACACTTACCAGCTGTGTGACCTTGGGCAAGTCACTTAACTTCTGCTTGCCTTAATTCACTGGAGGAGGAAATGACAAATCACTCTAGCATCTTTACCAAGAGAGCTCCAAATAGGATCACACACGACTGAACAACAACCAGAAAGTCAGGTAAACTTTTTAAGCCCCAGTTTCCTCATTTGTAAAATGTTACAGTCAGACTCCCATTTGCTTTTATTTCATCATCCCTACAGAACTGGAAAAGACCCAGTGCAAGCATGGTGGGTTGGTTGTTGTCCTTTGTTCCTGAAGAGGACCGAAATGACATCACTGTGTCGGGGTCAATGTACGGTGTGTCAGACTGGCTGATCAAACTACTGTGAGCATCGAAGATTCTACCACAGGTGGGGCACAAATAGTCTGTATGGGCATTTGAAGAAGAGATGTCTCTAAATCTAGGCATCTCACATTTGTTTTTGAGCTACTGGAGTTCTGCTTTCCTCATAGAGCACAGCGCCTTTTTTGGATGTGGGCTAGCCATGCTGGGTGGTCTTTTGCCAGTGTCTGCTGGGATTGTAAGATGAGGACTTGGATTCAAATGCCTGCTATGCTTCTCACCCTTTGTGTGATCATGGGCCAGTCACTTTGCTATTCTGTACCTCAGTTGAAAAACTTATGAAATTAGAATTTATGAAAAAATTTATGAAATTAGAAGGTTGGATGTGTAAGGTGACTTTCATTCCTGTTATTCTATGAGTGTACGTATGACAGAAATCAGAGCAGTCTGGCCAACTCCTCTGTCTTTCCCCCACCCCACCCTCCTAGTCCCAAGCCATGTCCCACACTTTCTAGGAGCTCAAAGTCCATTGAACTTTCATATGCTTGCTGACCTATGATGCTAAGGTTGTAACACTTAAGTGCTCCTCCCCGCCAGCCTTCACCATCAGAAAACCTTTGAATACTTCATAATCGGAGAATTCTCTGCTCCAAAAAGTTCAAATGCTCCACAGATCACTGCCTTCTATCTAAATCATCCTCAAGTCTCAGCAGCTGGGAGCCCCACACCCCAGAGCAGAAAACCAGCCAGGAGTTCTTCATGTCATAGGGTTACAGGATGGAGAGCTGGAAGGTGCCTCATTGTACAGACAAGGAGACTGAGGCCCAAAAAAGTGAGGGTGCTTGTCTGGAATCACACAGTAAATGGTAAAGCTGGAATTTTAACTCAGGGTCTCAGATTCCAAACCCAGAACTCTTCCCACTTTATTAGGTAAATTTCTCTTTGCTATGGGACAAACCATTGCCAGAACCTGGAAGAGAAGCAAGTTTCTTGTGGTCCCATGTACTCCCTTCACCCCAAATGTCTTTCAATAAATACGCTATTAATACAAATTGGTTATTATTTTTTATATCTTACTCTTGTGATAGAATAATGGTTAATATTTATCCAGAGCAGGTAGGTGGTGCCATAGTGCATAGAGCTCTGGGCCTGGAAGGGCCCAGAGGCCCAGAGGAAGAATCATCGTCCTGAGTTCAAATCCAGCCTCAGACACTTAATAGCTGTGTGACCCTGGGTGAGTCACTTAACCGTGTTTGCCTCAGTTTCCTTGTCTGTAAAATGAGCTGGAGAAGGAAATGGCAAACCACTCCAGTATCTTTGCCAAGAAATGCACAAATGGGGTCACAAAGAGTCAGACATGATAAAAAGAAGAGGAGAAGGAGGAGGAAGAAGAGGAGGAGGAGAAACATATTCCAACTATGGAAGACAGCCAGACCAAAAGCCCGAAAATGGGAGATGGAGTGTCATGTGTGAGAAAGACAGAGAAAGTCAGTTTGGCTGGATCATGGAGTACTAGAAGAGTGATGGATGACAAAACTGGAAAGATAGGTTGGGGCCATGTTATAAAGAGTTTTAAGTCAAATCAAATCAATAAGCATTTATAAAGCACCCACTATATGCCAAACACAATGCTAAGCTCTGGGGTATGAAGAAAAAGCAAAAGCCAGTCCCTGCCCTCAAGGAGCTTACAACCTAAAAGGAGGTGAGGATGTGAGTGTATGAGTGTGTGTGTGTGTGTGTGTGCGCGCGTGTGTGTGTGTGTGTGTGTCATCATTCACACAACAATGAGCAAAGATATATGTATACAAGATAAATTGGCGATAACTTCAGAGGGAAGGCACCAGCATTAAGACGGACCAGGAAAGGCTTCCTGTGGAAAGTGAGATTGGAGCTGGGACATGAAGGAAGCCAGGAGGTGGTGATGAGGAGAGAGAGCATTCCAGGCCTGGGGGAGAGTCAGGGAAAATTCATGGAGTCAGATGATAGAGGGTCTTGTGAGAGGAAGAGAAAGGAGGCCAGAAGCCCTGGCAACAGGGAGCACGAGGGGAGCGTTATGGTCAGAAGGTTTTATTTTTAGTTTTTATTTTTTAGTTTTTGGCAGCTGTGTGAAGGAGAGATTGGCGAATGAAAGCTGGGAGCCCAATTAGGAGGCTTTTGCTGTAGTCCCTGGGGCTGACACAAGATCTTGCCCTCAGGGCCCTGCCCACTTCTTTAGGCCTCGGGCTCAAAGAATGACAGCATTCTTCTCAGACACTGATAGAGGGAACATGAACATCCAGGACTGGTAGGGTGGGGGGGTGGGGCTGGAATAGAGGAATCAGGTAGCATTACCTGTTTGTCATTAACTGACTTCCTTAGTAACCACCCCTTCCCCCAAGATGCATTTGCTGCTTCTTCACTTTCTCCTCTCCAACTCAGGAGCTGGGTAAAATCAAAAACGAAAAAGTGGGGAGGTTGAAGTTCTTTAATCAAGCAAAATAAAAAAGAAAATCTCTTAAGGAATTTTAAAGGAAAGCTTTTATTTATATTTTTAATCTTCCTAATATTTAGTGATTGGTTCAAACACTTTGCTTATCCAGTAGTGCCAAAGTGTGCTTGATGCTAATAAAATCCAGCCAAGCCCTAGTGGAGGTGGCTCCTAAAACAAAATGCGGCAGCATTTCCCTAGGGATTATAAAGTGTATCTCAGAACACATTTTCCCATCTGATAACATACGGAATTTATTTCCATATTATCAGAATCCTCCTCCGTGGGTTTCATCGCATGAATTTCAAAATCAAGACTTATTGTTTCCCTGATCGATGCATGGAAACATTCCCTCATATGGTTCTGGGTCTGTCTCTGTCTCACAGCTCCTGATTTTTTCAGAGCTCATCAGTAATTGCTGTGTGTGATCCATGCCATTAGATGGGAGCCCAGCCGTCACTGGATCCATTGTGTGGAAACTGGGGGCACTTTGGCTTCATTGTCTTGCATCAGACCCACAGCCTTATGTTAGACAATTACAGTCCCCATCAATCTTAGGACCTGTAGAGACGAGAGACTGACATGCGAATGTCAGCCTGCTGGGTCCTCCCTCTTGACAAGGAAAAACAGATCAGATGTTTTAAAGGATAAAAACTACCCAGACCAAGAAGATGTGAAAATAGGGTTCCCAAAACCTTCTGGAAAGTCTGAGCTTTGCTTACTCATATAAATCAACTCTGGTCATTCTTTTTCTAGGCCAACTCGATTTCAATTTCTTCTTCCTTAAGCAAGATTTGTTATTTTCAGTCCAAAGAACTGATTTCCTACTTCCCTTCTCTCCATGAATGTAGATGATAACCATCTCTCATTTTTACAGAGTCTTAAGGCTTTATAAAGGTTTATAAAGGGCTTTCCCTGTAAAAACCCTATGAAATAGTTTAAGGAAAAGGGACAGGAATTGGTCCCCCTCTTCCCAAACATTGATATAGTCACAGAAAGCAAAGAGTAGTTGACAGAAGTAATGAGGTGTGAATGCGCTAACAAGATGTTAAACATGTGATGATGCTTTCATGGTCCATCACCTTTCTCTGAATGAATGTTGGTAGAGACGGCCATGCTTTTGGGTGGCAGGATTTGGTTGGACAATTTAGGATTTTACAAGAGGCCCTCTCTAGAGGGGAGAAGTAGCTTTGAGAGGCAGGACCTCTGGCAGGAGAGAAAAGAGTTGGCAGATAGTCTTGGTAATCAAGAGCTGGGCTGCAGAGAAGACCACAGGTGAGAAAGGACTTTGGGGCCATGTAGCACCAAAGTTGTGAATTCCCCTGTCGTGCTTTAAGGGGTATTTGTGGAAGAGCACATCCCAGTTTTGTGGGGGAAATGTTTTGTATTTATTTTTCTTACTGAGTCATTTTAGTAAATGCCTTTGCTAAGAATTAAATGTACCAACTGGCTGACAATTAATAGGATGTACACTGGTGGGTACCCCAGAACTATGGATAATCACAGAGGAACACCCTTGATCTCAAAATAGTAGCTATCCTTTGGGAATCCAACCTACGAATTCCTATATGAGTTAGGAGGAATATCCCAGATGGTGTGATATACTGGGTAATATAAGTATTTTACCTATGAGTAAACTGAAGCTCATTCACATAGCTTCAGTCAAAATATATTTGACCCTCACAATGGCCTTGTGCTATAGGTGGTATTATCTCCATTTTACAGGTGGAGAAATGAGGGTTCAGAGAGGTCAGGCCACTTTCCTATGATAACACAGCTAATGACTATTAGAAGTGGGATTCAAACCCAGGTTTTCTCAGCTTCAAATCTAGAATCGTATCTTCTATACCTAGCTGCCCTTCAACACACTGATACTTCTTATTTAGAATGTTAGCCTTGAATATTCAATGCTGAAATTCCATTTCTAACTCTTTCCCTCATGGACTGCTACAGTGGAAATTCACAGAGATGATTCAGCATGAGATCCTTTCCTCTGAGACTATTTCTATATGAAAAACTAAAGCACGTGACTCCCACCACATGAAGGGGAGGGTGCCTCTTCTCCCATAACTGACATTTTTATTTCTCATAATTATCTCTGAGGCCCTATTAATACAAGATTCTTGTATGTGGCTGTAAAGAAACACCTTTGTCTCAAGTGGTTACACCACACCCCAAGTGTTAGCACATCAAAGAAAGCAGGGCAACACGGGAGACCAGTAACCCAGAGGAGTTTATTGGTTTCTGGTATCCTTCTCATGCCGGGTCTCCTGTAATCAAGCAAAGAGATACAGAGCTCTTACTGCAGGAGCTACAGACTAGTCCTAGTGATTCTGCTGAAGCAAAACTTTGTCATTCTGGAAGGAGGAGAGAGGAGACAGATGGGATTCTGTCACAATAATGTACGTGCGAGATTTAGCTGCTCATGGTTGTTTGACGTCTGCATTTCTGGGGGTGTAATCCCCTTGTGTGATGCCCCTCCTAGGGTTACCTTCTGTGCCAGGACATGCTGTAGGGGGTGCCTGATGCCAGGAGCCTAGAGTACACCACATAGCAAAAATTGGGGGTGATGAAGTACCCAAGTCAGCACTGGCTGCATATTTGTTACAGTGTTTTGAGCTCTTCCCTTTTCTTAGTGCAGTATAAGGCACACAATAAATAATTAGTAAGTGCTTTTTCATTCATTCATTCGTTGATTCATTCATTGGGTGTGTCACTGTAGGAGGTCAGGGGAGGAGAAATTGGTTAACAGAACAAACATCGGCTTTGGAGTCAGAAGCCTAGGATAGAATAGCAACTGTGCTGTTTATTGCCTGTGTGACCTTGGACACGCTGCTTAATAATAATAATAACAATAGCTAACATTTATATAGTGTTTACTATATATGCCAGGCACTGCGCTAAGCCCTTTATAATTATTGTCTCATCTGATCCTCAAAACAATCTGGGAGGGAGGTGCTATTATCATCTTCATTTTACAGATAAGGAAACTGAGGCAAACGGTTTAAATGCCTCGCCCAGGATCAAATAGACAGTGTGTGAAGTCAGATTTGAACTCAGGTCAGGAAGACCTGAGGCTTAACCTCTGTGAGCTTCATTCTCTTCATTTGTAAAGTGAAGAAATTGGACTAGATGATCTCAAAAGTCCTTTCCAGCTCAAAATCCTAAATATGAGAAAATTTGACTCTGGTACAAATTTATTGCATTGTGGTAGGTCGTTCAGCAAAACAGGTTTTTCACTTAAATCCTCATAGTTCAAATTAACTTGTTGGAGGACTCTCTCTTGAAACCCTCTATGTGATCCATCTGCATTTATGGAATATGAATCTAGAAATGAATGTTATAGGTAAATTTCATTTCAAAGCCAAAAAATGTCATTAATAAAAGAACTTGTAAAGATTCTTCCTTTTGGTTGGATATTTCTTTTTCCTCCAGGAAATGTAAAATTCACTTTAAATGTGCACATTTAATGTAGCTCCTCTCGTTAGGAGATTAACAAGATTTAGTCAAAATAGTATAGACATACATGGAGCACTAAGCAGGAAGTAGAATGCTTTTAGGCATTTTCTTGGCCTTAGCAAAGTAACAGAGAGCAGAGAATCAGGGGAATGAAAAACAGGATAGGTAAGTTTTGATGGGTGTTTGAGCTCTAGCTCTCAGCAGGTTATCTCCTTTAGGATAGAAAGGAAAACATGCTTGGCATGCCTCAATACCTCATTATAGGGAAGCTTATAATCTAAGAGCTTTCTTGTCAAATATCTGGGCTTCAAAGTGACAGGGCCAACATGGAGCAAGAGAGACTAGAGAAACTCCCTCCACACATGCTTGTTTCCCTCTGGTATAAGCACAGGGGTCACAGTCCACAACTGCTCAAAGCCTGGACTGCTTCCTAATTCTCAAATCTGGTTGATTTGCTGGGGACAACAAGTATTTAATGTGTTTAGGAGTTTCCCCACAAGCCCACAATAAGATCTGGAGTTGGTCTTAGATAATCAACTATGACTATGGTTGACATTGAAAGATAATGAACCATGTTACCATTATAAACTAGAGTTATGCTATGTATTTACTTCTATGTGTTCAAGTTGTTTTCATGGGAGGGTATAAGCTCCTTGAAGATATGGACCATTTTGCTTTTGTCTTTGTATACCCATTACCTAGCACAGTGTCTGGCATACAGTAGGGACTTAATAAATGCTTGCTGCTGATTGATTGACTAAATTAGTCCGGTTCTATGTCTCAAGTAACAGAAGAAACAGGTACATACTCCTTAAAGTCAATTCTACTGGGTTCATTGATAATAGGAACACACCAGTAGGGGTGCACACACAGAAAGAATACAATGATACATGTATCAGAGAACACCAGTGGCCACTCAGTTTCTGAACTGTTCTAATCTCTGATAAGCAGAGAAGCTCACGTAGTTCCAGGAAAACTATCCCTGTCCAGAACTACGGGCTAGGACAGAAGTGCATCAATGATTAAAAATAGTCTTGTTTTATATTTAGGAGGCAAAGAAGGCTGATGCCTCTTTTTTGAAACAAAAAAAAAGAATGTAGGCAAAGTCCAGGCACCTTCAGAATACAATCATCCTGAGTGGTGAATATGTACCCTTAGTTGGTAGAATTTCTTGGATGATACAGGTGTGAGGCTCATGGATAGGTAAGTCATTTGGGCTTTGTGGGGAAAGGGGCTCAGCTGACACATGCCTCAAATCAGAAGACGATGATTTAGAGCTAGAAGGAACCTCAGAGGCCATCTAGTCCAATCCTTTCACTTTGCAGATGAGGAAACTGAGGCGCAGAGAAGTTAAATGATTTGCTTAAGGTCACAGAATATATCAGAGGCAAGATTTGAACTCAAGTCTTCTCACTCCAGAGCGTATATTCTTTCCTTCATACCACATTGCCTCCCAATTTGATTTGATGAGGTTGTGGGGACTTGGGGAGACCATCTGTATTTAGGAGGAGGAAAAATCAGCAAACAATGTCGTATCAGGGATTTACTTAAACAAACAAACTCCCAAATCCTAGCATTTATCCTAGAGACAGACTATGTCCATATTCTTTCTTCTACCACTGCATCTCTCTGTAGCAAGTGTGCCCAGACAGGCCCTGGGAGGAGCTCCCTCTCCTGCTATCTTAATAATGTGGAAACATCTGGGAAGTCCTTATTGACCCACTGAGAGGGGCTTTCCTATTTTAGTCATTTGGGGGCCTGCTCTACATCATGCTCTTAAATCTGTATTAGACCTGGGGTCAGCACCTATGCATCAGAGCTTAATGAACTCACCATGGTGGAAGGGGGAATTGGTAAAAGTTTGTGGGCTGAAGCCCACATTGGCTCACATTCACGGCTAGTTCACTGGCCTTAGCTTTGACCTTGAAGTTGGCTTCTAAAGGGGTGCTATGGGGAACTCAGAAAGGCCTGGAGAGAGAGGAAAGAGGGCTTCCACATAGATACTGACATTTCTTTGGAGAGAGCTCCGTTTAAACTATGGTCTTCCTGAAGGCTATGTGGCCCTAGAAGTGGGCACAGTGGACCCAAGAGGAGCCCTGGGTCAAGGGGAAAGTTTCATGAATGTAATGTAAACCTGCACCAGTAAAGTAGTGTGACAGAGCATTCCTATACCAACACAAGGACCTGCTTCAAGTCTGGAGCTGTGGGAAATCAAACCAAGAAGCAATAAGGCACAGAGCCCCAATGAGAAGCAAACCTGCACCCTTATCCTTAAATGGTACATTACAACGAGTCATGTGGACTGTACACATCAGAAGGAGGAAGGGTCAACTCTCTAGCAATCTTGAGTTCTTTCTTTGCTTGGGGAGGGACCCCAACTCTAGGGGGTCATTATAAATCTGAAGTGACTAAATAGGCCCCTGGGGAAGGTCTGGATCACAGAGGGAGGAATCACTTGACTCTAAAGCAGAGGTTCTCACTGGTTTTTGGCATCATAGACCTTTTTTTTTTGGCAGTCTGGCAAAGCCTATGAATGATGCATAAAAGAAAATGTATGGCCTTGTAAAGAAAACCAATTATGTTGAAGTAGAGTTATCAAAATTAATTTTTAAAAAAATCAGACAAGTTTGTAGATCCCAGATTAAGAAACTCTGCTATCTGGCAACCTCTCCCCTTGTGGAGATGGTGAGATCTTCTGATGGTAATGAGGGGATAGTGGAGGATCACTAGAGAGGGTCAAGGAGTTGGTTGGCTTGGCTCATTGTGGACTTGGGTATGATTCTTTTTCATATTTTTGTTTTTGAAAAAGAAATAAACATTGTCCTATATTCTGTTTTGTTAGCCTGAGGATTTGCATGGGAGCTGAGAAAACTTTTTGTGTTGTACTGTCCTAAAGAGGAGCCAAATTCCTCTTTTCCCAAGAGAAACACTGGGTTGGGCATTAGTCAAAGGAATTATCATTGGTATGCCATGCAGGGGTTGGGAACCTGTGGCCTTAAGGACATGTGTAGCCTGCTAGGTCCTCAAGTGCCGCCACGTGTGACCCTCAAGTCCTCAAGTTTGGTCACATGTGGTCCTCTTGGATTCAGTCAAAGGGCCACACTTGAGGACCTAGAGGACCACATGTGGCCTTGAGGCTATGGGTTCCCCACCCTTGAATGTACATGTGGTCGTGTTGCCCTAACAATGGCCACCCACAGCAGCACATCACTCCACATTTTGTAGCCTAGAGAAAAGCAGATTGTCCTAGTCAATCTCTCAATGAAGCAGTTAGGCGATGTAGTTGATATTTTGGCCATCAGGTGGTGCTATGCTCAGCTGACTACCCAAGCGACCGTCAGAGGTTATCCATGTACATATACAGGCTTTGCCTGAGGTCAAAGTATTCCAGACACTCACCAGTAGGCTTCAGCCTACAAGCTGCTGAACTATCCCTGCTTCCACCAAGCTGAGTCCAGTCAGTTCCCAATGCCTGGGTGCTGACCCCAGGCTCAGTATAGATGCAGGAGCATGAGGGAGAATATGCTGTAAAATTATTAAAATAGGAAAAGCCTCTCCTTGCTTCTTCTGAGTCCCCATCCTGAATTTGGGGAATCTGCTCTTTCATCCACCAGCCTTATATTTGTAAGTCTCAGAAGACTGACTCTTTAATGGTGGGTGGTTTATGACACGGTACAGTAAGTAACTGTAAGTGGTACAGCTGCTTAGAAAAATTGGAAAGAATATAAAGAAACTGCCGATGGTGCTTTGTCTCCTATTCTCCCACACCTCTTCCTAGCTGATAGATGGGGTTGGGGGAAGGATAAGGGAAAGGGTTGTGTATTTGGAACTCACCAAGATAGGCTGGGCAAGCAAACAAAAAACAAGGGATGGCACCATTATCATCATTATTAACAAATATTTATTCAGCCCTTATCATATGCCAAGTATTGGGCTTATTGCTGGGGATACAAAGAAAGGGGGTGGAGGAAGCACTCTTGTTTGGATTGGCCTCCCTCCCAGAATCACCAAAGCTGGGGTTTCATGGTGGCCATCAGTACTAGTCAATTCCATCCCCTTATGGAAGCACGCAGAGGCTCCCTAGATTCCCCCTTAGCGCTTTGAAGGAATAATGCTTATTCGCTGTCTTGGTGTCACTTGGATGAAAGATCTAATTAATTTTCTCTTGAATATAAAACAATGCCAAGGAGATAATGTTTTACTCTAATGTCCTTTTCATGTCAAAGGCCTAATCAATTCTAAGAGAGAGAGGAAGGACTTCTCTCTGAAATTAATCAAACTAAGAGAAGGAAGAATAAATAGCTCTGATTAATTCACTTGGGGGAAGGGAATAAGTGTCAAGTGCTATACACTTTTTAAAAATAAGATAGGTCATTTTACAGTTGAAGAAACTGAGATTAAATGACTTGGCCAGGGCCACACAACTAGTAAGTGTCTGAGGCTGGATTGGAACTCTGGTATTCCTGTTCTAAGGCCCAACACCTACCACACCACCTAGTTGCCTCTAATTAAGTGGAAGTATCTTTCGAGTTCACTGTTGACAAGGTAGAAAAGAATCCTGAGTGGGAGTAGTTAAGGAGAGACTGAGTGGCTTTAGAAAAATAGTGGTCTAGACCGCCCCAAAAGTTAAGGGATGGTTGTTTTCTCTGATGAGCTAAAACTGTTATCTCAATTTTATGACTTGTCTTTTGTTTAGGACTACCACAAATTGTGAGTAGAAGCGGTTAATGTCAGAGAGATTTTCAAAGGCAGGCAAACCTGTGCCTTTAGATTTTCAGTCTCAAAGCAGAAATGCTTGTAATTATTTAATTAATAAATTTATCTCCAGCAGATTTGTGCCTGGAATACACAGTAAAGAATTTCCAAACTGGTCTGGTCTTGGATTGCTGGTCTGTCTCATGTGCCTTTGAAAATCACTTTACAGACTTTCAAATGCTATATAAAGCACTTGATTATTATTAATTCATAGATAAGTAACTAGTAGGCAATTTGGGGAGGGGGAAGTACAAGTAGCTAGGGGATGGGAGGTGCAATCAGGGAAGGTTTCATGGAGGAGTGAACCCTGAAGGGACTTGAAGTATCTAGAGAGGAGTTGATTAGGAGGGAATGTATTCCAGGCCTGGGCCCATCTTTTGTACCTCCATCCCTCTGTTGTGACCATGCCAGGTCTCCAAGATCTGTTCTAATTTCTCTTCCAAAGAGCCCAGCTCAGGCTCTAAGCAGCAAGTGCTCCAGGCTTCTAATCTGAGAAACTTCCCTGCTCCTGGCTAAATGAAGGGAAGGATTAGAAAGGGGGTCTGGAAGCCTATGTAGTGTGAAGACCATTAAACTACCCAGGCGGAAAGGCCAAGGTATCTGCCTACACACAAAATTTCACCGTTTCCCAACTTCTCACATGTCTTCATCCTGTTCTTGAGTTCATCACTCTTGTGGACTCAGTTTCCGCTGTGAAGCCTTCGAAGTCCCACCAAGATAAAACACATTACAGACCCCACTACAGAGTTCTTCAGCGTGAAGTCCCTAAGATGTAACCTGGTCCCTGAGAACTCCAAGCCCCTAATACGGAGCCATCAGCTACATACAGAATCAGAACAGGGGTTCTTAACTTTTTGTGTGTCATGACCCCTTTTGGCAGTCTGGTGAAGCCTATAGACCATTCTCAGAATCATTTTTATTGCTTTCATTGCAAATGGAAAGTAATACTAAATTTCAATTAGGAATTAATGAAAATTAAGATGTAATTGTTTACAGAATGAGAATGTGGACTAGGTACAGCTCGTCTCCCTTCATGTTGTGGTCCTCTTCCACCTGGGCTGAGGCATTTCTTCAAAGCCCTTATAGAGTAGGGAAGCCAGGCACTCCTATTTACGATGCATTTTCAATCTTATAAAAATAGACGTTATTGATTGACCTGCTGCATAGATTTCCTCTTCCAAGAATGCGCAGCCATCCATTTACGCAAACTACAATTAAATGAAGACCAAGTTCCAAGGGCAGCCAGTGGCTTCTGGGGACGTGGGCTACTGCCAAACAGCCGGGTACCACAACAAAACAAGCGAGCCCTCCCCCTGCTATGATTAGTCAACATCTGGGCAGCAGCCAGAGGTCAAGCAGGACACAACTGGATGCGCCGGCTCAACTTCCTGTCTCGTCCTAGTGTATTACAAGAACACCCAATGGCAGAACGTCCTGAGTGATCAATTTTGGTCCAGGAGAATAGAAGATAAAACATCCTTCCTTCCTCCTTCTAAAGAGGCAGGGGATGATGGGTATGGAATTTCACAAATGCTACTACACATGATTCCTGTTATTTGGCTTGAATTGTTTTTCTTTGTTATGGTAGCAAGCATTTATTAAGCACCTACTATATACTGGGTACCATGAGGGAGAGTACCATGGGGATGGTAATGTATGCAGGAAATTAACTAGAGTATAACAGCGAAGAGAATCAGCTTGGCTTAGTGGAGTCAGGAAGACCTAGGTTCAAATCCGTCTTCTGATACGTATTAGCTGTGAGATCTTGGATAAATCATTTAACCTCTCAGTGTCTAGGTAACTCTTTAAGACTAGATGTTGTAGAGAAGGTACAGATCTGCATTGGTAGAGGGAGCTTTCTCACTGGAAGTTTCCTAGACCAATGAAATCTCAGTCGTTTAGTCAATTTCAGTTATGTCTGACTCTTTATGACCCCATTTGGAGTTTTCTTGGCAAAGATAGTAGAGTGGTTTGCCATTTTCTTTTCTGGCTCATTTTACAGATGACGAAACTGAGGCAAACAGAGTTTGCCCAGGGTCATCCAGCTTGTAAGTGTCTGAGGCCGGATTTGAACTCAAGAAGATGAATCTTCCTGACTCCAGGTCTGGTGCCCTATCCACTGAGCCACCTAGCTGCCCTGTAATGAAATTTCAGGTCCAGTCCAAAAATCAAACAAATACAGTATCTATAAAACTTTAAAAAAAAAAAAATAAAATGGCATTGGGGGACAAAAAGGAGGATAGGGCTTGATTCTTTTCAAAGCACTTTCTTGTGACCTCATTTGAGGCTTATAACCCTATAAAGACGGATATTTATCATCCTCATTTTAAATATAGGAAATGCAGGCAGACAGGACAGGGGTTTCACTCTCAGGGGATAGTGGAGTTGGGAAGGGAGCCCAGCCATGACACTTCTTTCCGTGACATTACATGTACATGGCATAATGGATAAAGAGTTAGAGTCCGGCAGATCCGGATTCAGGCCCCCCTCTGACGCTGTGCTGTGTGGCCCCTGGCAGGCCACTTCACGGAATCTGTTTCTTCATCTAGGAAAGGAGGGTAATAATTCCCGCAGTACCTTCCTTCTAGTGGTATTCTGAGCTGCAATGACCACCTGTGGACAGCTCTTTGTACATTTCAGCTGTTGTTACTGTGGCTGTTATTCTTGTTACTGTGATTGTCGTGGTCATTCCTTCTCTTCTTTCCTGGCAGCCCATCTT
>CM053623.1:28499035-28519033 GCA_028646595.1 Phalanger gymnotis | reverse complement strand
CAAACAGACAGACCCAATACAATTCATAGTTACCAACATCTAGGTTCAGCGCGGGAGCTCAGAACAAGGGCTGGCCCAGAGTCATGCGCCACCACTGCTACAGCAAAGAGCTCCAGAGAGGAGAAGGCCAACCCCTGGTTTTATATCTTTTTCAGGGTCAGGGGTGAGTCACACATGCGACTCACCCATGTGACCTAGAATCACCACAAAGAGCGACTTAAATCCACTTGGTCTAAAAGCCTCTGCTGTCCCGGACATGTCACTCAAACTCATGTCTAAACTAAGCCCTCCCCTGAGGCAAGGAGGCACCAAGGACACCCAAATCTAATCAAGGAAGCAAAGGCTAAACTCTCCAAGGGCACTTAGTTGAACTGAGTGCTTAAGAGCCCATTTTGCTTACCAGCACAAGATACTGGAGTGGTTTTGTTATTTCTTTCTCTGGGTCAATTTATAGATGAGGAAACTGAGGCAAATAAGGTTAAGTGACTTGCCCAGGGTCACACAGCTACTAAGTGTCAGGTCAGATTCACATTCAGGAAGATGAGTCTTCCTAACTCCAGGCCCAGTGCTCTATCCCTTGCAGCGCCACCTAGCTGCCCTTATTAAGTCTAGAAATCAACAAAAACAATATATCAAGCCCTAATTTATAATATTTGCCAGTTTCTGAGATGTAAATGCTCATACTTAAAATTTAATGATTATGATAATAATAAATTTAATCTGATAATTTAATGAACTGGCTTGAGCTGGTTCAAGGTGGCTCTAGTATACTCCCGCCAAACTATCATCAGAACTAATAGCATATGTAAAATTCTTGTAGTTCACCATTTCTTACTGCAGTGATTCTCAAACTTTTTGGTCTTAGGGCCCCTTTCTACTCTTACAAATTATTGAGGACCCCCCCACCCCAAGGAATTTTTTAATATGGGTTGTATCTAGCGAAACTTAGACTCCAAATTCCTGTGCCCCCAAGCCCTCCCGCATGTTTATCTGGTCCGTGCTGATCGAGTGCTCCCAACTCTAAGCCATGGTTACATGACTCTCTGAGCCTCTCCCCCTCGCCATTCTCTTCCCCATGACTGCCAGCCTTCCTCTGCCACCCTGTCCCAATCCCCATTCCATCTGCCTCTGTACCTCCACACCATTTGTCTCTGTACTTTTTCTGCCAGTGTCCCTATATTCTCTGTGCCTTATTGAAGTGTGATTGAAGCATTGCTCCTTACTGCCATCATGCTCTTTCCTGGTGAGTACCCAAAGAACCAAGTATGTCTACCCCCATTTAATAACTCCATAAGTTAATTAGCAATTCATTACCATATTTTTTGCAATTTTGTATAGACATCTAAGGAAATAGTTTTTACTGCTGGCTTCTTTCTTGCATTTTGTCTATTGCATATTACTGAGCATCTCTATAGTTCCCCACCCCCTGGGTTATAGCTGCTCTTCTCTGTGGTATCTAGCTTGGTAGATATATGTAGTATGTGGTTTTCTCCTTCCTCAGAAGCAAAGTAGCCTCTTTGTGGCTATAGCTTTGAGCTGCCACTAGCTGGTTTTCAACCCTGATTCTGCTATTAGCTCTTTTATCAAATATACCCCATCCAGTTGCACCTAGCCAGCTAGCTAGAGAAACCCTCAGGCATTTTAAAGTATATCTTTTAAAAATTATTTTCTTCTGAGTTGCAGTCTAAACACTTATTGGAGTTAAGGTCTGCAAGTTCTTTTTAACTATCACACCCTAGGTAGAGAGAGAATCTACATCTCTTGAAATCGTCCTGTGAATTCCACTTAGCCAATTGGCAAAGGCATGGGTAGATCTGCTATGAAAGGATTCATTTCAGCCGCTATAATTCCCCTTGTTGTCCTACAAATCAACTTGAAAACAAGATGGAAAAGGGCCTGATGGACTGGGTCATTTTTCCCACCTACACCCCAAATCCCTGTACCCTCTATATATTCATTTGGCACTGAAGCATACACTGTCTTGTTACACCTCTTCTCTTGCTGTCCTATATCCTTGACAATATAAATGTCCTGGTTTTCCAATTATATCAGCCTCAGTTTCCTAACCTGTAAAATGGGGGTGGATAATAACATTTGTACTCATGAAGGGTTCTGAGGAAAGCATTTGGTAAACTTTAAAGTTTTATGAAAACGTGAATGATTGTTCCTGTTATTTGATTACTAATGTGCCTGCATAAAATCTTCTGTCATCCAGGTTGATGACTAAGAATCAAGAGATCTGACTTCTAGTCTTGGTTCAGACACTAACTGTGAAACACTGAGTATCAAACAAGCAAAAACAGCATCTTTATGACTCAGTTTACCCATCTGTAAAATGTGGATAATAAAAGGAATCCCACACAAGACTGGTGGGAAGATATAATGAGGTGGTAGATGTAAAAATCCTTTCAAATCAAAAGTGTAAGGTGTGTCAATAGTTTCCATTTTAAAGTACAGACTCTCACTAATTGTTCGGTAACAAATACAGTCCATCAAGTATCTTAAACATATGCAATGTTTACTTCCTACTCTACAAAGTCATAGAAATTTGGACTTGGAAAAGACCTTATTATGCTGGCGGGACCATCTAGTCCAGTGTTCTCATTTTACAGAGAAGGATCTCCAGTGAGCCAAAGTGACTTGTCTATGGTCACACAGCTAATTAGTAACATAGCTGGGACTGGACCTTGAGTTTGCTGACTCCCGGGGCAGGACCTTTTCCATCATGTCACACTTCTCTCTACAGTTTTCTTTGCCTAGATAGTCTGCCTTGATTAGTTAGAAAAATGATGCAATAGTTGTCAACCCTTAAAAGGCTTTTTAAAAATAATGTAGAACTAAACAACAACAGAGATTAGGAAATTCTGGCAGCCAAAGCTTTCTAATGAGAAAATCCATTTACTCCTTCATTTCTACTTGGCACCAAAATACCAAATTGGCAAATTTCTGCTTGACAGTTTTTATTATGCTTTAGATAAGTGATTAAATAGCCATTCTCCATAATGAAGGGATGATTAGATTTTTTTAATCATTAAACTTTCTTTTTTCTTTCTATTCAACAACCATCTTGGTCTAAACCTAAATCTTTTCTAGAAAATTGTATATTATAGAATATAATATGAACTTACATATAATATCATATATAATAATATAATATATAACAATATATAATAAAACATTGCATATTTTTTGATATGGACTTTCCATAATGATTGGTTTGTAGCCATTTCATGCACTAATCTTATCATTATATGTCAATTAGGTCATAAACTTCTCAAGGGAAGGGATTATGTTTTAAATGGCTTTGTACTGTCCAAAGCAACAGTAATATGTCCATAGTAAGTCAGTCAGTCGACAAGCATTTATTAAGCTCCTACTATGTGCCAAGCCCTCTGGATACAAAGAAAGTCAAAAGACAGTCCCTGCTCTCAAGGAGCTCTCAGTCTAATGGAGGAGACAATATGCAACAACTATGTATAAATGAGATGTAGTCAGGATAAATTGGAGCTAGTCTCTGTGGGAAGCCGTTAAGGCTAAAGAGGGCTGGGAAAGGCTTCTGGCAGAAAAGGAGACTTTAGTTGAGCCTTGAAAGAAGCCAAGAAAGGCAGGAAGTGGAGATGCAAAGGGAGAGCATTTCCAGGCACGGGGAATGGCCGATGAAAACGCTTGTCATAGCCTGGAGATGGAGAGTCATATGTGAGGCCAGTGTCTCTGAATCACAGAGTATGTGGAAGAGGGGAGCTGTAAGAAGTCTAGAAGGGCAGGAAGGGGCTGGTTACGAAAAGCTTTGAATGCCAAACAGAGAGTTTTGTATTTGATGCTGGAGGCGATAGAGAACTCCTGGAATTTGCTGAGTAGAGGGCTACAGAGCCAGGCCCGCACTTTAGGAAAATCATTTGGGTGGCAAAATGGGGAGTAGGCTGGAATGGGGAGAGAGTTGAGGCAGGCGCAGCCCCAGCACCTACTGCAGTAATCAAGGCATGAGATGATGAGGGAGTGCACAGAGTAGTGCTAGTGTCAGAGGAGAGAAGGGGATGAATATGAGCGATGCTCCAACAGGACTTGACCACCGATTGGACATAGGAGTGGGGCGGTGCTCACATAGAAGAATGACGGACTTGGAGTCAGGAGCGACTATTGTTTTTATTTATGTACCTGTCACATCCTCTTACTAGACTGTAAGCTCTGGGAGAGCAAAGATCACTTCTTATCTAAACTCTGTACCTCCCACAGTCCCTGGAACATCAGGCACTTAGTAAATGTTTATATAAATTCTACGACCAAGAAAACTACCTCACAGAAGTTTAATAACAATAGCTGGGGCTTATTATATATATGTATATATATATAGATATAGATATAGATATATACATACAGTGATCTAAGAAAGTGGGTAGAATGCTGGGCTTGGAGTCACGAAGACCCATCTTATGAATTCAAATCCGACCTCGGACACGTCCTAGCTGTGTGACCCTGAGCAAGTCATTTTTCCCTGTTTGCCTCAGTTTCCTCATCTGTAAAATGAGCTAGAGAAGGAAATGTCAAATCACTCCAGTCTCTTTGCCAAGAAAACCCCAAATGGGGTCACAGTGAGTCAGACACAAATGAAACAACTCAACAACAGCAATTACAGGTTTCCAAAGAATTTAGCGTCTCACTGAAACCTAGTGATGCCATAGATGTCATTATGTTAATTTTACAAATGACACTCTGTGGACCAGAGAGGTTAAGCAACTTACCAATAGTCACACAGGTAGAAACTATTTGGTGGGATGTGAACTCTCCTGACTCTAGGCCCAGCACCTTTTCCA
Organism: Phalanger gymnotis; assembly: GCA_028646595.1. Lineage (NCBI taxonomy): Eukaryota > Metazoa > Chordata > Mammalia > Diprotodontia > Phalangeridae > Phalanger > Phalanger gymnotis. Next base: position 28,514,222 of record CM053623.1, on the reverse strand, counting down.
CTATAGCACACTGCCTCTCCTATGGTCTCCAATAGCTTCAGGATGCTGTAGCTTCAACTTTGATCCTGTGTTAAGTCAGATAATGAATGGAAAGATTCTCTGGGAGTTAATCGGGCTGCCCCAAATTACCCGTTGGCCCCAGGGTTAGGGACTGAGTTGAGATGTGTCATTTTCCCAGAAGCTGAAACACCAACTAGGTCTGTGACAGTAACCAAAGAGACCCTGGTCTTACTTGGAATTTTGCCCTAATATATCCTAATCATGGAACTGCAAAGTCTCCAAAGAACTGAAATTGAGGATTACCTAAAGGGCGGTGGAGAAGTACATGGTGGAGACAGGCATATGAAATATATTACAAATGTGGAATTATAAGGAAGAAGGGGGTCATCAGAGATTTGGATAACTGGGGAAAAAGAGGAACTGGCTAGTCATGTAGTGAAAACAAGAGATAAAACCGAGAGACATCTCACATGCTTCTTTGGTATCTTTGTGGGTCAGTCATTTTCAGTTGTGTCTGACTCTTTGTGACCCCATTTGGAGTTTTCTTGGCAAATATACTGGAGTGGTTTGCCAATTCCTTCTCAGGCTCATTTTACAGATGGGGAAACTGAGGCAAACAGGATGTGACCTTGACTCTTCCTGCCTCCAGGTCTAGTTCTCTATTCACTTTGCCACCTAGCTGCCTTTGGTATCTGGGCAATGTCAAGTCAATAAACTCTGGTGATCTCATGAAATCCTCTGTTTGCTTTTGGAGTCCTCCCTAACCTAGCTCCTCCCACCTTTCCAGTCTTCTTATCCTTTACCCCACCTCACATACTCTGCCACCTAGTAACACTGGCTACCATGTTGTTCCTTAGCACAAGCCATTCTATCTCCTGACTCAGAGTTTTCACTGCCTGTCTCCCACATCCAGAAGTCCCTCCTTCTCATCTCTTCCTCCTGGCTCCCTTCAAGTTCCAGCTAAAATTCCACCTTTTACAAGACATTTGGTCCCTTTTAATGCAAATGCCTTGCCTCCATTGATTATATCCATTTTATCCTGTAGATAACGTGTTCATACACAGTTATTTGCATGTTGTCTCCCTCATCTCTCCATCATCTCCTTAAATGCAAGTATTGGGTTGGGTTTTTTTGCCTTTCTCTGTATCTTCATGAATCAGTTCAGGGCCTGGCATATAGTAGGTGTTTAATAAATGCTTGTTGACTAACTGCAGGGGAAGAAGGCCTATAGTACATTAGGTGGACCCTGTGATAGATTAATCAGACACAGAACAGGCAGGCATGGACGGATTGCAATCTGAGGTGCTGAAATGAGTCCCCATGCCAATGACATCATGGATCTATTGGAGTACTAATTGTCATATGTCCTTGTCTATAGGTAGGGTGCTCTAGTGACACCATGAGTGTGAGGTAGGCTAGCTGACAACTTGCTTCTCAAACACATTCCTTTCATTATTTTTAAATATTTTTTTTCAATTAACAAACATTTATTTTCTCTCCCTCTCACCCCTCTCCCTCTACTAGGAGAAAAAAATGGAAAATAATCTCTTGTAACAAATATGCATAATAACTCAAAACATTCCTACAATTGCCACGTACAACATATGCAGCTCATTCTTCATACTTCTTGTTGCTGGTCAATTACGTCTGACTCTCTGTGATCCCAATTGGGGTTTTCTTGGCAAAGAAACTGGAGTTTGGAAACTGGAGTTTCCAAAGAAACTGGAGTGGTTTGCCACTTCCTTCTTCGGCTCATTTTACAGATGAGGAAACTGAGGCCAACAAGGTTAAGTGATTCGCTCAGAGTCACACAGCTAGTGAGCGTCTGAAGCCAGATTTGAACTCAGGAAGATGAGTGTTCCTCGTTCCAAGCCCGGCTCTCTGCACACTATGGTGCCACCTAGCCACCCCTCTGCATGCTTAGTCTATCGCTTCTCTGTGATCATGAGTCTTCTGGGATTACAGGTGATCACTGTAATGCTCTGAGTACTAAAGTCTTGCAGTATTCTTCATTTTAGTAATGTTGCCATAGCAAAAATTGTTCCCCTGGTTCTGCTCGCTTCCAACTTTGCATCAGTTCATAAAAGTCTTCCCAAGTCTCTATGAAACCAGCTCCTTTATCATTTCTTCCAGCACAGTAGTATACTATTACCTTCATACACCATCATACACAATCTGCCCCCTTAGTTTCCAGCTTTTTGCTGCCACAGGGAAGAGCTGCTTTAAATAGTTTTGTACATATACATCCTTTTCTACTTTCTTTGATCTCTGTGAGGGTATTAACCTAGTAGTGCAATTGCTGGGTCAAAGCCTATTCACAGTTTAATAATGTAATAGTAATAATGAATAATAATCTACAACCCCACCAACAGTGTATCGGTTTTCCTGCAGATGACATTTGTCAGACATTTGTCTGACATTTGTCATTTTCCTTTTTTGCACCCCCCCCCTTCTAGGGAAAGGGGCAGGGTCAGTCCTCTCTCTACCTACTGAACTTTCTCCTCTCATCCTTCCTCTGATCCTCCCAGCTTCTTGACTGGGTCAGAATGAAGGAGAGTTTAGCCCTAGGGGTCCTATGCACCTGGCTCTCCGGGTGAGTCACACCCAGATTATAAGCAATTTATTCTAGAGAAAATCTATATGAGCCCAGAAGTCAAAATTCAAGATTATGCTTTGTTGAGAGATTTATAGAATAGTAATCTGCAAACCAAACTGTAGCTCCTTGGGTGAGGTGAGGGAGGGAAGAGAGAAGAGGATGGCTTTTAACACCCTCCCTTTCTCCCCCCACCGAGAAAAAACCCACCCAGAACTGGAGAGTTCTACCTTATATACTCAGCTAAATTTAAGAAACCACTCAGGGTCATCTGTTATACACTCAGATCACAGCTAAGGGCATGCCTGTAGGGACCAAACAAATTTGTTTATTGTTAAAAAGAGACAGACTCAGGCTTTCCAACTACCAGGACCGGGATAGGGCAATGGGACACGCAGTGGTGCTTTGGTGGTGTTGTTTTTAGCCTTAGGAGTGTAGGAAGTGAGGAGGAGGAAATGGGCCTGGGAGAGGGTGCTGAGGAACATAGGCCAAGCCTGGCACTCGCCTCTGCTACTAAAGCTTCCAGCTGGTGTTCTCACACATGTCGCTTCTATCACCACCACCCTTAGGGGGCTGCCCTCTCTCCTGCCTTGTTGTTTCTGCTGCCCAAGAGACGACCTCTTCCTTCTTCCATTCCCCACACCACCTTCCAGCTGTGTGAGGCTCCAAGAATTCACACAGTCCAGGCGCAGTCAAAGCAAAGCATTTCTTCATCTTCTGGGCTAAGACGAGAAGAGAGGACAACATCTCCTGGGTATCAATCCATATAATCACCCCCATGAGGTCTTTAGTCCTGATTCTGTTGGCAGGGACTTGAACCATGGAAACACTGGAGATTTCTACCTTAGGCAGTCTTCTAGTGATCTGTCCATCTCTTCCACCCCTTTAACCTCCATAACTCAGCCCGCCCCACCCCCATTTCAGCTCATGATCTTTTGGTTATATGAAAGAGCCTTCTAGAAGAAAGGAGGATTGGGGGAATCACTGTCTGTGGTCAGCTACCTTATTCTTCGCTTTAGACATACTGCAAATTTGTTTTCTCCGGGTGTACTCCTTTTCTGGCCATTTTCTACCCAAAGCTCTCCATGGAATTTGGGTACTGATATCCTGCTGTCACCAAGTGTAAATAAATGGGCTCAAAATAAAAAAAAAAGTCTTGTTGACGTCTTTTGTTTTTACATTACAAACATTTCTGGATCGCTCCCATTCCATGAGAGCTCATGAGCAAAACTAACAATACAGAAACCTCATCTAAAAATGCATGCGCTATTCCACATCCAAAGTACCCTCCCACCTCTCTATTTTCTCAAAGTGTTTTTTTAAGGAACAAAGGGCTATTTTCTCTCCATTCCATAAGGAAAAGAAAACCAATTCTTTGTAACAAATATGCATAGTCAAGCAAAACAAATCCCTCATTGGTTGGCCATATGAAAAAGAGATATTTATTACATTCTGCACCCTAAATCTGTCCTCTCTAAACCTCTCTGTCAGGAGGTGGGTAGAATGCTACATCGTCTGTCCTCTGGAATCGTGGAAGGTCGATGTATTGATTACAGCTTTCCAAGCTGTTTGTCTTTATAGTGTTTTTATCGTACAAATTGTTCTCCTGGTTCTGCTAATTTCATTCTTTATCAGTTTATAAAGGTCCTCAAAATAATTCATTTTTCCATTATATTGATATTATAGTATAGGTTTCTCTGGTTCTGCTTACTTAACTCTGCATCAGTTGATACATCTTTGCATTTTTTTAAAAAAAAATCTATTTCTTTATTTCTTACAGCACAATAGTATTCCATAACATTCACAAGCCACAGCTTGTTCAGTCATTCCTTCATTGACAGGCATCTCTTTAGTTTCTAGTGTTTTTGCCATCACAAAAAGAGCTGCTGTAAATTGTTTTTTTACATCTAAGATCTTTTCCTATTTTTTGGATCTCTTTTGGGTATAGGCAAAGCAGTGGAATGACTGGGAAAAGAGGATATACTGCTGAGTAACTTTTTATGTATAATCCTAATTTGCTTTCTAGAATGGTGGTGCCCATTCACAGGTCTATCACTTTCAATGTGCCTGCTTTCCCATAGCCCCTCCAACATGTATCACTTTCCTTTTTCTCATCTTTGCCCATCGGATGGGTGTGAGGCAGAATCTCAGAATTACTTTAGTGTGTGTATGTCTAATTAGTAGCAATCTGGAGTATTTTCTCATATGACTCTAGTTAGTCTGGATTTCTTTCCTTGAGAACTGCCTATTCGTACATGACCTTAGACTGTTTATTAATTGGGGAATGGCTCTTACTCTCACAAATTTGAATCAGTATATCTATCTATATCTATACATATCTTAGAAATAAGACCTTTGCCAGAGAAGCTTACTATAAATATTTTTCCCCCAGTTAACTGTTTCCTTTTTAATCTTAGCTTTATTGGATTTGCTTATGCAAAACAAATCCTTGGATTTGGGTTGGAGGGCAGAGCAAAAAAAATCTTCCTCCATAGCTTCTCCTTAGATAGGTTTCAAAATCCCAGCCATCTCTTCTTTTGCTCTGCCTGGTTTCTACTCTACCATCATCTTCATTATGCCCCCACCCACCCAATACCCTCTGACATTCAGTACCCTCCCCTTCTTTTCAGCTTCCTTTTGTATATTGGTCTCCTTTCCCCTCCAAAAGGCAGGGATTGTCTTTTCTTTTTCTTATTTGTATGCTTTCTACTTAGCATGGTGCCTGGCTCACAGTAGGCATTTAATGTTTATCACGTCACATGTGCAAAATATTTCTAATATTATATAACCAAAATGATCAATTTTATCTTCTGTAATCCTCTCTCTATCCTTTGTTTGCCCATGAACTTTTCTTCTCTACATAGTTCAGACAGTACCTGATGAGTGATAGAGATCACTTGTCTGTTCTCCGGGACCCATCCATGAATATAGAGCAAAATATTGAACCTCAATGAGTTAAATGAATAAAAGAGGACACAAAGCATTTGTCAAGGGGACTACATCAAGGCTGACAATACCCTGGATGGATAAATTCTGGTATGTTTGTCTACAAAAATCAGTCAATCCCTCTAGTTAAAATCCTACCTCCCACAAGGCACCAGATCATGGTAGAATCTAGGAAATGTGTGTTAACAAGAGTTCAGAGGTGGAAACATTACTTCTGATTTGGAAAGTGGAACCAGCTCCTTCTAGAGACCTTACTGAGTGTCACATAGTTGTATTTTCAAGGACCAAACAACTGTTTAGAAAAGACTCTTCACCTTCACATTCTATATCTCCTTGAAATCAGAATGACTAATGAAAACAGCTGCGGTCTCTCCATCATTCCAACATAGCCTAATGAGATGAATGTTGAACCCTGCCCACAAAACCCTGATTACCTAACAGTTAGTCATGTTTAGCTGTTGGGTTTTTTTAAATAGTATTTTATTTTTTTCCCCAATTATATGTCAAGACAATTTTTAGCATTCATTTTTACAAGATTTTGAGTTCCAAATTTTTCTCCCTCCCTCCCTCCCCTCTTCTAAAAATCATAGGCAATTTGATATAGATTATATATGTGGTATCATGTAAAACATATTTCCATATTAGTCACAGTTGTAAAAGAAGAAACAGATCAAAAGGGAAAAAACCATGAAAAAGAATAATGTAAAAAAACATGTTTCAATCTGCATTCAGAGTCTATGGGCTCTTTATCTGGATATGGACAGCACTTTCCTTCATGAGTCCTTTGTGCTTGTCTTCGATCATTGCGTTGCTGAGAAGAGCTCAGTCATGCATAGCTGATCAGCGAACAATGTTGCTGATACTGTTTACAATGCTTTCCTGGTTTCTCATTTTACTTTGCATCAGTTTATACATGTCTTTCCAGGTTTTTCTAAAATCCATCTGTTCATCATTTCTTATTTCATAATAGTATTCCATTACATTCATATGCCCCAGCTTGTGCAGCCATTCCCCAATGGATGGCATTCCCTCAATTTCCAATATTTAGCCACCACAAAAAGGGCTGCTATAAATATTTTTGCACGTGTAGGTCCTTTCCCCTTTTTTATGCTCTCTTTGGAATACAGACCCAGTAATAGTATTGATGGGTCAAAGGGTATACACAACTTGGTTATCTTTTGGGCATAGTTCCAAATTGCTTTCCAGAATGGTTGGATCAGTTCACAACTCCACCCACATCCTCTCCAACATTTATTGTTCTCCTTTTTTGTCGTGGTCCCTCAGGGTTGTTTTAATTTGCATTTATCTAATCAAAAGTGATTTAAGGCACTTCTTCATATACCTATAGATAGCTTTGATTTCTTTATCTGAAAATTGTTCATATCCTTTGGCTATTTGTCAATTGGGGAATGGTTTGTGTTCTTATAAATTTGACTCAGTTCTCCATATATTTGAGAAATGAGACCTTTGTCAGAGATATTTACTGTAAAGAATATTTCCCAGCTTTCTGCTTTTCTTCTAATTTTGGTTGCAATGGTTTTGTTTGTACAAAAGCTTTGGTCTCAGACACTTAGTAGTTGTGTGACCCCTTTGTAAGTTATTTAGCCTGTCTGCCTCAGTTTCCTAATCTGTAAAATGGGTATTATAATGGCACTTGGCCTGATCCTTCCTCCTGCCAATACACAAAGTTCTACAATTATAGCTTAAGGGCCAGACCTAATATCTGAGGTATCATCAGCCAGAAGGCTTGGCACATCTGCTTTCATGAAGCTTCCAAGCTTCAGCTTGGAAGAGACTCTGATGACTATGTTTGGACTATTGGCAACAACTCCAGCCTGCGTGCTTTCATAGTCAATCAATTAACCACTCAACAAGCATTTATTAAGCAGTCAAGTGCCCTGCCTCCCTGTGCTAAAAGCTGACAATAATAGAACTGACATCAGTAAGTACCTTAAAGGCTTGCAAGGTGTTTACCAGTATGAGTTTCTGGCTCAAGGCTCTTGACTGAAGAACTAAGAAAGGTGTGAGAAGGTATGGAGAAAACTAACCTTCTTAATTTATACAAGTCTCCAGGACTTGGAAGCTCTGTCCACCATGACCCTACAACTGCTAATATTCACTAGACAGTTCCCTGTTTCTCTGGTATTGAGTTAGAAAAGGAAGATTTCTACTTATCAAATTATTAAACAAAAATTATCATTAAAGACCATGGCCTGGATGATGTCTGAATTGGGATCCAAAAAGTTCTCAAAAGGCTAGAGCTATGGACTGAATCTCAGTGGATGAAATCTCATAGGATTCACTTTGAAGTCCTAACTGTTTTCAGTACTTCAAGGTTCTGTGATTTCAGCATGTAAGCCCTTCCTCTACTTACACAGATTGCCACCCTACTAGGCCTTACTAGATCTGGTCTTTGAGAGATGCTGTGACCAGCCTCTTTGAATGTAGCTTAATGTGTCCTCAGGTGAGAGGCATACAATCTGGAACCAAGTCCATAAAGTCATGCTTAAAAAAAACCCCAGTCATACAAATACAAAATAGGGAAGATATGGCTAGACAACAGATAGTTCATGGGAAAAAAGATGTGAGAATTTGAGTGGTTTGTAAGTTTAATGTTAATAGTATAACAAGACAGCCAAAAAAAGCAAATTTTTGATTGCAGGCTGCTGATGGAGGCAATGGTCCCATTGTGTTCTATACTTGTCAGACCAAATTTGTGTTCAGTCCTGAGTGTCACATTTTCATTCCTTTTTTTTTTTTGCAAGGTGGAAGACAGGGCAATTGGGGTTAAGTGACTTGACCAAGGTCACACAGCTAGTAAATGTGTCAAGTGTCTGAGACCAGATTTGAACTCAGGTCCTCCTGACTCCAGGGCCGGTGCTCTACTCACTGTGCCACCAAGCTGCCCCACGTGTCACATTTTCAGAAAGATATCAATGAAATGGGTGGTATCCAGAGTAGGATGACCACAATGGTGAAGGGATTTGAAGTCATGCTATATATCAAGCAGCTGAAGGAACAGGAGGTGTTCAGAAGAGCAGAATTAGGGCAGTGGAGGGATGATAACTGTCATCAAATATTGGAAAGACTGCCATGGGAAAGAGGGATTAGATTTGTTTTGCTTGGCCCCAGAAAGCAGACATAGGACCAAAGGGTAGAAGCTACAGAGAGGCTGATTTTAGTTTAATATAAGAGAAAACTATCCAGTTGCCTTGGGAGTGAGGAATTCCCCATCACAAGAAGTCTTTAAGTAGAAGCTATATGAGGATGGGTCAGGAATGCTGCGAATGGATCTCTCTGCTCAGCTTCTACTTGGACTAGATGCCATCTTCGGTCTCTCACCACTCAGAGGTTCTATGATTGCTCTAATGCAAGATATTGTGTGTTATCAATTCTTAATATGTTGATATGTGATCAATGAGATTTCGGGACAAGTCCCACCTATTCCAGAGAGCCCAAACCTAGAGAATTAAGGAGAGAAAATAATGAGTAAATGAGAAAACTAAATCACATAGGGAAAATTTATCACTCAATGAGAAGCCATTGAAGCTTCTGCTCCTTTGCCTCCAGGCTAACAGAGATGTTATCTAACAATGGTTGTTGCTTATACATAAAGAACAGAGTCCCAGACTAAGACAAGTTTCAACCTATGGCTCCTTTTTAAAAAAGGAAATGACTCTATCTCAAGTCAGCATGAGTGTGCGTGGTTTTCTAAAAGATAGCTATGAATTTTAGTAAGCTAGTAGAAGGAGAGAGCACGGGACAGTGGAAAGGCTATTGGCTTTAAAATCATCTGCCAAATCCCAGCTTTGCTACTCATTGGCTCTGTGAGGCTGGTCAAGTCATCTCCCCCTCTCTGAGCCACAGTAAAATGGGGGATTTGGGTTAGATGACCTCTGATGTCCATCCCACCTCTGCCATCCTAAGAGTCTACAAAAACTGATTCACATAAAAACTGACCAAGACAAAGGGGCCCCCTTTGGTCTGTAAATATTCTTCCTGACTGGTGAGGAAAGAGCAGCAGCTTTAGAAAGTGGCTCTTGTGTTTACACAAAGTTCTATTTAAAAACAAATATTTTAAGAACTCTGTATTTGCAACATTGTTTTAAGAAGAGTTTCCCAATCCTATAACATCATCATCCCAGGAACAGAGCCACTGTCCATCCTTGGGGACCATTGTAAACAAGGTGCCTGCCAAGGCTGACGATTCTAGGCAAGGTCATCTGAATTATCTCAGAGCGAAAGAGACAATGGAACAATTTTAGAAAGCCGAAAATGTGGGGCTGGTGGTTTTTTTCCATTCACAGGCAGCTTGGCAGAGAGTGGATTTTGGGCAGGCTTGGAGTTGGAAGAGAATGAAGGAGTAGGGGACTGGGAAAGTCAGTGGCAACCAATTATTAAAAAGTTCGGCCCGAGGGGGAAATAGAAGAAAAAACGCAAGTAATCAAAGAGGGGGTGAGAAAAAAAAATAGATGAAGCAGAAAGGCCGAAATATATTCTTTCAGAGCCATAGATTTCAAACAGCCAAACTGAGAGGAAAATCTCCTGCCAGGAATTGAAATGGTTGATTTAAACACTTTTTAAAAAATTGTTGTCGATTTTTTCTTTGTGGTACCATTAACAAGTTGTAACCATTACCTTCCTGGCAAAGACTAGTGGAGTTTGTAACGATCTCTGTATAATAGAAAAGCTTTTCTAATGGGATTTGACACTGGAAGTTTTCATAAACACAACTTTATTAGGAAGGGGGTTAGGGAGGAGAATTGGCTCAGAGATATAAGACTCTGAAAGACTGGATTTACCCAACAGCTTTGAAAGACTTAAGAACATTGACCAATCATGATCTCAAAAGGCTGATGATGAAGCGTGCTATCCACTTTCAGCCAGAGAGGTGATGGGCTAAATATGCAAAATAATAATATATTCTTTGGATATGGCCCACGAGGGAATTTATTTTGCTTAACTATGAATATTTATTAGAAGGGTTTTTTTCCTTGTGTTTTTTTTCTTTCAATGTGAGGGGGTGACGAGGAGGGAGGGATGATAGATTTTTGTTAATTAAAAAATTAAAAGAAAAAATTTTTAAAGGGGAAAAAAGAGTGGGTTTGCCAATCCATGACTCGGCTTCCCTGAAACTCTTTGTAAGTCTCTCTTTGCTGATCGGGACAGGCTTGATGAGTACCTGGCATCCCTTGGGGATGGTGTGAAGAAGGATGGTAGCAATTGTAGGCTTATCAATGACTGGCCCAGCCTTGGGGAGGAGGGGAGGTGCTTTATTGGTCCAAGTGGGGAGAGGGGCTGTTTCCTTAGCGACTCCACTGTTGTAGCAACAAGCAGAAAAATCTCCCCAACTCTAATGTTCCCCAGATGATCTTTGGCACCTCGTCCTCAATGTGTCTGTAATAAAGAGCCAGGGACTTTGAAAATCTGCACTAAGGATGGATGGCCTTGCCAGTTTCTTGAATTTTACACCCTGGCCCCTCTGGAGCTAGGAAATAAGGAGGGGCTGGCTGTGAGATATGATTCAAGGAGGAACATAACTGAGGTCTGACTGAAGAGAACCATAATAAGAGAAAAGGGCCTGGGAGAGATTTCATATAAATAAGGAAACCGGGGAGTCTCCATATCTCTGAGAGGTTTTATGTCTCTTCTTACACTACCACTTCATCATTTTAAGACAGCAAGGAAGCATGTTACTGCCATTACTTCATCAGTCTCCTTGGTCTAGAGCCAGCCTCCTCCTCTCCTCCCAAATCAATACTTTGAATTGAAATTCAACCGATATTTATCATGAATAAGACATGATCCTGGCCTTCGCAGAGCTCCCACTCTAGCAGAGGAGATAGGACAGGATTCCAGATGTCATTATACAAAGAAGACTTAAGCTTACGTCAGAGATTTGGGACATAAAGGATCTGGGCAAATCTGGGAGGATTCTTTACTTCTCTGGCTCATGGCCCCTGTTCAAGAAGCCTGGGAAAATATATCCATGGTAGGGCTACATATACTGAAACCAACTCCTCACTTGAAAGCCCAGCTCATAGTATTAAGTTCATAGTTCACAGCATTAAGTGTTAACACAGTCCATAATATTAAGAATTAAGTATTAATTAAGGATTAAGATTTCCTAACAGTCTAAAGAAAACTAAACAGAATCCCCAAACAAAACACTTGGAAAACAAAGAGAAGCCCTCCAATGAACAACACTCTTCCTAAGACCCAAGTGGATTCTCAGGCATTTACAGAGACAAATAAGCAGGTTTCTTTTCCTCTGTAGTTCTAGGATGCTCCTGGAGGCATCCCTGGTCATCGCTCTCTATCATGGCCCCTTCTATAGTCTCTTACAGTCTGTAACAGACCAGATATGCCTCGCTCTGTCTCTCTGTCTTTTTATCTCTGTCTCTCTCTGACTTGTTTCTGTCTCTATCTCTCTGTCTCTGCTTTTCTTTTTGTCTCTGTCTCTCTGAGCTATTTCTGTCTGTCTCTTTCTGTCTCTGTCTCTCTTTCTCAATCTCTCTATCTCTATCTCTCTCTGAGCTGTCTCTGTCTCTAATTCTCTGCTTCTTTTTGTCTCTGTCTCTCTGAACTGTTTCTGTCTATCTTTCTGTCTCTGTCTCTCTATCTCTGTCTCTCTGATTTGCTTAACTTCACACTTTCAAAGGACTTCAACTGACTTGTTCTCACTGCCAATGAAAAGGCTGGGCGATGAGAGGTGTGGCGTATTGTTTGAGGAACAGCTAGAAAGTCAGTGTTCCTGAATCACAGAGTATGTGCTTGAGATGTAAGAAGGCTGGAGAGGGCTTGTGGAGGTCACCCAGGTGAAAAAAGGGAACACAGCCAGCGCTCCTGATCCAGGGCTCTCCTCAATCCTTCCTGCTCCCTTCCAGGCTTCAATACTGAGCTGGTTAACAGATGGCAAATCCATCTGGCTGCCGCTGAAAAAAAATCCTCGTCTCCTTGCAGGGGGTTAATTTAGGGTTAGTTCAAGCTTCTCTCCCTTTCTCCATCTCATTATGTCAAAGGAGGAAAAACTGTAGAAACTGGAAGCACCTCCAGTAAAACGAGTTCCTTCCCCTTTAGAATTAAATCTGACTTTAAAAAATGAATATTAAAATTATTTTTACATGTAACTGGGGAAAAAACTAAATAAAAGAAAAAAATAAACAACCAAAAAAAGAATCAAATCTGACTTGGCAATTTACCAAGCCCCTACTCTGTGCAAGGTATTGAAATGGTTTCAGAGGTGAGTAAGAAATGGTCTTACACTAATAGAAACATGACCATGCGCCTCTGAGGAAATCCTTTTCTTTTATGACCCTCTTAATTCTAATGCTTCCCTCTGTTGATTAATTTCCATTTATCTTGTTGTATGTGCATCATCATTTCATGTTGTCTCCTTGTTACACTGTGAGCTCTTTGAAGGTAGGAACAGAGACTCTTTTAATCTTTCTTTGTATCCCTGTTGCTTAGCACAGGGCCTGACACATAGTAGGTGCTTAATAGATAATTATTGACTATTAATTAGGATTTACAGGAAGGAACAAATTGATATCATGAAATGAATCCCCCTGGCCATTCCAACAGGACAAGAAGTTCCCTGGAAATGGACACATGGTGATGGGGTTTCCTCTTAAGAAGGTTTGCTCACAAGAGGAGTTAAGAGGCTAACTCAAACCAGCTGAGGCTGCTATAGGGTAAGGAGTAAAACCAAGTTCCAGTTTTTGCCAACCTGAAGATGAGCCCAGATGCTTTTCCGCCTAGTAGTCAGGACTCTCAGCTAAGTCATCAGTCATTCAAATGACAAGGATGTGGCATGCCAGTCCTTAGCCCTGTCCAAAAGAGAGCCTGCATACTTTGCGGTCTACTTATAATCTTGGTCATGGCCAAAACCTTTGGGCTGCACACACCCAGCCCTAGGAGATACTGGGAACTAATCTGCATTTGGATAATGGGGACGCTCTTGGATTAAATGTTGGCACATGAGTTGAGGACACACCGTTCCAGTAACAAACAAAGGAGTGAAACCTATGATCCCATTCTTTGTCACTCTATTCACTCAGTGAAGGCCATGGTTGATTCTCTTTGGATCAACTTTGTCCCTGGAGGGTTTCCTTTGTACATACTCTCTGCTCCAGCCAAGATGTTCCCTGAACACCCTTTCCCTGCACCTTCTCCTTTCCCTGCCCCCTTCAAACCCCACAAACGGAGTCTTAACTAGGACTCTGGAATTTAGAATAGCCTCTGACAGCACTTACATTCCTTCAACAGGGTAGAAACAACTGAACTTAGCACCTAATTAGTCAGAATAATTAATTAAAATAGGAAGCCACCAGATGGTTTCCTCTCTTCAACCTTACATTGGCTTCCATCCCAGCCCAACTCTGCTGCCCAAACCTCCCTCACCGCACCCCCCATCTTCTCGGAGTCCACCACTACATCTCTTCCCAACCCCCCACTCCCACTATTATGAAGTCACATTTTCTGTGGCTTGACCTAGGTACAAAAGCTGTTAGTTAATGGCTCCTCTCAGGAGTCAGCCAGTCAACAAGCATTTGTCAAGTGCTTCTTATCTGCCAGGCACAGTGCTAAGTGCTGGGGATACAAAGACAAAAGGTGATCCCTCCTCTCCAGGAGCTCACTGGCTAATGAGGGAGACAAGCAGACAACTACGTAAAAACCAAGCTCTTTATTGGATAAATAGGAAATACTTAACCGAGGAAGACACTAGAAGCAAGAGGGATCAGGAAAGGCTTTTTGTAGAAGGTGGGATTTTAGCTGAGACTCAAAGGAAGCCAGGAAGCAATGAAAGGCAGAGCATTCCAGCCATGGGAGACAGGCAGAGAAAATGTCCAGAGCCAAGAGGGTTTTGTTTGAAGAACAGGAGGGAGGCCAGTGTCACTGGATGAGAGAAACAGAGAGAGAGAGAGGGAGAGGGAGAGGGAGAGAGAGAGAGAGAGAGAGTGTGTTGGGGTGGGCTGGGCATGGGGAATGTAAGGTGTAAGAAGCCTGGATAGGTAAGAAGGAGTCAAGTTGTGAAGGGCTTTTAAAGCCAATCAGAGGATTTGATATTTGATCTTGGAGGTGCTAGGGACCCACTGGAGTTTATTGAGTCATGGTCAGGTTTGCCTGTAGGAATATCACTTTGGCAGCTGAATGGAGGATGAATTGGAAAGAGGAGAAAGATGAAGGAGAAACACCAGTCAGAAATCTACTTCAATTGTCCAAGAGAGAGGTGACGATGGCCTTCACCAGCGGTGTGCATAGAGAGAAGGAGGGAAGGGAGAGAGCAAGCATTTATTAAGAGCCTGCTATGTGCCGGGCACTGTGTTACCTCAATGTTACAAATATTATCTGTCTCATTTGATAATATTATGCAGGTAGCAAGAGACAAAGTTTGACAACAGATTGAATATATGGGGTAACAAGAGAGAAATTGATCACCAAGTAAGACAGTATTTAGGGAGAATCAAAGAGGAGCAGGACAGAGTACAGAGGCACAAACCCAGTGACTTGGTGGGGGGACACTCACCCTTAGTGGGCATGACCTGAAAGAATATTCAACAAAAGAGTCTGAGAAGGCATGGTGAAATAGCATAATAGGAGAGATCAATGTCCTGAAAACCTAGAGAGAAGAAGGTTATTGAAGGC
>CM053623.1:28472561-28498535 GCA_028646595.1 Phalanger gymnotis | reverse complement strand
AAAAAAAAAAAAAAAGCTAGAGTAAGTGACAACAGGTGAGGGCAAGCTAAAGCAGTCTTTCCATAGTGAGAAAGGGGGAATTACTCAGATGTGGTCATTGTCCTATAGAAGGCCTCCATCCATCCTGCTCGTGGCTGTTAGACTGATTCCTTGCATGCCATTTTCCACTGGGTGACTTTTCCATCTAAGAACCAGTCTTTCAAGATCCTCAGACTTTCTTGTTGCCTGTATCCTACCAATCTGCCAGGATGGTGCCTTAGCCTAGGCCGTTTTAGCCTGTGATGGAGGAATAAGTTCAGATGTGAAGGATAGGTACAGGAGCAGGAAGCCAAGTCAGATCCTCTCCTGCGTGCATCATACCGAGCCACAGGCCACCAAAACACCAGGGAAATAATGAATGTGCAACATTGACCCTTGGTAGACTTGATTCCCAGAGTTACAACAGACAACCCTAGAGAAGATGGGAGGGAGAAATACCACCAAAGGCAGCCAATCACGGCAAGCGTCACAGAGCCTCACCTGGTGTCCATTTCCCCACTCTCTTACATTGCCCTGGGGCCCTAACAAGGTTTGGATCTCTGCCAGAATTCTTTGGCCCTTCTCCCAATGAGTCAGAACCCAGTGATTTCCCAAGGTCTACCATTGTTGCAGCCACGGACCATCTGTGAGCTACTCATATGTATTTGCTCAGATAATGAGTTGTCATTTTTCCTCCATGTCCCTGACTTTTGCATTGTAATAGAATTGTTCCAGAATTATGTTGGTTATTTTATGACTACTGGGATACTCAAGAGACCCAGTAATCCACAGCCAGTAAAGGGGTGTAATCTCTCAAACTGTTTTCTTCCTCTGAGACACCAATGAAGGAAGAGAGTTTCAGTCTACCTTGAGACGTAAAGGAAATGCTTCTAGATGTGAAATTAGGAAAACATGGCCAAAAAACCTTTCTGAGAGGAGTAGAGAAAGCACAGAAATGTGTTGAACATGATTTTCTTCTTTCAAAAATGACTCTTCACACTTTGCCAGTGGGAACTGATAGAAAGTACTAGATTTGAGGCACTCGAGGTCTCATCATGGTAAGGGGCTGACCCTGGACTCCCAAAGGCTATTGTAGCAGAGTGTAATTCAGTGACAGACCTTGCCTGCTGTCTTTTGACTTCTTAAGTTAGGAAGGTGTCATCCCTAGACAATTCGCTGCCAAGTGAATTGGTTTTCAGCTGGCAATTCAAGAAGATAGTTTGCTAAGGCAGAGGGGTCGAAATCAGCACTAGTGAGAGGTATAATTCATGGTTCAGAGTCTAGGATCTGAACTAGAAAGGCACTTCAGAAGTCAGCTAGTCCAAATCCCTCCTTTTAAATATGAAGAAACTTAGGCCCAAGCGATCTGCCCAAGGTCATTCAGATACCATTGGGCAGAGCTTGGATTCAAACCCAGGTCCCCTTACTCTGAATCTGGTGTACTTTCCACTACATCGTCTTACACACATGAAATGATGAACCTTTGAAATACAAACATTTCAAAGGATCAAATGAGATAATACTTAGGTAGAACACTTAGCATAGTACCTGACATACACCAGATGCTTAATAAATGCTTGCTTTCTCCCTCCTCCACCCCATTGTAACTCTAAAACAGGACAAAAAAAAGGAATTCTATCAGTAAATTGTTCCTGCCACAGCAGCTGAGATGGTGAGTTTCTGATCACTAAATAAGTGGCCTAGAGTATTTCTCTTCAATGGCAATTCTGCAGGCTTCATGGGAGCATTGAAGAGTTATGAATGGTGTTTTAAGAACATGTCCATTTTCCTCTCAGCAAATAAGATCGTTTCATGACTCCTTAACTCCTCTTACTGAATCCTCAGAGGAGCTCCTGCTTCTGAAGGAAATACTGAAGGAAAATGAAGATCATTGGCTCATAGTACCATAGATTTAAAAGCTAAAAACAATCCCAGAGATCTTTTGGTCCAGCTCCTTCATTTTTAGAGATGAGGAAACTGAGGCCCAGAGAGATTTAACAATTTGTACAAGATCATATAGGTACAATCGACGTCTTCAACAATTTGGAGATCTGCCATACGGAAAAGGGACTAACTTTGTTCTATTCGGCCCCAGAGTACAGAATCAGGAGCAAAGGGCTGCAAAGAAACAAATGTAGGCTGGGTGTCAATGGAGCTCGTCTTTAAGTCTCCAGAAAGAGAGAGAAGGAGAAGGAGGAAAGGAGGAGGAAGAAGAAGAAGAGGAGAAAGAAGAAGAAAAAGAAGATGAAGAGAAGGAAGAAGAAGAAAGGAGAAAATGAAGAAGTCTTGTCCAAATGCAGATTAGAGTAGGTGGCCTCTGAGATCCCTTCCAATAGGGAAATGCTATGATTCTAAGGATTGAACCCCATGGAGCTGAGGTTTGGGTGGGTGGTTGAGCTAGGAACAGTTTCCAACAAGAAAGCTTGAATAGATATTTAACCTGGACTCTCAAAAGTCATCAAAAGCTGCAAGCCAGCACAATTTTTCCAAGTGAGAAAAAGGAAATTGTCCAAAGTTTACCTCTTCCCCAATTTCCTTTCCTGGTTCCATTAACTCTAATGTTCAATTTCTCTTAAAAGCAGAAGAATCATTTCCTTTCACAACAGGAAGTTGTGATTATTCATTGAAAGAACAGCCGCTGTCCTTTACACTAGATGTCATGCTCAGACACTGAGCTCTCTCTTCGTGTCTGGGAACACTAATGCAGCTGATGCCCCAACCTTTCTCCTGTGACTCACACCTGAGAGGAGGCAGGATGTGGTATAAAGAGCACTGGCCTTGGGGTCTGAGGATCTCAGTTCAAATCTCAACTCTGCTACTTACTAGAACACTGACTCTCAAGTAAGTGAAGCTGGGTTCAAGTCCAGTATCTAATAGCACTTCTGTGACCTTGGCCAAGTCATTCACCCTCCCCAAGCATCAGTTTCCTCATCTGTAAAATGAGGAGGTTGGACCCAATGACTTTAAGGTCCTTCCAACTCCAAATTCATGAGCCCATGCACTCAGAGAAGGAGGTATGTTTTTTCTTTCTTCTCACTAGGATTCAGATCCAAATTTGGGTATTTCATGTATCCTGACACAGCTGCATGCTGCTTCTCTGATGACATGTGATGGAGGAGATTTCTAAATTAGCCCAGCATTAGTAGTTAAAGATGTTTTAAATAGGAGCTTGGATGTGAATGCCACCCTGATTGGCTTAACAATCCCATGGTGAGATGCTTCCTCTGAACTCCATCTCCTTCCACCACCTTAGTCGTTTCCAGTAAAACTCAATCCTCATAACTGCTATTTGTAAAAAGGTCTTCTAAGTGAATTACTGTATTCCCGTTCTGTCCTGTTCTAACCCTAACCCTAAATGCACATGCACACGCTCTTCATACAGTACACAGCTACACCACCATATAGTATATAGTATAGTGTAGTAGTTACACTGCCATATAGTATACAGTATACACCACCAACGTATCTTCTGTCATAGGTTATCCTTTCAAAAGAAAGTTTCTTTAAATCAGGCATGACATGAAGTTATGTTGGAAATGAGTTGGGTTGGGGGATTTTTTTCAGTGTAGCACTGTGATTTTATCCATGTTGGGGACTCCTGGTGTGTAAACTCTCTACACTGACTCATAATGGCAACTTGTCTATAACCTATAGTTTTAGAAGTCAAAATGACTCGCCCAGGGTCACATAGCCAGTACCATGTAGCCAACAGAGAGGTGGCTTCAGTCAGAAGCCAGAAGCCAGCTCTCTATTAACTTCCTGTATGATGCTACCCCTCAATACTTTAGTTGTATGGAACAGTTAGAAAGCTGAGAATAAGCTTTTCTTGGGGTTTAGGCACCTGTCTACCTAAGCACCACATGAGTCCTTGGGCATAGGTGTGCCTAGTTACCTGGCTCAAACCAATGGATGGCCATTAGTTGGGGATTTTATAGAGAGGGAATTCTTTGGTCAGGGGGAGCTTGGATTAAGTGGTTTCTTGGATCCCTTCCAATTCTGAGGTCCTGTGATCCTGAGAAAGGGGTGACCAAGGAAGAAGATAAGAATCAGAGACAATGGTTTTAGTGTAGGATGGGAGCCCTCGAGACAGTAAATGAGCCAGAGGAAGACCTCCTATGTGTAACATGAATGATCAGTATGGGGATCCCAGGATCAGAGTTGGAAGGAAGTTTAGAGGTCATTGAGTCCAGCTCATGCCTGACTAGAAATCCCCTCAACAGCCACTCTGGCAAAACGGAAGGTGTGACCCCATGATTCTCTTACTCAACCAACTGCACTGGTTCCCTACTGCCTCTAGAATTAAATGTAAACTCTCTTTGGCATTCAAAGCCCTCTAAAACCCATCTTTCCAGCCTTCTTCTCCATTGTTCCCCTTCCTACAGTGCTGTTCTGTCCTTTCAAATCCAACTGCAGACACTTACCAGCTGTGTGACTCTGGGCAAGTCACTTAACCCTGTTAACCTCAGTTTCCTCATCTGCCAAATGAGCTGGAGAAGGAAAGGGCAAACCACTTCCATCTTTGCCAGGAAGACCCCAAACAGGGTAACGAAGAATCAGACACAACTGAAATGACTAAACAACAACAAACAATGATGTCCAGCCAAACTGACCTCCTTATGGTTCCTCACACGTGGCAGTCCACCTTCTGTCTCAGTGCCTTGGCACTGGCCCTTCTCCAGGCCAGGAATGAACTCTTTCTTCACCTTTGACTCTTGTTTTCTTCCCAGCTCAAATCAGCCTTTCCTAATCTCCCTCCCTGCAGCTGTGATGTGCTCCTCCCCCACCCAATCATCTTGCATTTTTGTATATATTTCATATATAATTTTAAGTCTCCCTTGACAAAATATAAGTTCCTCAAGGGCAAAGATCATTTCATCTTTGGTTTTGTATCCTCAGTGCCTAGGACTGTGTCTGGCACAAAGTAGATGCTGAATAAATGTTTGTTGATTGCATGAAAAAAAAAAGCAAATGTTTAAAGATCGCCACTCCCCTGCAAAGCAGCTCGTTTTGACAGCTCTGATTATTAGGGAGCTCTTTCTGAAATGGAATAAAATACTGACTCTCTGCCTCTTCCACTAACTGGCCCCTTTTTCTGCCTTCAGGGGCTGGGCACAAGCTATAGTCTCAAAGGCTAGAAGGAAGGACTGACAGAGAGACAGGAATGAGTGAGAAGCTTGAAGGATGAGAGAGCATAGAAGGGCACAGCTGCAGCTTTACAGGGGGACCTGCCCTGAGGACCTATTGAAGTAGACCCCCCATCAGCCTCCATTACCAACATGTCCTGACCAAGCAGGAAACCAGGGTGTGCCAGCTGCTCGTGCCAGTACGTCTTCCCTTGACACAAAACAACACACTTGAAATCACCCCAGAATCCACTGCACCTGCTGATGGCAGGCACCGCTCTCAGATTTTTTCCATGCCATTCATATTTCAGCATCATTTCCCCCCTGGCCCCACCTCTTGTGAAAATATAATAGGTGGCCAAATATGAAACTTTTTTTAGGGTTTTTTAAGTAGTTTTTTTTTGGTAGTTGAACTATTTGAAAATCAGGTTGGACCAATATAATTACATTTATATAAAGAGGATTTCCTTTGCATGTACTAGGTGGGGTGGGGCGAAATGATCCTTAAAGGGTACTTTCCCCTTGCATCTTTAGAGGATTTTGAGACAAGGTATGGGACCACAGAAGCTGCTTAGAGAAAGAATAGAAACATGTCCTCCTAAGGAAAAAGAATACTACCTTTCTCAGATACTGAGTAGCTGTGTGACCTTGGGTAAGTCACTTCACTGCCACCCGCTTCAGCTTTCTCACCTGTAAAATGGAGATAGTAATCACATCTTCCTCCCAAGACTGTTGTGAGGATAAAACAAGATACCTGTAAAGCACTTTGTAAATCTTAAAGCATTATGTCAAGGCTAGCCATCATCATTATTATTAGTTTTCCATGAGGGGTCATGCAGTTCAGCACTGTCCTCATGCCACCTTCCTCTGCTCCCTGCTCAGTCATTTTCCTCTCTTCCCCCTCTCCCCCCTTCCTAGGAGCAGACCCCGCACAGAGCAGCAACTTATCCAGGGCCCACCCTGCCTTAGACAGCGCTTGGCTCAGCCCTCTCAGTAAATTCTCAGCCACGCAGGAGAAAGGAGACCCGCTCTCCGCCAGGGCTGGAGGGCCAGGCCTGCTCCCACTGGACGCCGGTTTTAACTTCTCCCCTCGGCCAAATTACCCACTTGGTCCTGTTCCTCTCACATGCTGAAGTCATTTTGCTCAAATACAGCCTCAAAACCCTTTACACTCCATGCTCAGTTGCTGGGGCTTGTAAAGCCCTTTATGAGAAAACTGAAGACATTTCTCTTAGCTCTGGAGATGCCTGTGGTGGTGTTCCACCAAACAGTATCTGAACTGGAGCATTTCTTGGGCTCATGTCCAAATCTAGCACTGCCCAAATGCCCCTGCCTCCCTGAAGCCCTCCTGGATCACCACAGCCCAAAGTGATCCCTCCTATCCCTAGCACTCTATGATGAGGCTGCCATTACAACAGAAAGAACACAAGCTTTGGTCTTGGAGGACCTGGGTTCAAATCTTGCCTCCTTCCCAACCACTCCTTTGTCCATGTAAGTTCCATGAGGTCAAGGACTAGGACACATTTATCTTTATATTCTCCACTTTGCCTGAAACATACTTATAAAAAAATAGAAGGTATCCCCCAAATCCCCAAAGACTTAAGCTGTAAAAGGTGTTGCTTTTGGGGTTTTTTTGGAGGGGGGAAGGCAAGGCAATTGGGTTAAGTGACTTGTCCAAGGTCACAACTAGTAACTGTTAAGTGTCTGAGGCTGGATTTGAACTCAGGTCTTCCTGACTCTAGGGCAGGTGCTCTATTCATTGTGCCACCTAACTGCCCCTATAAAAGGTTTAAACTGCATTAAGATTTTCAGGACACACCGTATTTGTTGAATTAACATTCTGTGGTGTTTTGTAGAGGGTCAAATCCATCCCCATTCCCTAAAGACACACCCTGAGCAACTGTCTCCCTCTTCTCACTGCCACCACCTTACCACCTTTCACCTCTATCACAATAGCTTTCTACCTGGCTTCCAGTCTCTCTCCTACTCCAGCCCATCTTTCACCCTGCTGCTTGTGTTATCTTCCTAAAACATTTCTCTAATCACATCACTTCTCTGTTTGGAAACTTTCAGTAAGACTCATTGTCTACTAGCTCTAGACCTGTGATTATAGGGTCTTTTCATTTACTTTACTGTAGTCACTATGAATATGGTTTTGCTGCCTTGTTTTATTTCCTTCTGCATCAGTTCATAGGAATCTCCTCACACTTCTCTAATCCCAGAAGAGCCTGAGGGTACTGCTAAGAAGCTGTTTTCTGAGAATCCCAGATGTAGGCTTCAAATTTCATTATATTGATGTGTGTGTGTGTGTGTGTGTGTGTGTGAGAGAGAGAGAGAGAGAGAGAGAGAGAGAGAGAGAGAGAGAGAGAGAGAGAGAGAGAGCACCAATGAACAGAATTCTTCAATCAACTAAATTAGACCCCTTTATGTGGGACTTCAAGTCTCACCTAAAGTCCTGCCTTCTTACAAGAAGCTTTTCCCAGTGCTTTTCCTCTGGGACTACCATCGGTTAATCTTGTTTATCTGCTTGTATGTGTGTTGTCTCTCTTGTTAGACTTCTAGATCTTTGAAAGCAAGGACTGGTTTTTGAATCTCTTTTTATTCCCAGCAACTTAGCACAGTGCCTGCCTGGCGCATGGTAGGAAGGTAGTACATGCTAACTGATGAGAGCATGCAGACTATGGCCACTGGTACTTTGTTAGGGACGGGGATATTAATTTTAATCAATGTCAGCGAGAACTACAGGTAAGGAAGCTTCCACCAGTAGTGCGGGCTGACATCTTCTGGGCACGTTTTAGTCTCAGACAGCTGCCTCAGTCACTGAGAGATGAAACGATCTTCCCGAGGTCACCCAGTCTGTGTGTGTCAGAGGAGGAAACCAAACCTCGGTCTTCCTGGTTCACCCCTCTCTATCTCTCCTCGGCCTTTTGGTAAGAGGACAAAAGATAGCACCTTCTTAGGTAGACTGAGGTGGCCCCAAGATGAACTGCCTCATTTGGAGCTGCCCCATGGCACCTCTGAAGGGATGAGTTTCAGGGACTGGGGCTGCCCTCAAGGGGGTTCAGCTGGCTAGAACTCTCGCCAGGGAAACAAGCAGATATTAACATCTTTTTAGGGCCGTTCCCAAGATTTGGGGGTGGGTGGGTGCTGTGAGCCCAGAGTTTGGGAGAGTGGGAGGTACAGGTCTCCAAGTACTGTCTCCTTTCACTCACCAGTGAAACTTCCAAATCGTGGGAAACAAAGGGTTTCAAAGGAAGGGGCCTGTTGTGTTGCATTACAGACATTCTTGGTTTTCCAACTATGGCTTCCTCTGTGGGAATGGCCCTCCCCCAAAGCATGGGCACAAAGTCCCCCGATATGATTTATAAGCAGCCCCACTTCTGTTGAGCTATCCGAGCCACGCAGGAATATTTAGAAAAGGTCAGATGCTGGCTAAAAGCGGGTGCCAGTGGCTCCTTCTCCCCTTGGCCAGTATCACATCACACAAATGCATTAGGACATTTTCCTGGACCACGGTGTCTTTTACTTCCTGGAGCCTTTACAGAATAAACAAATGGAAAGACACTCACTGATGGTCGCTTGTGGCTAGAAGTGCAGTCGGCTCTGGGTGGCCATCCTGGTTATATGGTGTTTGGCAGCCCCACTCCCAAGCACTTTCTGTAACTCCCACCTCAATGGCAAAATAGCTCCAAGAACAAACCTAAGAGCCCTGATCTCTGGCCTAGCCTCTGACACTAACATTTAATCCTTATGGGCCTCAATTTTAAATGGGACTGGAAGAAGGGAGAACCTGGAGGATCTTGACCATTTCTTCCTACCTCTAAATGTCCTTGTCTTTGGTGTTTAATAGAAGATTCTTCATTTGTTAACATATCTCCCAGCCCTGTACCTTTGCTGGGGCTATCCCACACCTGGAATGTACTCCTTTCTCACTTCTAATGCTTGGAATTCCTAACTCTCTTTAAAGTTCAGCTTAAGGGCCACCTACACCTGCCCACCTGGCAGTCATCCCAGATCCCCCAAGTTATCAGTATTTTTCCCTTCCCACAATCAATTAAATTGCTTCTATTAGATCTATATTAATCTATGCATATCCATATTCTCAATTATATCTATATTACTCTATGATTACATCTACGATATCTATTCCCCTCCCCCACTCCTTAGCATGCGAACTCCTTGAGGGCAGGACTGCTTTTGCCTTTCTTTGTATCCTCAGAATTTAGTACAGTGCCTGGTGCCTAGTAAGCACTGATTGATTGGTGGATTATATGTTTTAGATTATATTGTAACATAATTATTGGTTTATTGTATATTTTTATTGGTTAATTATATGTTTTAGATTATATTATAATATAATTATTGGCTTGTTATATATTTATATTGGTGGATTATATGTTTTAGATTATATTGTAATAATTATTAGTTTATTATATACTTAAATTGGTTAATTTTATGTTTTAGATTATATTGTAATATAATTATTGGCTTGTTACATATTTATATTGGTGGATTATATGTTTTATATCACTTATCCACGTACATGTTGTTTCCCCCAGTAGAATATGTTTAATAAGGGTAGACGCCACTACATTTTTGTCTTTGTAACCTCTGTACCTGGCACGGTGCCTGGCACATAGTATGTATTTAATAAAAATATTTGTTTAGTTGAATAGAATTGACCTGTATTCAACCGAACATTTTACACTTTGCCTGGATAAAACAGATATCCTGAATAAAGCAGGGATTAGATAAGTTTCTCTGAGGAGGCTGGACTTGCTTCCTGATTTTGCCACTGAATAGCTGTGTGACCTTGGGCCAATCAATTTGTTTCTTCAGATCCTCTGTTTTTTTTTTTCCTCTGCAGAAAGAGGGGGCTGGGCTGGTCCATGTCCGAGGATCCTCCCAACTTTGCGGAATGGGGGCCAGCCGCCTTCGGAGCTGGGAGTATTCACCCCACCTTTCCTCTTGATGAGGCGCACCCTGTGTCCTCTCCACACAGACTTCCAAAGCCATGAAAAGGTCTCCTATTCAGAGCCTTGGGACATGAGTGAAAAGCAGACCCTTCTGGGCTCTAAATGGCTCCCAGTCTGGTCCCAAAGCATGTGATACTTTTTCCATGTACAAACGAAATTTTGGTAAGTAGTATCATTGTGGCCAACATTCCCGTTTGACCTCATTTCCAAGAGAGATTCTCTGCTGCTTGAGTTATCCTGGTGATTTTCCCTCCAGCTTTTGCTCTTCCCCCAAAACCCAACACCGTTTATAACTTAGAAAAGACAAGCACCAATGTCTGGCCAAGTGGGAGAAAACCTCTGGCTGGGGGTCCTCAGCCACAGATGAGTCTACTTTGAAAACTTCGACTCCATTGACTGATGAGTTTTGGGTCAGCTCATTCTAAGCTGGATTTTGAGCCCAATGAAAGTGTTGAGGTCACAGCTCCTCCACTCTTCCAATCAGGGCTGCCTCCATGTTCTTGGCTTTGGGTGTGGTGCAGGTGGTTGCTGATCTGGTGGTGATGATCTGGTGGGACACTAGGTAAGGCCCTGTGCCACTGAATGCCCACCCACTGCCTATCATTCCACCATTAGAATGCCATCACTTTGGTGATCAAAACTTTCGGTCCTCCATATCTCTTAAAATGTAAGAACTGTCTGCTTTCCTTGGCACTGGCCTTCCCCTAGGCCTGAAGTACTCCCACATGCCTTCCCAGCCAAGATTGCTTTCTACCTACTTTGCATGTATTTTGAATAGAGCTATCTCCTGTACACGTTGTCCATGAGAATGTAAGCCCCTTGAAGGCAGGGATTATTTCATTTTTGTTTTTGAATCCTCAGCCTAACCCACTGCAGGCCAGTATTAAAGCTTGTTGATTGATACTTAAACACCCCTGGGAGGTGTTTAGCTTGGTCAGATAATTTCTTAGTAATAATAATAATAATGATAATAATTACTCAATTTACATAAAGCTTTAAAGGTTTGGGTGTGTTTTTACCACACCTAATCTGTGAGGTAGATAGTACCAGTGTTTGACAGATAAGGAAACTGATAGACAGGTATAGGGATTTCCCTGTGGTCACAGGGCTAGGACAAGGGAGTTTAGATTTGAACTTAGCCCTCCTATTTCATGTCACCTGGAATAGTAGAAGTAAGATGAGGAGATGGGGTGGGTGGGGGCAGAGAGGTACAACATGAAAGCGGCCCAGACAGCTTCAAAAATGTCTTAAACTGACCTACTTCACAGTAATGCCATGCTATGCTATGACTAAACAATGATAGAAGATATAATATACATACAATATACTGGGGCGGCTAGGTGGCGCAGTGCATAGTGCCAGGCCTGGAGTCAGGAAGTCCAGAGTTCAAATCCAGCCTCAGACACTTACTAGCTGCATGACCCAGGGTGTGTCATTTAACCCTGTTTGCCTCAGTTTTCTCATCTGTAAAATGAGCTGGAGAAGGAAATGGCAAACCACTCCAGTATCTGCCAAGAAAACTCTAAATGGGACTACAGAGAGCTGGACATGACTGAAACAACTCAACAACAACAACAAAACCATACTATACCATAGCATAGCATAGCATAGGATACCACAACACACCATACCACACCATACCAGGGCATTTACTATACACTAATAAAGTGAGCTTAGGGGCAAACAGGGCTTAGTCCCAGGACAAAGCCATTGTGGATCGGGGCAGGGCATGCTTCCTAGGTGGGATCATAGCAATCTCTTAGACTTTCTTCAAGGTTCTCTGGTGCCATGCTGTGATGCTCCAGACTCTCTCTGAGGCCCCACCTTCCCTTCATGCTTCCCAGAGTCTGTGAAGCTGAGGACAGGACCCTGGGCTCAGACATCTCTCTCTCCCAGGGTCACGGCACAAATGGCAGGACCAGTCTCCATATTACCACCAAGACCTTCTCCTCTAACCGAATTTGCTGGAGGTCCAGCTAATGACAGTTTTGTTCATAAAGGAAGCAGCGCTAATCTCTCTATTTTGAACTTCTGGGCATTTCAGGAGATAGAATTTCATGGAAATGATTCTTAGGTCTATGGTTCCTCACTGTCCCCAGGAGATAATAACTTCACCCTACTTTCCCAGGGTCCTAGATTTAGAGATCTTTGCAGCTAATTCGATCCTCCCATTTTATGGATGAGAAACAGATCCTCAGTGGGGTTAAGCATCTTGCCCAGTGTCACACTGGTAGTGAGCAGCAGAGCTGAGATTCAAACTCAGGTCCTCTGACATCATTCTTTCAACTGTACCATGTCACCTCAGAGGGAGGAGGTGAGAAAAGAGCCATATTGTCGTGCCGAAAAAAAGCGAGCAAGACCCGGATATAAATTTGCATGTGGATTTATTCAAGCATGGAACTGTTCGGAGTAAAGACTCAAATGGAACAGCCCCTAGCAGGGGTAGGGTCAGGGTACTTAAAGGGAAAGAACACAATTTGATTTCTGTGGTGAAGGGAGCACAGACAGTGGGGTTCCTGGAGATGGGAGTGCAAACAGTGGGGTGAGCTAGGGCAAGATGGAGAAAACTGGGGGGGGGCAGGGCACAACAATATAAATCAATCAATAACCGTTTATTAAGTACCTACTTTGTGTCAGGCACTGTACTAAGGGCTGGGGATACAAAAAGAGGCAAAAGACGGTCCCTGCCCTCATGGAGCTCAGGATGTAATGAAAGTATGTATTTAATCTGATGAGTCAGTATTAGCATGCCTCCTCTGATGTTTTCTCCCTACCTGCAAAGATGCCAGTCTCCCCAGATGCCTGCTGGTTGCCCACTGCTTGGCTTCCCTGAACCCCAGTGCCCATCTACCTGGGCTTCCCCACTCTGCCTGACACCGGCCCCTTCCACGGTCCCTTTTCCCCATCCTGGTCAGTCTCCCTAGGCCACCACCGGCCTCCATCTGGTCCAAGTAACCATTAGCGAGCTCTGATTCTGACATTTGTACATAAATTATTTAAACCACCGAGTAATAACAATAACAGCAGACGTTTCTTCTTGGCTTGGAGTGAATTGTGCAATTGTTTTTTGGAAGCCTATTTACCTCCTTAATCACTCTGGCTCTGGCTAGCGCTAAAATTAGTTTGTTGTGAGCACACAAAAGCTGATGGGGTGCTGGGGAGGATAACGCATAATATTTGCCTAGGAAAACAAAGGTTTCTCAAGCTAGTGCAATTTGGGGCAAGATGACCCAAAAGCCTTAGAAGAAGTTGTGGCGTGTTCACAGAAGCAGCAAGGATGGGGTGGGGATTGGGAAGTGGGCGTGTAGGGGAACACAGCGTAGTGGAAAGAGGGCTGGGCCCGGAGTCAGAGGACCTGGGTCCAATTCTAACTTCTGTGACCTGTGTTGCTTTGTGTGGTGTTTTCTCGGCAGATACTGGAGTGGTTTGCCATTTCCTTCTCCAGCTCATTATACAGATGAGGAAACTGAGACAGACCCGGTAAAGTGACTTGAACAGGGTCATACAGCTAGAAGTGTCTGAGGTGACCTGTGTAACTTTGGGCAAATCGCTCAACCTCAGTCCCTAGGGCAACTCTCAGACAATAAATGGCACAAATGGAACAGCGGTAGTGTTTCCTAGTGCCCCCAATCTGTGAAATCACAATGTGGCGCTTACCTCCTAATTAGAAACGTTGAATTGAAAATGCCCCCAATCTTTGGATGCCTCTTGCAGACACGCTGCCCAACCTCAGGGCGAATGACAATAGCCCTATGAAGTTTGCAAAATGCTTCATTCATGATCTTATTAAAGTGGGTGCCAATGTTATCCCCACTGTATGGGTAAAGAAACTAAGGCAAAGAGAGGTAAACGGAGTTTAAGTAACTGGCTCAAAGTCATACAGGGAGTGAGTCTAAAGTTCTTCAGCTCTGCTCAAGAGGTTTTCCAGTTAGGCATGGTAGATACGGAGGCAGGAAGCCTTGAGTTCAAATCCCACCTCAGAAGCTGATTAGCTGTGAGAGAATCATTCTACCTCTCTGAGACTCAGTTTCTTCATCTGTAAAATGAGGGGGACTGGATCAGATACCCCAGGGTCCCTTGTAACCCTGGATCTATGAGGTTTTGACAACTGGCCTGACAGCTTCAAAAGGTCTAGAGAGCCTGAGTAATGAGACATACCCCGCCACCCCCTCCCCGAAAAAACATCATTCTGCGAAGAAAACACCATTGTGTGAACTTGAAAATATTTTCCAGCCAACAACTGCCACTGGAAGGTCCAATTAAAATCTGTGTAACAGATGGCAGATTCTGAGTCACAAAGCAGGACTACTTGGCAATCATTTGCTGTTTTTGCTTTCCTGGGGGATCCTGGACACATATTGCCCTGGAAAGGATTCTAATTTTGTGGAAAAACACAGCCAGAGAGTTCCTACCATGAAAGACTCCCCAAAAGGAGCCCATAAAGAGGTGCCTATCTAATTTCTATGGTCTAGTAAAGTTCGAAGCACGGCTACAACTTCCACTTCTGGATTCGGGAAATTTTCTCAATTATTGCAACATCTTTGTTCGCTTGTGTGTCTGCAGTCATTTGCCTGGTCCCTCCCCTAGTTTGTTTGTTTTTTAAATCTCAATTTTCATATCTTTTGTTTTTATATTGCTTTAATTTCTAAATACATTCTTCCTCCATTCCCTACTGAGTGAGCCGCCCCTCATAACATAGATGAGGAAAAATTAAAAAGACGAAGCAAAACTGCAGTTCGGCAAGACCAACCAACGTATCAATTGTACCTGGCAATACAGGCCATAGTTTACACCCATAGTCCTCTACCTCTGCAAAGAAGCAAGGGGACTGCCTTTACTAAGCTCTTTTCTGGGGCCAAACAATCAGCATAATTCCACATCGTTCAGTCATGTGTGTACATGTTTTTGGGGGGAGCTGGGAAGGTTCTTTCTGTTCACATTGTTGTATACGTTGTTTACCTGCTTCTGCTTAATTCACCCTGCATCACTTCATACAACTCTTCCCAGTGCTTCTCCAGCACACCCTGCTTCCATGGCCTCTTCTCCGACTGGCTGGTTCCTCCCAGGGACTCCATTTTAAGGAAAGCACCCAGGCCACCCATTTCTTCTTTCTTTTCTTAGCTCCACTCCTAAGTCTCCTGCAGATTTTCTCTACCACACCCCCACCCAAGTACTTTCTCCTTCCCTGCTCTTCCTCTGCTCCCTCCATTTTTCAATTTCCTTCTGTGTGTTGGCTTCTTCCTTGGAATATAAGCTCCTTGAGGGCAGGGACTGTCTTTCTTTTTGTTTGTATCTCTATCCCCAGTGCTTAGCACATAGGTGCTTAATAAATGCTTGTTAACTTTCCTTGGTTACTGAATCCCTGCTATGTGCTAGGCATTGGTGCTAAGCACTGGAGATACAACCAATGATAAAAATCATCCCTGCCCTCAAGGGGCTCATTGTCTAATGGGGAGACAACATCCAAACAGCTATGTATGAACAAAAAATATGCAAGATAGATTGGAGATAATCTCAGAAGGAAAGCACTAGTATTAACAACCTCATTTTTCAGATAAGGAAACTTGAGTTGAGAGATTTAGACCCTGAGAGATCATCTAATTGCTGTTCAGCTGTTTTTCAGTCATGTCTGACTCTCCATGACCCCATTTGGGATTTCCTTGGCAGAGAAACTAGAGTGGTTTGCCATTTCCTTCTCCAGCTCATTTTATAGATGAGGAAACTGAGGCAGACAGGGTGAAGTGACTTTATCTGAGGCTGGATTTGAACTCAGGAAGTTGAGTCTTCCTGATGCCAGGCCCGGTGCTCTCTCCTCTGTGCCACCTAGCTGCCCCATCTTGTAGATAAGGAGAGGTGACTGGATGGAGGCCGTATAAGGACAGAGAGCTAGATTGGAGGGGGCAGGGAGAGTTAAGGCCAGTGACTGCCAGGGGTTTAGCTTTTACTTCTCCTCTCCCCATAGAAATTGTTCTTGTCCTCATCCCCCTGACACTGGCCACCCTGTTTTTTTCCTTCTAAACAACTACATTTGCTCTCTCAAAATCCCCAAACCCTGCTTCTGGCTTCCCCAGCTCTCCAAAATGATAGCTAAGTGGTTCTGAAATTCGCCTGCAAATTCCCTAAGTGTCCTAGGGTGCCTGTCCTCCCGTCCTCCAGATTCAGATACACCACTCATTTTGGCAATATCTCCCAAACCAGTTTTCCTGGGCCATCGCCTAGCCCCTTCCCAACGCATGGGGCCCCAGCTTTACTTAGGGAACTACAGGGGCACTCGGAGTTGTGTTTTCCAGCCCATCCTGACCACCTCTCCTCGCCTTGTGAACATCAAGCCACAGGGTGAGAGGGTAAGACTGCTCCGTCTTCATCAGAATCAGAACCAAGAGCAGGATCACAAGAACAACGTGCATTTCAAGCCCTTCACTGTTCTAGCTTTGTAACCTTGGGCTTTGCTGTCCAAAGAGAGAGCTGGTGTCCTGAGCGTTGTGAGCACTGAGGGAGGTACCTTCCAGCTCCAAGGCCCCTGACTGTCTTGGAAATGGCAGCATTTTAAAGGCATCTACAACTTCCAGAGCCCCTGTAAGGTAGGGAGAAGGGGGAAGGTTTGCAAAAGACCTGGAGGTTGCAGCCAGGAAGAAGCTTGCAATTTAATTGGGTGAGACCGAGCATGTATGTGCTTGAGAAAAGTTACAGAATGATGCTTTGGCAAGTCCAGGACTATAGAGAAAGAACCCAAGGGCTCAGGAGGCACGGGGAAGGAGCAGAAACTCACTGCAAAGCTCCTCTTTCTCGCTCAGTCACTTGGGGTTCACTCTAGGTATCAGAGGCAGCTTGGAATAGTTAAAGTTAGCATTGAGATAGCATTTGAAGGTTGGTAAAGCACTTTCCATGTGTTATCTCGTTTAATCTTCACAGAAACTCTGGCAGGTAGGTGCGACTATCATTCCCATTTTACAGATGAGGAAAGCAAAGCAGAAAGAGCCTGTGACTTACCCAGGGTCGAACAGCTAGCAAGCGTCTGAGGCTGGATTGGAACTCAGCTCCTCGGGTTCTGATCTCAAGTCCAGTGGCAAATCACTCTTCCTTGGTAAGCCTCAGTTTCCTCATCAATAAAATAGACAGGGTAATATTTGAACCATTTACCTCATGGGACTTCTGTGAGACTCAAATAAGAGAAAATGTGTAAAGTGCTTTGAAAACTACAAACTTCTACACTGGTGTAAGCTACTGATTTGGGGAACAATGCTGATCATCTCCCCTACGTTGAAACAGCAAAGGGTGATGCCAATCCTTGACCTTCCTCTTTAAAGAAATGGAGCATTTCCTAAAGACCTTTCCTATCTTTTAAAAAGCTCTTCCTTCTTTGCCATGCACCTGATCACGTCTCCACACATTCAGCTTCTTAGCATCCCCCAGGAACTTGCCCCATCTATTTTGGGGACAGTTCCACTTCCCCCTCAGGTCCTCCTAGAGTTGATGTTGCCATATTGGTCTCAGATCCCCTTCCCACACCCTGCTAGTTTTTCCGGAGCCCACACAATCATTCACTTAAAAAGATCTCCACTCTCTCGGCTTCCTTTGGCTTCCTAGTCTCCTTTGCTATTCCTGGGCCCTTTTAAATGGTACCCTGTGCTTGTGGGATTTTATCTCAGCTCATTTTCAGCATCTTAATGATACCTTACTCTCTTAGAGTCACAAAATCACAAACCCAGAGATTATCAACACTGAAAGGGACCTTGGAGAGACTCCATTAACTAAGCAGTTAATCAAACACCTACAATGTGCCATTCACTGGGCTGGTGCTGGGACTGATGGAGGATAATTCACAATAAAAAAAAGTGAATGTAATGTGGTTTTGTGGATGGAACATTCTCACTTCTCTGTGCCTCAGTTTACCTAACTGTAAAATTCAATCCAATTCGACAAATTCATTAAGCACCAACTATATACGAGCTATCCTCCCATATTTCACCTTTTCTGCAGTGACCTGGCATGGAAAAGGCTCTTCGTCCTCTCCCCCTCCCCCTTCGACTTTCATCTCTCTAGCAAACTGAAGAGTTACTAACCCTCTCGCCAGGGATGTGCTGGTAAATGTTTAATAACTGGCTCTCCGGTGTGTGTGTGTGTGTGTGTGTGTGTGTGTGTGTGTGGTGGGGGATGTACTGAAGACATATTCTTAAGCTTAATCTGTATTTATTAACATGTTTTCCCATCACTTTCTTAAGGCCAGAAAAGCAACAAAACAATAAATCAAATGTTAATTTATAGCATTTCCTTATTCCTGAGGCATAAATACTCAAACTGGGGCAGCTAGGTGGTGCACTGGATAGAGTAAAGGGCCTGAAGTCAGGAAGACTCGCCTTCCTGTGTTCAAATCTGGCCTCGGACACTTACTATCTGTGGGACCTTGGCCAAGTCATTTTACATTGTTTGCCTCAGTTTCCTCATCTGTAAAATGAGCTGGAGAAAGAAATGGCAAACCACCCCAGTTCTTTGCCAAGAAAACCCCAAATGGGGCCATGAAGAGTCAGACACAATTGAAATAACTGAACAACAGCCAAGTAATCACCCTGAAAATTTAGCTATTGGCTCTGGTTAGAGGTGGTTCTAGTACCCTCCTGCCTCTAGCTCTTACCATTATGACCAGTGGGTGCATTATCTTACTTAGAATGGGGAAATCTAAGCAATATTAGAAGCACTTGCTTCTAGCAGCCTTTAAAAAAATAAAAAAAGAAACCAACCACACACTTTTTTTCTAGAGGAAAAAAAACACTGTGATGACTCATTGCTTGAAATCAAATCCTCCATCCCAAAGAACAGTGTTTTTTACAAGAAATGGGTGGTTTTTTTCCCCCTGAAGGCAGACTACATAATATTTGGTGCTTCTCTTTCCTGAGTAATATGTTCCATCTCACTTGCAAGTAGCTTTTTCAGTGTTAAGCCCCTTATCCAATGATCAGCTTACTCCAGCTCTAGGAAGAGACCAAATGGTGTCTAAGAATAGGGAGCCATGTGACATGGCTGCACATTGATACCTTCTCTCCCTTCTTCCTATCCAGTTTGTCTCTGAAGACCTCAGAGCTATGTGAATACCTAGGCAGGAGTTTGGAAGCAGAGTCCAGATGTTCAGAAGCACATCGGTTCCATCTCACTTCCAAGTGGCTGCCTCAGGGTTCAAGCAGTATTCTTCAGGAGCACTGCTATTTTCAGTCTTTCCTTCTTCTACTATGAAACCTTCCTTTCTTCCACCATAAAATCTTTATTTTCCTTTTGGGATTCTATGTTAATCATTGAAGAAAACCATCAACAAGATTAAAAAAATTTTTTTAAATAAATTTTCATGGATTTCTCTTATTTCTACAAACCTAATTTTTCTGGTATCCCTTCTCCTTCCAGAAAGCCATCCCATATAAGAATTAATTTTCTTGAAAAAAAAATACAAAAGAGAAAGACAAAAATGCCAGTAAAACAGATCAATACATAAAAAAACCATGGGAGAACATATGCAATGTTTCACATCCATGAAGCCCCAGCTTCCACAAATGAGTGGGAGGGGCTATCTTTTTTATATCTCTTCTTTATGGTCAATGTTGTTCTTTGTAGTTTTGCCACATTCATTTTTGATTTTTTTTATAGTTATTCTTTCTATTTACCTTGTTCTAGTCATTGAGTACTTTTCTTGGCTCTTCTTATTTCACTTTGCATCAGTTCATATAAGTCTTTTTGTGTTCTCTTCATCATTAATCATTTCTTTCAGCACAACAATATTTTAGTATTTTCATGTATCATAATACATTTAGTCATTTCCCAATTAACAGGCATCTACTTTGTCCTGAGTTCTCTGCTACAACTAAAATATGCAACTATCAATATTTTGGTGTATGTAGGGTCTTTCTTTTTTTTATCAATGATCTGCTTGGGGTATATGCTTAGCAGTACATTTTAAATGCTTTATTTGCATAATTCTAAACTGCTTTTCAAAAATGGTCATATTAATTCACAGCTCCACCAACAATACATTAGTGTGCCTAGCTTTCCATAGTACCCCCAGCATTGACTCTGACATCTGATTGTATTATGAAGAGACAGAATAACAATTCAGAAAGCATTTTTAAAGCATCAGCTGTGTGCCAAAGGAGAGTACCAAATAGCGGGTGTACTAAGACAAAAATGAAGTAGACCTTGTCCTCAAAAAGCTGACATTCTACAACACAGAGGGATACAACCTACAGACAGACAAATGCATGGAGGGGAATTTAAGGAGAGAGAAAAAGAGATAGGGGGAGAGGGAGGGAGGGAGGGAAGGAGAGAGAGAGAGAGACCGAGACAGACAGAGAGAGAGACAGAGACAGAGACAGAGAGAGTAGGCTTTCTCTAGGAGGTAGCGTCTGACCTGAGCCTTAAAGGGAAATAAAAATTCCAAAAGGTGGAGATGAGGGAGGAAAACATGCCAAACATGGAGGACAGCTTATGAAAGGTTGTGGAGATGGGAGACTTGCTGAGTTCAGAGAACAGAGAGTGCTAGAAGAAAAGTGATGTAAAATACATCTGGAATCCTAGGTGGGGCCAGAGTCTGGAGGGCTTTAAATGGCAGAATAAGGAGCCCATATTTTATCCTAGAGGCAGTAGGGTACCACTAAAGTAACACTTAAACAGTAAAATAAAAGTCACATAGTCATACCTGTGCCATAGGAAGGTAATTTAGGCAGCTCTGTGGAGTAGATTGGAGAGGGAAAAGACGGAAACACAGGTCAGTTAGGGGCATTGTATAGCACAGTTTAGAGATAGTGAGAGTCTGAAATAGGGTATTGGTTGTGTGATATGAGCTAAGGGAGACGGAAGAATCAAAGATGCCTCCAGGGTTATAGATCTAGGTCACTGAAAGGATGGTGGTGCAGTCTACAGACAGTTGGAGAAGGATGGGTTTGGAGGAGAGATAACGAGTTCCATTTTGGGCGTGTTGAGTTTGATTTGATTCTCACAGCACATACAGGCGGAGCTGTCCAGCAGGCAGATGACAATGAAGGGATGGAATTCCACAGAGATCTGGCATGCTAACTGAGACTGAGAAGAAGTGGTCAGACAGGTAGAATAATAAGTAAGTTGTGTCACTGCAGTTGAGTAGAGAGGAAAGCCAGAAAGAGAGTCAATAGGATCAAAAGTAAGTCACGAAGGAGGACTGAGAAAAGACCTTTAGATTTAGCAGTTAAGAGATTAACGGTATAAACTGGCCTAACCATTCTGGATATTAATTTGGGATTATGAAAGAAAAGTGCCTAAGCTTTTCACACTATTTGATCCAATGATAAAGCTAATAGGCATATATCCCAAGGAGACTAAAGACAGAAACAAAGGTCCACAAATTTAGAAAAAAATATACATGGCAGTACTTTTGTGTGCGTGGTAGCAAAGGACTGTAAACAAGGTGGGTACCCATCAATTCGGAAATGGCTAAACAAAATGTTTTATATGGATGTTATTGTGCCACAAGAAGGAATCAGCCCCATGTGGGAAGATGTATATGACCTGATGCGGTGCAAAATAAGCAGAATTGGAAAAAAAATTCACAAAGATTATAATTATGTCAATGAAAAGAACTAAAAAGAAGTCAGCCTCTTAGTAGTTATAAAACCAGAGAGAACAAATAGCCGAGGAAGGGGGTCAGAGAAGTAGGAGACTGTTGGGGTGGAATGTAGAACTGTGCAGACAAAGTCACTGAATCTGTTTGGGAGCACTTCTTTGCTACAGGGAAGAGTCAATTTCCAGGATAGGGGAAAGAGGGGATAAAGGGCAGGGAATTTCTAGAAATGACTGTGACAATAATTTGAAAACAGATTTTTATTGGTAACTTTGGTTTTTTCCATTGCCTAGGCCCTCAGCTCTCCTTCTCCTCCCAGAGGGCCATCTTTTACCACAAAGAGTCAATGGTTGGTTTGTTTGCTTTTTTAAAGACATCATTTTATCCTTGGAGAGATGCCGCCATGCTTTTGGTGTGGTTGTAAGGCAGATTGCAGTGGGTATAGGTAACTTTACAGCAGATATTCTAAGCATAATGTAGAGACCATCATCCTTCAAGATTACCATTTCTATACCTTTTATATTCTCTAACATCACCCATAGACAGACAGATAGAGCCTCCCATCCCAGGACCAAGAGACATAGCTTTCTTTTGGGAATCTCTACTCTATCATCCCCTCCCTACCCCATCCCTCTGCCTTTTCCAAGCCCCGCTAGGCAGAGAATTAAGAGAGCTCTCTGGCTACATGCCAGAAACGGATGGAGAGATAATATGTTTTGAGTCTGAGGTCTCCTTTATATGCACAGGACACACATCACTTTGAGTTACTTGTAAAGCCAGTTCTCAGGAATCTGGCTTGTTCAGGCAGTTGGGTGGTACAATGATGAACAGAACACTGGGCCTGGGATCAGAAGACTTGAGTTCAAATCTGGCCTCAGACCCTAGTTGTGTGACCCTGGGCAAGTCACTTAACCTCTCTGCCTCGATTTCCTTCCACTGTAAAAAATGAGGGTAATAATCCACCTCAGGGTTGGTGTGAGGAACAAATGAGATGACTGCAAAGCACTTGCTAGCTCTTCTTATTCTAACTTCAACCTTTCACATAGCCTCCCAGAAACCCATTACCCGATCGATATTGCTACCACACGAGTACCCAAATAACCAGCGTTGCTTGCAGAGAACATTCCATATTTTGTTTCCTTCATGCCTTACAGAAGCCCCAGGAAGAAAGTAGCTGAGCATCCCCACATCTCATATATAGATATAGCTATAGAGATTCAGAAACTCACCCCACCAGGAGAACAGCCCAGCCCTCTGACTCCAAGGTCCCTTCTCTTATTCCACCACATCACATGAAATGGGAATAATTCCCTGTAAGAAGGGAAAGGAATAAATATTTATGTAGCAACTACTGTTTGTCAGGCGCCCTGCTGAGGGCTTTTGACCCTGAGAAGGAGATGAGGCAGACACAGGTTAGTGACTTGACCAGAGTCCCACAGCTTGGAAGTGTCTGAGGCAGGATTGGAACTCAGGTCTTCCTGACTCCAGGCCCACTGCTCTGTCCACTGAGCCACCAGATGCCTCTAATGGGATCATTGAGCAAAGCCTCAAAGTTTCATTGTAAAACTCACTTGAGACCTTCCAAGAGCTTCCCATCTCCCTTGTCACCTCAATACCCCTTCCCCATATTAAATATTAAGATTTCTTTATTGCTGAATCGTGTTTTTATTTTGTGTTGACCACTTCATGGGAGTGCCACAACCAAAGAAG
Source organism: Phalanger gymnotis (assembly GCA_028646595.1). Taxonomy (NCBI): domain Eukaryota; kingdom Metazoa; phylum Chordata; class Mammalia; order Diprotodontia; family Phalangeridae; genus Phalanger; species Phalanger gymnotis. The sequence continues at coordinate 28,475,133 of CM053623.1, read as the reverse complement.
GCAAAAAAAAAAAGAAAAATCATTCTTGGATAAAGCGATGGTCTTGGAATCAGGAAGAGCCGAGTTCAAGTCCTGCCTCAGATACCAGCCGTGTGATTTCAGGGAAGACACTTAACCTCTCTGGGACTGGACTTGATGGTCTCTACATCTTTAAGACGATGATCTTTGAACAGGAGACTCTGCCAGGGATGGCTCATTGGGCAGAATTATTTGCAAATGTCTATAGCTAGAAGATGGGCCAACGGCAAAGGACATTGCGCTACTCCCTTGGGTGCTCAGGGAGAGACCTCAGCAAAAACATCAGGGATCCCAGATAAGTTCGCTCCCTACCTTGATCTTCTTCCTAGACTTTCAGAGCTTGAGGGGCCTTCAGACTTCATCTAAATGAACCCCTTAGTTTTACAGAAGTGAAACCTGATGTTTCCCTCAGAGACGTTAAATGATTTGCCTAGGGTCACCCAGCCAGCGAGGACAAGACCAGGGCAAAGCAACCATGAAGTATTCTGTCACATGGAGCAAACAAAGTCATGAGGGTGGTGGTCCAGAGGACATTGACCAACTAAGGCAGGGTGACACAGGCAAACGTGCAAGGAGAGATTTTGGCCTGGCCCCGAAGAGTCTAAGGCACACCCCTACAGGGCTAGAGCGGGAAGAGCATCACGGTGACGGGAGTGGCGCTGGGGGGATGAATGGGTCCCACTGTTTGGCACAGGTTGGCAAGGCAAGGTCCCAGGTGCGAGGATAGCCCACAATGTTGGCACCCTGGAACAAAGTACTGGTTGCCCCAGCCTAGTTGTGGCTCTGGCTAGGAACAAACATCCAGGTCTCCTAATGCTCAGTCCAACCCTCAATACCACCGTACTCTGCTGCCGGACTAGCAATCTGCCACATCACTGCTCCCCGAGGGTAAAGAGATGGGAAAGTGGAGAGCCCATGCCAATGACTACCGGGTAATTAACAAGCAGGTCTAAGATCTTTCCACAGGTAGGGACTATTAAGTAGTCCTGAAGTTAAAAAACAAACAAACAACCTAGAGATTTTCAGAAAAGGAGAGGATTAAACAAGAAAATATAGTCCAGGAGCAACAGGCCCAAAACTGTGGGGGTGGGAAGAGGGGGAGTAACCATAGAACAAGGCCAGGAAAATATTGCAGAGGAGGAAGCACTAGGCCATGAGGATAATGGTTCATTTTCACACAAAGAACTGGTCCTTTCATAGGGCAGAATCAGTCTTCTCATACAGCTGAAAACAAAATGGCTCTGGGCTTGGACCCAATTCTTCCCCTCTTGCTTTTCCCACTCCACATTATCAATAAACAGAGATTTAGAGCCACAATATTCATGCAGAAATGCTTATTTAGGGATATAGGGATATAGAGTCCCTAGCACTCACAAGCCGTATCATGTCGGGCCAGTCTCTTCAAATTCTAAGGGTCATGGAAGGTTCCTTACAGGTCGTCTAATAATCCAACCCTTTCATTTTACAGATGAGGAAACTGAGGCTTGGAATGACAAAGTGACTTGCCCAAGGTCACAAGGAAATAAATGGCAGAGCCAGGATTTGAACCCACGTCCTTTGAGTCCAAATCCAGCACTCTTTCCGTTACATCCCGTCCATCCTTCCTTCTCTGGAAAATGGAGGAATAGCATTGACATGATCTGTTATTGGCTCATTGTAAGGAAAGTTTTTTCAGGGAGAAAAGGAGAAGAAAAGGAACTCTCAATTGTGATGGAAACGGGAGCTGGCAAGAGCCATTGCCCTTGCTTGGGTTGCCCAGTTCTCACCCAAAGGAACGATCTCGTGACTGGAGCACGCCAGGCCAGGGCATCTCCCGTCACTGACCCCTGACGCTCCCTCCAGCAGCCTCCGCGGCCACCTTCCCTGCCGGGCTCAGCTTTCTTCAGGGCTCACCCCCTGGAGGTGAGGAGGAAGGAGACCCTAAGTCCAGGGTCCTTCCCTAGCACTCTCTCCCAGGAGGAATCTGCACATGCCCAGGAAGGAGGCCCTTTGTTCCAAGGGCGAATGTTTTCACCCTACCTCCCACTCCATGAAGATGCTTGGGCATGAGCCTGGGACCACAGGAAAATGAAACATTTATGAGGCTTGCCTGCCGCCTGAAGCCTACCCACCCACCCACCCCGAAGGAACGGCCAGCCTGCCAGGGCTTACCTCATTTGGAGCCTGTTCACTGATTCCGGCCACTGGTTTTTATTTATTTATTTTGAAAAGTTGGCTGTCCTTCCAACTTCAGAGAGCTCCAAACAGATCTAGGTCATATGGGTCCCCTGCCCAGAGAGGCCCCATCCTGGCCTCAAGCAGGGCAGAGAGGGGGAACCTTTGCAGGCTCTCAGATGAATTATAATCGCAACCAAGGGTTCTGATGGCCTGATGGATCCCAAGCAGACTTTGGGGGATTTTCACACTTTTCTTGACTTGACCCTTCCCCGTGAAACTTTGGCAAATATGGGCATGGTACCCACTCTCTCCCCCACCTGCATAATACTGAGGCCTATTCCTACTTACAAGTGGGCTTGGACCCCATCCTTGGCCCCCTCACCCTTCCCACTCCACA
>CM053623.1:28451084-28472061 GCA_028646595.1 Phalanger gymnotis | reverse complement strand
ACCATCGCTAGAGTCTATGCAGCATTTCAGGGGTGAAAAGCACTTTACAAATATGATCTCATTTTAGCCTTACGATGGCCCTGGGAGGGAGTGCATTTTACAGAGGTAGAAACTGAGGCAGGCAACAGCTGAGCTCAGGAAGCATCTTTGAATTCACATCTTCCTGGCTTCAGGTCCAATGCTCTAACCATTACTCCACCCAGTTATTACTATGAAAGGTCCCTGGGCCTGACGCTGTCTGCTGGTGGTGGTGCTGCCGCTGCTGGCGGTCCTTCTCCTCCATACAGAAACCTGTCTGGTCGGCAGGTTGGCAGGGCAGGGAATGGTAACTTACGTGAATGTCTGAGAGGAGTCTAACCCTACCTGAGAAGGCCCTTTTATGCCCTTAGGTAACCAGGAACTCGTATCAGGAAAGTAGGGGCCCATCAGGTCCTGGGGACCAATTTTCCTCTTTTAGGGAAAACTAAAACCAGTCACAAGGGGGAATGAGGAGGAGGTGTGGGCCTAACCAGGTTTATGCTGGCAATGTTTAACAATTGGCTTTCCAAAAAACAAACCAACTCTACACAGGTTACACTTTTATATGTAATCTACATTATTAAAATTTTGTCCATCACTTAAAGTTTATACAATCAACAAGATAGTAAATCAAGGTCTGATCTGTTGTGTTTTGCCGGTTTCCAAGGTGTAAATGCTCACACTGAAAATTTAACAACCAGCTCTGGTAGAAATTGGCCCAGCAGACCCCTTGGCCCAATTCTCTGTTGGTGTGGGGGTTGGCAAGGCATGGTCCTAACTCACGTTGTGGGGAAATTCTGATTAGTCCTATCATAGCACACACACACGTCATCACGAATCCCTTGCAATCAAGGCTGGCCATTGCATTGACCAGAATTCTTAAGCTTTTCAGAGTTGTTCACATTTGCAAAGTTGTTGCTACTGTGTGACTGTTCTCAGGGTCCCTGCTTACTTCCCTTGGCATCCGTTCATAAGAGTCTTCCTGGGCTTTTCTGATCCTGTCCCTTCATCATTTCTTACAGCACGACAGCATTCTGAGATATTCCCATATTCTGTGAGCCAGGCGCTCATCTGGATGGACTTTAGGGTCACCCTTCCTCCTCACCTTCAGGGGGTGTGCCCTGATGAAAGGTGTATAAGTTCCTTCCTGCTCCCGTTAGAACAGATGATGCTTCCTGTCCCAGGCACAGAGAAAGACACTGGACTGCAGAGCTAGAATGGATTGTAGAGGGCATCTAATTTAACCCCTTCATTTTACAGATGAGGAAACTGAAGCCCAGAGCACATCATGACCCACCCAAGATTACACTGCTGCTAAGTGTCAAAGCCAAGATTCAAACTCAGGTCCTTTGACCCCAGAATGATTTTTTTTAACCGTATCATACTTAATCATTTCTTAAGCAGACTGTACAGTCATCATACACGGAGACAACCAACCCAAAGTGTCTCAAGGACATTTTCAATTGCCAACGTTCTCATCCCAATGATTTCCTAAGAACAAGCAAAAAAGCCAATTTAACACAAAATTTGAGCTGCCGGCTTCTACGCTCCATGCATACTATGAGCAAGGCCGGATGTTGACTTCACATCCCTCTGCAGGGAGCCTCTCTCCTCTTCTCTCCAAGGCCCCGGCAAAGCAGGGACGGCACGGTCATGGACTCGGGGGCTACTTAATTGGCCTGAAATTTTCTTTTCCCTGAGGAAAACGTGGACTTGTGTACTTTGCTACACAAAATGCCAAGGCTCCAAATGCTCCGGGAGGCTTGTGGAAACACTGCCAGGCAGCTCTCAAAAGGTGCCAAGTGATTGCTTTGAATTATGCTGCGACACTGCCCATGGCTCAGTTGTCAAGGCATGGGGTTTGGGGGGAGGATGAGCAAATTTCTCTTGCAGCAGAGTGGGGGGAGGGGTTCTTACAGTCTCCTAGTTTCTACCAAAGAACCTCTGAAAATTTCCACTGTGCCCTTTTGCCAAGCAGAGATTTTAGGGGCTCAGGCCACTGTTGCCCTCTGGCCTTGCTTGGGAAATTGCAAGCTGATCTGCTCCAGAAGCCACATAGGATGATAAATTTAGAGTTGGAAGGATATTAAGGAAATTAAATTCAACCCCCTTGAGTTTTAGAGAACAGAACTGAGATTTAGAGATGTCAAGTGACCTGCCCAAGGCCATTCCACAAGTAAGTAACTGAGGCAGGATTCAAACCCAGGTCTTCCTGATTCCAAGCCCAGTGCTCCAGCTACCACACCACATTGCCACAGTCCTTCCTGCTACAGGTGATTCCTAATGTCCCTTGGGGGTGATCTAGGTAAGGTTTCAGCTCTTACCAAGTTACAAGTGGAGCAGGAACTAGACAATCTGAGTCTCCTGCAGTCTGTTCCCTTGCTGTTGGGTGGTGGATGCCCCAGGGTCTCTCTGAAGTGTGTGGCCCACCCCACCTTGAGCTGAATTTGCACCAAGTGCCAAGCAAAAGCAAGTGAAAAAAAATGCTTTTGTTCTCGGTCCTTTCATATATGACTGAGGTTCCAATACCTCTACCTTTGTCTTCCTTCCTTCCTTTCTCTCTTTTCCTCCCCTTTCCCTCTCTCCCTCCTTCTTTCCTTCTTCCCTCCCTTCCTCTTTTCTTTTTCTTCCCCTTCCTTCCTTCTTCCCCCCTTCCTTTCTTTTTCTTCCCCTTCCTTCCTTCCTTCTCTTCCTCTCTCTCCTTCCTTCTTCCCTCCCTTCCTTTCTTTTTTATTCCTTCCTTCTTCCCTCTCTTCCTCCTTTCTTTTTTCTTCTTCCTTCCTTCCTCCCTACCTCCTCTCTTTCTTCCCTCTCTCCCTCCCCTCCTTCTCTTCCTCTCTCCTTCTTTCTTTCCATCTTTCTTATTCTCTCTCTTACTCTTTTTCTCTTTCTCATATACTCGTAGTTAGGTTCTTGTTCTATTGATCTTGTTTGCAAATCTTCATACGGCTCTTTCCATACTTCCTTGGGTGCCTTCATATTTATCATTTTTACGGCACCATAATACTCAATTGCATTGCAAATACCTCAATTTGTTCAGCCACTTTTCAGTTGTTGGAATAGAAGTTATTTCTAGTTTTTGCTATTACAAATAGAGCAGCTATAAATATTTTTGTACAGAAAGGTCCTTTTTTCCTTTTTATGATGTTTTGGGATAAAGTCCTAGTGACAGAATTGCTATGTCAAAAAGGCTTTTGTGACTCACTGAATATTGAGCGAGGCCATGTGGCTCCTCATGTGCTGAGACAGGCACCTGGAAAGAGGGCAGAGCAAAAGAATCTTTTGGCTTGTTTTTGCTTGGCACCCAGGGCAAATTCAGTTTGGGGTGTAGTGAACCAAGTAGAGTGCTGGGTTTGGAGTCAGCAAGACCCAGGTTCAAGTCCTACCTTCAGGACAATGGGCAAGTCACCTAATCTCTGTTGGAATGTACAGAGGTTGTTTAATGGAGACTCAGGGGCTTGAGAAAACAGCAGATCTAACTTTATGGAAGGAGAAGCATCTTCTTGAAGAATGAAGGCCTTCCCTAACTAACACCCTGGCTGGTAAGAAATGGGTAATGCAGTGCCATAATTCAAGGGTATTAATTGTGCCTTCTTGGAGAGCCCCAGGCAGCTTGATAACACTCTAAGTCACAGACCAGTTGCAAATTATGTCAGAACTAAGTTGGTGAAGGGAGTTTCCATAGGAATGCCCCCTAATCTAAATGTGCATACTTGCCATAGTGACCTCCAAAATGTTTACGCTACTCTACTAACTCTCTACTATATCTACTAACTAACACTCTAACTAAGTCTCACTAACAATATGGGTGACAGTTCTTGTTTCTCCAATGTCAGGCCTGCCAGAGCTGGATTTTTATAATTTTTTTCTACTTTCACCACTCCAATGGGAGGAAGGTGGTATCTTAAGGTTATCTGGATTTCCATTTCTGTGATTATTAGACAATCTGAACATCTTTTCAGGTGGTTACTAACAATTTGTATTTCCTCTCAAATAAATTGCCCATTTATAGTCCTTGACCATATCGTCAATGGGAGTCGGGTTTTATTGGTCTTATAGAAAAGCATTAGTTCTTTGTAGATTCTGGATGTCAGACTTTTCTTAATATAAATATTGTAAATATTTTTCTCCATCTTCTTTTCTTTTAATTTTAGTGTTATTGCTTTTTGTTGTACAAAATCCTTTAATCTTTGTATAATCAAACCCATTGCTTTTGTTTTCAATATGTTCTATTCGTTCATTTGATTAAAAATATTCCCCCTCTGCACAGTCAGGACAAACATTTTGTTACTTTTTCTTCTTACCTCCTAGGGTTGTTTTGAGGATCAAATCAAATATTAATTGTAAAGTGCTTAGCACGATGCCTAGTACATAGTAAGAACTTTGTAAATATTAGTTATTATTCCAGATTTAAAATTATTTGTATTAATATTGATATAATGGAGTTGATTTTTTTTCAACCAACCCATCTATCTTAGAAGGTCCAAGATGTAATCACATGGCATTAATGAAGTAAACTAATTGTAATGTATGTTTGTGCGCTGATTCCTTTATGGTGTGTAAACTCCTTTTTCTTATTGAATTGAAGGGAGCAACCTGATTGAGTGAGCAAAAATCAGACATGCCTTTGCAGGTCTCTAAATAGCCAAGTCACAGGGCCAGCAGGTCAGTTCTAAGAGAATCCAGACTTGAAACTCTATGGAGGAAACCGGAAGCAGGGAGGAGATTTCTTTCTCCTCCTTTTAGCCATATGTCATGGCATGGCTTGCCTACATGGAGATAATCCCATCCAGCAGTTGGAGAGTTCATCTGTTTAAGAGAGTTTGGAATGGAATTTAGAAGCACACCTCAGACAGACATGGATGAAGAAAGGCAGTAACTTGAGGGAAGAAGCATCTCAGGAAGGAATAGAACCCACTGTCCAAGGAGAGACGTAGACCCTGGGAACCTGGCTGGGCAACCCAATTAATAGAGATGTTATACCTAAGGGACTTTGCATGAGGCCTCTACAGAAAGATAAAGGACTTCCAGGCCCTGAAGTAGTAGGGCTTGTTCATTGCCTTTCCCACACATTAACCCCTGATTTGTACCTTACGACCACTGTAATGTGAGGTGACATGTTAGGGATAGGGGCTGGATCTGTGATCTCCTTGGTAAAGGGGACTTCCAGATGAGGTAATGCCTTCTACCAATTCAGGTTGGCACATCTTCTGCAGTTTTAATTTTATAGAGTTGCCTAGGGCACTGAGGTCAAGTGTCTTGCCCAGGGTCACTTGGCTGGTGTAGTTCAGAGTTAGGACTTGAATTTAGGTCTTCCTGGCATTGAGGCCAACTCTTCATCCACCATGCTAGACAACATCTCATATATGCTAAGATTTGTTGGGAAGATTAATTTGGAAGTGGTAGACAAGACAGATTGAAGGGGAGGAAACCAGAGGCAGAGAGGATGGCTAGAGGTCAATGGTGGCAATCCGGACAGGAGAAAAGGCCCTAGGTTTGTGCAGAGAAGTCAATCAATCCAGTGAACTTTCCCAGGGAGAAATAAGACTTTGTGACAGGGTGGACAGGATGGAAGGATGAAGGAGAGGGAGGCAGCTAGGATGATTCAAGAAGAACAGCGTGACTCTGGACAGAAATGAGGGAACCATGAAGGAGAGCTAAGGTGGGGATTGGGTGGCTGGAGTTTCATGAATTTGCTTTAGCTATATTGAGTTAGAGGTAAAGGCAGGAATTTGAGGAGAAAGAGCTAATTAGTGCTCGTAAATAAATATATGACTGGAGGGGTAGGTGAGAGGTCAGTGAGAAAGGGAAGGGTGGCAGAGTAGATAGAGCACAGGCCCTGGAGGGCAGAGGACCTGAGTTCAAATCTGGCCTCAGACACTTCCTAGCTATATGACCCTGGGCAAGTCACTTTATCCTGTTTGCCTCAGTTTTCTCATTTGTAAAATGAGCTAGAAAAGAAAATGGCAAACCACTTCAGTATCTTTGCCAAGAAAACCCCAAATGAGGTCATGAAGCATTGGATATGACTGAAATGACTTAATAACAACAGCAAAAAATATGGAAAAGAGAGAGTGAGTGTAGTCTGTGTTAATGAGATGCCAGCTTATTCTGGCTTATTCAGCCAGTTCTCATTTTAAATTCCAGAGCAGGTGTGGGGAGCCTGTGGCCTCAAGGTCACAGGTTCTCCATCCCTGTTCTGGAGCATGGTGGTGAATATTTAACAAGTGGCTTGGGGTGGTGGCGGTGGAGGGGGGATTGTAGCAGGGCATACACTTAAGTTTAATCTTCATTATTAACATTTTCTGCATCACTTTCTTAAGTCTAGACAAATCAATAGAATGATAAGCCAAGCCCTGATTTGCAGCATTTTTCTGAGTTCCAAGGTTTAAAATGTCAACACTGAAGATTTAACAACTGTCTCTCTGGTTCAGCCTAGCTCCAGCATGCCACTTCTTCACTCTGAATGTTTAAACCATCACAGTTTCTCAAATCCTTCTGTCTGGAGACCATAGCACTATCAGTTATTACAGTTTGTAGACTGAGGGGTAGGAGTATATGAGTGAATAAGAGACGGAGATTGTTTGAGCCTGTCCAAAGTGCTGAGTTCGGCTGAGTGTTCCTTGGGCACAGGCTAGGGGTTTATGAGCAAGTCCCCCAGACACTCAGCATGTGCCAAGCTTCTTCTCCTCAAGACGGGTCCTAGACTGTCACTCATTTCTCGTCTTGTAACTAGCTGGTTAGGCAGACAGCAGAGTAATCCACACCTGGGGTGAAGGAGGAAAAGGGTTTAAATATGGACCTGAAGAATTACAAACCAAAAAGCCAGGTGAGATGGTTACTGAAATCCAAGGGGCTAAGATGAGGGAGGGAACGAGCGAGATTCCAAGCAGCATGTCAATACTGGGCCAGGAGGCAAAGCACAAGGCGTGGAGGGGAGCTGACCATTTGTCTGACCCAACCTGTCTTCCCAGGTGATTTGGTGGCCCTGGTCCCTACCTCCAGCTGCCGTGGTGGTACCATCATCCCAGGCCAGGTCTGCCTCGGCCACCCCAGTCACCCCATAGATGGTGACAATGTCACCTGAGCAATGCACCAAAGCACCCACAGTGGGCTCAGGTTGAGGACATCTTACTGAGTCACTTCTATTTTAATGTGAATGCCAGCTGAGCCCCCAGGCAGATGGAAATGAGACATATTTAACTCAGGACCATGGCAACAGCAGCTTGGGCTTCAGAACACAGGAAGTTAGGATTCTTTCCTTCCCTTCCCTTTGCGGATATCTGACTCCTGGTGGGATAGTTTTAATCCTGCCCATAGAACAAAAATAGACTTTGTTTTTCTGAAACTCCAGAGGCTTCCCTGGCATCTTCTTTCATGAGGCCTTTCTAAGTTGTACACCTATTTCCCACCTTTTACTTTCACGATCTAACCACAGGCCTCCTTGGAGCATGGGGAGGGAGTTACAGGAGTTTGCTCCAAGAAGGGAAAAACCCATGGGAATGTTCCACCAGAGTGTGCCAGCATACCATCCCACATATGGGTGTGACTATAAAGCAACAAGAGTGATTAATTTTCACAACCATACTGGAACACGCACATGCAGAAGGTAAGCCACCTTGGCAAGCTATCTACCCACAAAGCTCCTGCCTTCTAAGTGGGTTGGGATTCAAAACGTCATTGGTACATAGGGGTTTGATCATTTTAGTCCCCTGATCACTCTGATGAGCTTATGGCAGAATAGAAACTCCTTGAAGGCAGAGACTGTTTCACTATTGCATTTGTATCCGCAGTAACCAACACAGTGCCTGACCACTACGAGCATTTAATCAATACTTACTGCTTGACTGAGTATGTGGTATAGGTTCCAAGCAACGCTTGCCACCTACTTTTTCCATTCTGCTTTGTATATGGAAATGCTCATCTGATTTGCTGTTTGTTAAGTAGAGAGTTTTAAAAAGTGAAATCAAATGAAAGAGTTGAACTTAATGACCAGCTCTAACCTGTGATCCCCCTTCAGAAAGTGTGGGGATATAAGACTGCTCCTCCTGCCTATTGCCCCTTCCTCCCATCTCCTCACATCCTTATGGCATAGCCATGGAATCCCACAATTCCAGAGGGGGGTCCCTTAGAAATCTCCTAGTCTCACATGTACTTGGAAATGGCAAACCACTCCAGTATCTTTGCCAAGAAAATCCCAAATGGGGTCACAAAGAGTCAAATATGACTGAAAATGCCTGAACAACAAAAAATGTATTGGTATATCACATTTTTGCATATATCTACAACTATCTTTCTATCTGTCTGTCCATCCATCCATCCATCCATCCATCCATCTGCTATATAGACACACACCCAGTAACTATAAGCAGATCAAGGATTTACTTAAAATGATAGGGTTCTGTAATTTGTATGTGACTCCATATTGGGTTGGACTACAATTACAGTCAATTTGACTGATTAATTCATTTATTTTGTTTTGCATACACGGAGAGTGGGGTCTCTTGCACGTATGCAAATACATACCAAAAATAATAGCTGAATTGGTATTCTGAGGCAAGAGCTCACATTTCCCCCTCTTGTTTCAAAACAGGTTGGCAACTCTCTGGGTCATAGTTTAGAAATGTTCCTTCCAATTCCACCCAGGGATGGGGACTACCATTCATTCATTCAATAAGCATTCCACAAGCCTACTATGTGTGAGGCACTGGAGACACAAAGGCAGATTCCACAGGCCGAGAAATCAGATGTATATTCAGAGATGGGAGGGGTTTTTGAAATTATCTGGTCTTATCCTGACTTTAAAGATGAGGGGATTGACCCCCCCCAGAGGTTGTGACTTGTCCAAGGTCACAGATAATAAGGGGCAGAATGAGGGATTTGAATCCAGATTCACTGACTCCACATGCAGTCCCCTCTCCCTTACACCATGCTCAAGTTCCCCCATGGCATTGGCTGAGGCTTCTAGATCAGGGGATGTAGAAATGACCAAGATGAAAAAGTGGCTCTTCTAAAAGTCCTAGATTAGTCCAGAAGATGGGGGGGGGGGTTCCAATGATCAGAGGTACGGGCTGCTCACTGGGGGACACCTGAGGCAGGAAGTGGGAACTGTGACTGTCCCAGAGCATCACACATTCAAAGGACAGATCTGGAGATGTGGTCTAGGGTTAGACACAGAAGGATTCAGGTAACAGGAAAACAAGTGAATTAAGTCAGCAAGCACTTATTAAGGACCTACTACATGCCAGACATTGGGCTAAGTGCTGGAATACAAGAAAATCCCCCCCCCCAATTTTGCTGCTCCTCCATCCCTCACTAGAACATAAGCTGCTTGAGGGCAGGGACTGTTTCATTTTTGTCTCTGTAGCACAGTGCCTGACACATGGTAAGTGCATAAAAAAGTCCATGTCTTGAGGGCTTGCTTGTGACTTTATGCCCAGGTGACCCAAGGTGGCTCTGCCTTCTAGTTTCTTCTAAATGAGCTTCAGTTGGACAGCTCCCCACGCCAAGGGTAGCTTACCCTCTGGGGAAGAGACCATCTGAGAACACAGGGGGCAGAGCTCACGTCGGCTAATGATTTGCCCTCTTCTGAGTTCATTTTCTCAGATGTTCAAAACCCCAAGGAACAAATACCTTGGGCAAAGAAAACAGGAAGACCCACTTCTGTACCAAAAGGGTGGTGTATTGTTGGTGGCTGTTGGCAGCTCTTTGGAACCTAGAGTGCCTTGTCTTTCCTTTTCTTTTTTGGCCAAATATGCAGCTCTCTAGAGATCCCAAAGTGGCTGGGTAGGCAGAATGTTTTATTAGATCCAACGAGCAGCAATACAATAGCATGAGTTTGAAAACATGAGGCATGTACTCAACATCTTCCCCCTTCCCCCTTTCCCCTGGACACTACTGTCAAGTTTAAAATCTCAGCCCCCAAAGCGAAACTTTGCAAGAGAGTTCCCTTCCTGCCTACTGCCCCACTCATCCACATGCCTCCCCCTGCCCCCAACGGCCTTATTGCACACCCATGGAATTCCCAGAGTCTTCGAGTCGCAAGGTCCCTTAGAAATCTCCCCAGTCCAACCTGACAGATGAATCCCTTCTATGACCTTTGACAACTAGTCACCTGGTTTTTGCCTGAACACGTCTGGGGACAGGGAACTCACTACTTCATGAGTTAGCCTAGGTCGTTTTCCAAACAGCATGGTTCAGTGGAAAGGTTGCTGGGTTTGGTGTAAGAGGTTGTTCAGTTGTTTCAATTACGTCTGACTCTTCATGGCCCCATTTGGGGCTTTCTTGGCACAGATACTGGAGCGGTTCGCCATTTCCTTCTCTAGCTCATTTTACAGATGAGGAAACTGAGGCAAATAGAGTTAAGTGACTTGCCTAGGGTCACACAGCTAGTAAGAGCTGGACCACCTAGCTGCCCTTGGCATAAGAGGACCTGGCTCTGCTGCTTCCTTTCTGTGGGCCTTAGTTTCTTCATCTGTAAAATGAGGAGATTGGATTACGCAACCTTTCCACCTATAATCCTATAATCTTGAAGGTCCTTTCCATCTTTATATCTAAGATTCTATCATTCCAATCACTAGAAAGTTCTTTTGGACATGGTAGAAGCTGTCTCCCTGTAACTCAGGATCATCGATTTGGAGCCTAAAAGGATGTAAGAGGTAATCTAGTACAACCCTCATTTTACAGATGAGGCCACTGAGGCCTGGTAAGTGACGTGACTTGTCTGATGTCATGTAGCTAAGAAGGGCAGAGTCAGGATTCAAGCTCAAATTCAGCCTTCCTCCCAGGGCACCAAGCAGTGGACTCAATCCTCCTTCTGTGGCCAACCAAAGAAAAAAAAAACTATTCTCTTCTTCACATGATGGCCCTTTAAATGCCTGAAGACAATTCTATGTGCCAATAATCAATAAACATTTATTATTAATATATGATAATAATTTATTTAGCACCTACTATGCACCAGGCACTGTGTGTCCTCTCTTCTAGAGGCCTTCCCTGATTTCCAGTTTTTCCTTCCCTATTCCAAATCACTGTGTATTGCTTATATATCCTTTGATTACTAATCTATGGACATGGTGTGTGCTCCCCAGTAGAGTTTAAGCTCCTTGAGGGCAGGGACTGTCTCCCTTTTGTATTTGTGGCCCTATTTTAAGCCTAACATAGTACCTGGCACATAGTAGGTGCTTACAACACGCTTCTTGATTGACAAATGTTCTCAGTTCCTACAGCTGATCACTACATGGCATGACATCAGCACTCCCTTTTTTTCTGCTCTCCCAAACACTGCAGGGGTGCTAAGGCTGCTGGGTTGGTACTTTTATCAATACTTTGACTGCCTCCTCCAATTAAGGGCTTTTCAAAACAACAGTTCTGAGCCCCACTGTTTTCCACAGATCTGCTTCTTCAGCCTCCCTTCCTCCCATCCCCACGCCTAGGATTGGGAAATCATCCTGATTCCTCATCCATGAACATACCTCCAGGTTGTCAACAATTGTCTCCAACCACAAGCTGCCTCTTACTGGGCCTGAATCATGTTTTCCGGAGACATTACAGAGTTTTCAAAAGCCTTCTCCAGGGACAGTCCCACCCTCCCAAACTGGAACACAGTGCAGAGAGAAGCTGAATGACTTAGGATTGCAGCCCAGCTCCCCGTGCTCCAGAGAAGGCATCTTCAGCCCCAGTCCCAAGTCAACATTTCCTGTAAGCCACATCCCTCCATCAGCCAGGCACCGCTTACACATGGTTCCAAGCTTGGGGAGGGCTGGGAGAGAGGGGGGAGCATTGGGGGAAGGGCCGACTGATGGCACCTGGAATGAGTGAATCATACAGCTGGCATGCCAAACTAAGCACATTTTTTGGTAAGTCTCCAAATACCTTAGCTGGGACACCTAGTCCCCATGCCGGAATCTTCATCACCCTCACCCAAATCCTCTTCGCTTGTTATAAAAGCGAGCTCTCCGGCTTCCCTGAGCCCCTCATACCACTCCTTCTGCCAACAGCACACACAAGTAGAACAGCCTGGGCACTGCCCGCTGCCCAGAAGTCACAAGTTTTCCAGCGGTGACCCACTGTTTGGGTATGCCAGTAGTAAAATGCCGGCCTGTGTTTATTTCGGAAATCTACCAGGCAGCCTAAGGCCTGCACCCAAGATCAGGGAAGGAGAGGCAGAGACTAACCAGCGCTGACATCACAGCCCAGAGCTGTGTCCTCTTGGTTGGTCTTCCCAGACCCAGCCACCAACAAACAGGCCCTCAGCAGCTCCCGAAGCTGCATGATTGTGGTCAGGCAAGAAGGTGCTGTAGCTGGGACCAACAGACACAGGGTTTTAGGGCTCTAAGGTACCTTAGATGTCATTTAATCCAACCTCCTTCTTGTAACAGATGAAGAAACTGAGGCCCACAGAGGAGACTTGAGTTACCCAGGGCTATGTGATTCAATTCAACAAATGTTTAATAAATAAATCCCTACTACGGGCAGTGAGGTGGCACAGTCAAAGAGCCCTGGACTTAGGGCCTCAGATACTTGGTACTAATACTTAGTAGTCACTATCAGCCTCAGTTTCCTGATCTGTAAGAGAGGCACAGGGGTCGAATGAGATGATATGAAAGGTGCTTTGCAAACCTTGAAGTGCAATACAAATGCCAGTTATTATTTTTAATTATCACTACATTTCCAGGTACCCTGATAGGTGCTAAGGATAAAAAAAAAACCCCAGTTACTGTTTTCAATGAGTTCTATAATATATTAATATAACTATAATATAAACAACTCCAAACAAATAGAATATAAAACTCCAACAAATAAGTTATAGAAATATAATTATAATATAAATAGCACAACTCGAGTTATATTCTGGGGGTTTTTGGCGGGGAGGGGATTTCACACACACATAGACTAAGAAGTTCATACGAAACATATAGCTAATATTATCCTTGTTTTGAAGATTAGAAAACTAAGGTGGACAGAGATTAAGTGACTTGTCCAGGGTCACTCAGCTAGCCAGTGTCCGAAGTCAGATTTGAACTCAGGTTTTCCTGGCTCCAGTCCAGTGCACTGGGACACCTAGCCACCTCTATAGCCAAAGTAACTTCATGAACAGGAAATAGCCCTAACAGGGGCTGGGGGGTGGGAGGAGAGGCATCAGGAGGGGCCTCATGTAGGTAGTGCCTGAACTCTGCTCTGAAGGAAGCTGGAGAGTCTAAGTGGCAGGGCTGGAGAGGGAGAGCTCCAGGAATGGGGATATCAATGACTAACATGAGATTGGAAGCAGCCAGGGATTCTGTCTTCAATCCACTAAGCAGCCTGCCTCCCTCTGTCTAGAGAAAAACTCAGCCACTCGGGAGGTTAATTAAAGAGGAGTATGGCTTTGCCTGTGCTCCTTCTTGAGGGACCTCCTAGAAAGCTTCTTTTTGGAACCTTCATTCTCCTCCTCAAGTTACTTAGAAATTCCTCCAGAAACAGGACAGAGTCCTAAGCAGGCTGAATGGCTTCTTTTCTTTTCTTTTTTGCTTGTTTGTTTTATGAGGCAATCGTGAGCTAATAAGTGTCATGTGTCTGAGGCTGGATTTGAACTCAGGTCCTCCTGACTCCAGGGCCGGTGCTCTATCCACTGTGCCACTAGCTGCCCCCGAATGGCTTGTTTTCAAGGTCACCCAATCCAATCCCCTCATTTAGCAGAGGAAGAACAAAGTTTTGTTCTGTTGAACCTTTCTTGATGTCTCCTGTCCCTACATCAGTGCCACTTCTGGATATACTCATCTCTCCCCCCATCCCCTAATCCCCACACCAGTCTTTCCTTGAAACAAACAAAAACAAAAAAACAAATTGAGCAAAACCAAATGATGCATCAGCTCCTTCCTGCCTCTGGAGTCAGAGGCCCTGGGTTCAAATCCCATTTCTGAGGTTTGCTGTCTGAATCATTAGACCTCCCTGGACCTCTGATGCCTCATCTGGTTGGCTGAGATGGCCTTCGAGGTGCCTTCCAGCTCTAAATCCATGCCCCCATTATCCTGATGCATCTGTGACATTGCATACTCAGATTCCACCATCTAGACAATGAAAAGGGTATTTCCTCATCTCTGTGACCAAGACTGGTTATTATTATCACGCAACATTCAGCATTTGGTTTTCTTCTTTTTTTTTTTTTTGAAGGGGGAAGGCAGGACAATTGGGGTTAAGTGACTTGCCCAAGGTCAAGCAAGTGTATCAAGTGTGTGAGGCCGAACTTGAACTCAGGTCCTTCTGACTCCAGGATGGGTGCTCTACTCACTGTGCCACCTAGCTGCCCCAATTTGGTTTTCTTTTAGTATGTTCATCTTATCATTGTGTAAATAAATGCTTTTCCTGGTTCCGAGCACTTCACTCTGCATCGGTTCATACAGTTCTTCCCATGTTTCTTTGAATTCTTCAAAATCGTCATTTCTTATGGCATAATTGAAACTCAGAGAGCAGTTATGTGACCAGGGGGAAGGAGGAATAAGCAGATGCCACTGCTGTTTTGAGACCTCAAGTGGGGTGGGAGGAGCTAAAGAACTGACTCTGGATGAGGTTCTCCATAAAGTAAGAGAAAAGGTCATCTGCTGTTGGAGGAAGGGCCAGGCTAGGGACGTGGCAGGGGGCAGAAAGGAGAGAAGAAAAAGACACTGTGGGGAATAAGGGAGAAGGATGGCTGAGCACACTGAGGTCATAGACCATGAGTAGGGAGCAAGTAAAATCACTGAGGTTATAACAGGCCTGTAGGAACAAAGATTTAGAGCAAGGAAAGACCCTAGAAGTCATGTATTCCAACCACCTCATTTTCTAGATGAGCACCGATGCCAAGACATGCTCAGTGAGTCACCCAAGGCCACACACATCCAAAATGGCAGAACCAGGATTCAAATACAGCTCCTTGGACACAATGCCCACTGTCCTTCCTCCAAAGTGTGTGGAGTGTGAGGAGAGAAGTCAAACAGTGGAGGTGTCTTAGGGATGAAGATAGAAAGCTGGGGACGGTAGAAGATGAGGGTGAAGGGCAAGGAATTTTCTTACGCTAGTTTCCTACTTGACCTCTCTAATTCCAACTCAAAGTCCACCAAAGAAACTTCTACTGCTGATACTCTCCCCTGTCCCACTCAACATCGATTCTGGGCTTTGCCCTGGGGCAGTCTCCCACTTATGTCCCCATCAGGTACCTCTCATATGGCTGTGATGTCCTATACACCAGCTTCCATGGAGCCCAGACCCAGTCAGGAAGAATGCTTCTCAACAACGTTGCAGTCAACAATCAGTGTATCTTCACTACAAAGACTCCAGATGTACATTTTTATCTCTGCCTTGTGCCAACTGTTAACAGATCAAAATCCAGAGCTTTAATAGCTGAGGGGCGGGGCAGGGTGGGGGACTGAGTTGGAATCAATTCTGTTCTAATTCATTATTAACATGCTACTAGAAGGCTCCTTTGAAGTCACAACAGGCAGAGCAGGCCTCGGACATGAGAAATCGGCAGCTTTGGGAACTGGATGGTTGGAAAACCGACCATTTTCTAAGACTGCAAACTGTGTGAGTAGTGGGATCTGCTGGAGTCAGTCAGGGTTCAGAGGATGAGCTGGGACTTTCCAAGGGGTTTTCTATTCTTAGCTCATAGGTTCCCTCTTTGTTAGTCGGGGAACTTTGGGAAATTTGGAATTGGAGTGTCTGGAAAAGGGTGACCGGGGGGACAGAGTCTCAAGGTCAAGCCACGACCATCCACATCCAGAGAAAGAAATAGAGTGAATGCAGATAGAAGTGTACTGTTTGATCTCTTTTATTTTGTTTCTTCTTTCTCATGGTTAATTTCATTGGTTCTAATTCTTCTATGCAACATGACTAATGTGAAAATATGCTTAATAAGAATGTATATATAGAGCCTATATCAGATTGCATGCTGTCTTGGGGAGGAGGGAGAGGAGGGAGGCAGAGAAAATTTAAAACTTGTGGAAATGAACTTTGAAAACTAAAAATAAATTCATTTTTAAAAAAAGATCACACCAGGAGAACTGGGTAGGGAAGGGGTGAGATTAAGACTTGAGAAGGCATGACTTAGGGCAAAGATACGATCGCTGTCTTCACCCATCTGAAGAGACTTACTGTGTTTGGTCTCAGAGGGCAAGGTGGGACCTGGCAGAAGCCGAGAGGGGCAGATTTATGCAAGTGTGATGGGGAATGGCGAATAAGGACCCGGTCCTGGAAACATGTGTGGGCATAGGGAAGAGGAGGTCTGCCTGGTGCCAACCCAGGTGGAAGCTGGGGGAATGGGCTTCTGAAGTGTGAGATGATGTAGAATGCCTCTGATTCAAGGCATGTACAGGCATTCCTTGACTCTTATTTCTGTTGGCTGGATACTTGGTAAAGAAAAGTGTTCTGATTGGTTGATGAGCCAGAACTGAGCACTCCTTAAAAAAAAAGCATTCGTGGGCCAAATCATTCTCTTGCTTTTCTTGTGCTGATCAAAACAAGAACTACTGTGGGCCTCTTGGTCCAACTTATAAAGGAAACACATCAGAAAAGCCAACTGGAAACTTATGACAACAAATATGAACACAGGTCAGAAAAAGTAATACAAATAATAATGAATTAAAAAAAGCTAGCATTTATATAGCTCTTTATGGTTTGCAAAGTGCTTTATACACGCTATCCTATTTGATCCTCACAAGGACTGGGTAGAGTAAAGGCTATTGTTATCCCCACTCTGCAGGCAAGGAAAGTGAGGCTGGCAGGTGAATTGATTTGCTCAGGGTCACAGAAATCAGTGTCTGAGACAGAATTTGAACTCACATCTTCCTGACTCCAAGACCAGCACACTAGCCACTGTACCACCCAAGATTAGACGCTAAGGCTTGTTCTTCCCTTCCCTTCTGGTAAGTATGGGGGTCTATCACAACAGAGCCTGCCATAGCTCTTGCATACCTGCAGGGCCAGCCAGTTACCCTCCTCTCCAGCTTTAATAAAAGCTCTGTGTCCTCATGTTCCAGGCCAGTTTGTGCTGTTTTTGGGCAGAACCAAAAACACCCAACTCTTTTCTGCACAAACAAAAAAACCAAAGAGTTGTTTGCCCAGTAGACTGGCTTCCCATGCCAAGAGGGCGATGGCTTGTAGAAGGTAAGTGAAGCGGCAGTGGAAACTCAACACTGCATTCCCCAAGCGGCCCCCACAGGCTAAGCCTTCCAGCCCTTCATCTCTCCAGACTCTCCAAGATGGAGGGCTGCCTGTGGCTATTTTTCCAGCATAAACTCAAAGTCCTTTAGAAGTGAAAGATGGAATGTTTCTGACTTACCTCAATTTGGCTGGTTCCAAACCAGGGCTGAACTGTTGATTGCCGAGAGCCAATAGTTTCGAAACGAGGTCCCGAGTCCATCCTTGTGTGAGCCAAGGTTGTCTCAGTAAAAAGAGCTCTTCATGGGAAGGCAGGAGACCAGGGTTCAAATCCCAGCTGCATCATTTACAAGCTGGGTGGCCAAAAGCAAGTCACTCTCTGAGCTTCAGCTTTCTCCTTGGTGATAGGGGAGCCTTTCCAGATTTGCTAGAGGAGTCGAGGTGGGTTCTGGACCCTGATCATTTGCAATCTAGAAGAACCCAGAGAGATAACTTAAAGTATGGAAGCACTCCAATGGGACAGGCCCCAGAAGTTCTGGGCTGAGCATAGGGTATCTCAGACTAAACTGGACCTCTGTCTCTGGGCATACTGAACAACAGCCCAAACAAACTCCCAACATGTTCTGGAAATGGTGCCTGGCACAGTGTAAGGTCTTGATAAATACTTTCTGCCCGCCATAGTTCAGTGTCCTTGGGGCCTTTAGGACTGCAAAACTTTCAGGTCTGGGCTGGATTCTTTAAGGAAACATTAGCCTGGTTGGGCTTGAACTGAAACCAAGAGTTTTAGCTGGAACCAAACCAGCCTTCAAAAGATGGAATCAGAGAATTTCAGCGTTGGGACGGACCTCAGTGGCCTTCTAGATGGACTTGTGCCCAAAATGGAATCTCGCTAGAAGGCGCCCACCATGGGGCTGTCCAGCCTGGGCCTGAAGACCTGCAGTGAGCTCCTGAGATGTCCCTTTCACTTCTGGACAGCTCTAATTCTTCAGAATTTCGACCCGACTTCCAAGCCCATTGTTCCTCTTTGAAACTTAGGAGGATCACAGATTTGGAGCTGGAAGGGACCTTACATACCATGTAGTACAATCCTCGCATTTTACAGACAAGGAAACTGATACTAAGAGAAGATAAATGGCTTGTTCAAAATCACAAAGTACGACTCATCAGAGGTAGCACTGGAACCCAGGTCCCTTATCTCTAGAGCTCCTTCCATGATACCGTGCTATCCAGCACTTAGTTCTCTCTGGTCTCAAACAAGTCTATTACCTGTTTTCCCTATCACGGCCTTTCAAATATTTGAAGTCAGCTAACCTATCCCCCCTTAATCCTTCCTTCTCTACCCTTAGTTCCCTTAAGTGATCCCCAGGACCCACGGGATGCCATAGAAACAACCCGAGGTCCTTCCCCAGCCTGGCTGCCCTGTGGTGAACACCCTCCTGATGAGCAGGGTCCTTCATAAACTATGCTCCTCAGAACTGAGCACGATGCCTGAGGTGCGGTCTGGCATCGTTCCTTCTCACGCCTGATTTCGGAGTTGGAAATGCTTAGAAATGGAAAAGTCAACAATCGGCTCTAGAAGGCCGGTTTGAGCTGGCTCCAGCAACCCCCTGCACATAGCGGGTAGGTATGACCAGGGCACCTGCGTGGATGGCTAAATCACCCCTCGGACTCTGCAGAACACCCAATGTCTTCTGGTCACACCATCATCTCGCCCTTATTCACTCTACCCCATTGTCTCCCCCTGGTGTGGCATCTCTACTGAATACACTTCTTCACTGGTCCTGTGGTGACTCCTGGTGACCGCCAGGGAGGCAGCCTCGCTGGACGCTGATCCTCTGCTCTTTCCTAGTCCTGCGGTGGCTACTGGTTACAGTAGTCTCTGCTGGGCACCGTTCCCTGCTACCAATTTATGAGATTCATCTCTTCCAGTCTACTCGCCGTCCGTCTCAATTCTAGGATTCTAGGACATAGTGGCTAGAACCTCACCCTGATGAGGGCAGGCCGGCAGCACTTTAGCTGTAGCCTTCACACCCAACCAACAAAGGCCAGGCAGAGTGCCCCCAGGCTAAGAGCAAAACCTTTTCTTGTCAAACTCTATATCACAGCCCTCGGTTCCAGACAATCACTTCACTTGGGGTTGGTTATTTCCTAGATCAAATGAAATTTGAACTTGAAGCCAGAATTAAAAATAAGCCGAGGAGGCAAATAAAAGTCATTGTTCTCCATCCACCTAGACCAAATTCTTGCCTTTCTTATGCATAGCTGGTATCAGCAAAACTCATGGCATTTCGAGCATTCATTCAGGCTCCATGTGGGACAATGAAAACTCTTTTTCATTTTCATTGTAGTATAAATGTTAAATTATTATATATGATAAAGAGAAATAAACGCAAGTCCTATGATCGGAAGAGGCAGTAACATCGGGGCAGGAGTACTACCTTGGAGTCAGAAGACTTGGGTTCAAGTTACTGCTCCAACACAAGGTGATTTTTAGGTTAGTTACTAACCTTCCTCAGGGTCAGTTCCCTCATTTGTAAAACAGGAATCCAATTGCCTACTAAGTGCATTATACTAGGCATCAGAGATACAAAGACACTCAAACAATGCCTGACCTCAGGGAGCTCATATTTTTTGGGGGGAGGAATACAAAATTATAGCTATAAACCTATAGCTACATAAATATATATCTTCTATTTATATGTGTGTGTATGAATTAATAAAAAGTAGCTACAAGAGGGAGAGATTACTAAGAATTGAGGGGATTGGGAAGGACCTCATGTCCTTCTCTCCCTCCTTCTAGGGTAGCTATGAGAAAAGCGCCTTTGAAAGTGTTGCACATGTCAGCTATTATTACCGTCTAATTCACCAAAGGGATGGCCTTTCTCCCTCTATCTACTGCCATATTTGTTTTGCCAACCTCATGCCCCAAACTCAGGTGATCGACTGGCTACTTAGCCTGAACAAGAGCTATAAGAGCTTCCTTCAAGTATTTCAAAGGATGCTCTGTGGAAGGCGGACAGGGCTTACTCTGCTTGGCACCAGATAATAGCCAGGAGCGGAGAGTTGGGGAAGCCTCTGAAAGGTAGATTTCTGCTTGATATTAGCAAGAACTTGCTAACCCAAGAGAACTTTCCAAAAGTGGAATAAGCTGTCTCCTTTCCCCCCTACTGGAGGTTTTTCATCCAATGCCATATGACTCCTTCCTTGTTGGGGCCGTGAAGGAGGGGATTCAACTCTGAAATTCAGTGATTTTATGATTCTAAATATGTCTTATACTTCTGTAACCCCCAGGAAGACCAGAATTCAAATCCAGCTTCCAACATTTACTAGCAATGTGAATATAGGTAATTCATTTTACCCTCTAAGCTCCAGTGTCTTAATCTGCCTAATGTGGATAATAATAGCATTTACTTCATGGTATTGGTGCGAGGATCAATGAAAAAATGTAAGCTGTTTTGCAAATCTTAAAGTACTAAGTGTTAGAACAAAGCGTGTGCCCATAAATCGGGGGATGGCTAAAGAAACTGATACATGAAAGCAATGGAATATTTTTGTGTAGCAGAAAATGCCAAATAAGAGGAATTCAGAGAAACCTAGTGTAGCAGGAAGGCCGAATTTATGATCTCAAATATAATCATGTATATGTCAGAAATCGCAAGGTATGAGAGATTCTCTAAGGAGAAAACAACAAGAAATTTATTTAGGCCCCACCGCAGCAAAAACTTGAACCAGCCTCCCCATTCCAACATCTTGACAAAAAGACTCCAGGCCCAGAAAGCCCATCTCACAAGAGCAACCAGGAGGCCACAGAAAAACAAGATAGTATTTAGCCAAATCATGTTCACTG